>JAYESA010000004.1:115579905-116179905 GCA_036927795.1 Iris macrosiphon
GTGCCTCCTCTCCAACCCGTACGCCAACATAGCTTAGCATGTTAAGACATATTAACATATTTTCTCAATGGCTTTACCCTCGACCTCTATTCTAATGTTCTTTTTATATTCCATAAAACTCATCTAAATACAAGAATTAGGTTCAACAACGGATAGGTATTCAAGTTGAATCAAAAGTTAGGATAAACAGAAATTGGCTTAAATCTATTTTCAATTGCTTTGTTCAAATTAAGATTCTCAAGGGTCATTTCAGGAATCCATCAAAAAATTCTAATATGTGATTTGAGTACTCGACTTCTTGTAATGTTCTTTAATCCATCAATCATATTCTATTGCAGGCTCGCAACAATACGACTAAACCTAAGTGCTACCACGACGTCACAATATTTATGACGACTAACCTGCATAGGCCACCATAAAAACGTGTAACGACCCGCGCCCGGATGATCAAACACAAGTACGTTGGTACGTCCAGTCTACGCCGCAGTATCGGCGGTAGAACGCGGTCTAGTAACTCACAAATATCCAACAACTCACGCAATATATATATATATATATATATATATATATATATATATATATATGAAACAATTATAGTACTCAAGTCACATTTCTAAGTAAGATATCACGAGAAGTATCAATCAATAGAAACAAAACGGTCTATATTTCAAGTCCAAAGTTTAGGTAAGATAACTCAAAAGTCTAGATCCAAATATAACATAAAGACAATAGACTACAAGAGACAAATCCGGACAAAAGATATAGTCTATAAGCTATACTAAAACTAAGTAGTTGCAACCGGGATCTCCGCTGCGACGGTCTCCTGATTCTCTGGTAGGGTAGGATCAAGTTCTGCTAAAAGGTCCTCCTGGAGTTCATAGTAAGTGGAATACTAGGCCTCATAATCGTCCCCTATTTACATCAACATCAGTCAAGATTGGAGCAAGTACATCAATGAAAGCAGTTCCAATACATGGTAGAGACTATAATACTGTAATAGATATGTAATACATGAAAGACGGTAAATTGGAATCTTGACATGACTAACATGTGATAAAACAAGTAATTATGAGAAATCCATAAACATACTAGCAAAAGTATCGGAATGCCAAAAGGAAAGACTGTAAACACTCTAGGTGATTTAAAATACTATTTTAAACATGTGATCGACTAAGGTAACCATCTCATCTTGGCAATGGCTATTATTCTTGATTGGTCTGACATAATCATACGTGGATTGCATGATTTGCTATTGTTCTAGATAGTAATATGAAGTACATATTTGATCACACATCTACTAAGTATTTCTCCGCTACGACTAATACTCATGGATTCAAGTCACAATATGATGATTCCATATAATATTAATCCGTAAAACAAGCGTTCGAGAATCAAATAAAACATAACTAGAATCATGAAGTATAGAAGCTATCAAGATACTGAAAACAATTAGAAAATGTACTCGTCTGCCGTAGGGAGATAATGATACGGGATAGTCTGTATCGCAATCTAAATAACCTATATATGAATTTATAGTGTCAATAGGTGATTTGAAAACAATAACAACCTAGTTATCTAGTTATTAGGTTTCTATGTCAATTCTATGTCAAAATGGGTTTATACTAGGTAGGTATCTATTTAGGTTCATTATTACCTACTTGGTTGATGCATAAATTTCTACATTAGTTATTAGTGATATCTAGGATATGCACAACTTAAGTGTATAGGGATATAGATATCAAACTTATATATATAGTTATATCTGTACCTATATCTAGGTATATCATTAATACCTTAAAACTTACCTTGACACTAAACATTTCCTATGATACTTTGTATTTTGATACTAATATAAACTCATGGCACTAAACTCATCTATGGATACTTGAGATACCTCATCGTATCTCGGTATCTTGATACCCAAACTATACAAGTATTTTAGGATTGTAGTTATACACTCGATAAACTTCACTAGGCATATAGCTATCAACCTATACCTATTCACTAGGGTACCTTATCTAGACTCTAAGATACTCTCTTGGACCATGGTATCTTGATACCTATTCCTAGACTTCACTTGACACTTAGTCACACTCACTCACTCACTCACTCACTTACTAGCACATAGACAATGTGCACAAGTGCACTGGTTCCCCCCCCCCCCCCCCCCCTCTAAACTGCTGCTGCAACTGTTGCATGCTGCTGCTGCTAGCTCATTTCCCCCCTCTAAACTCTTATATATATATATATATATATATATATATATATATATATACACACACACACACTCACTTACTAGCACATAGACACTGTGCACAAGTGCACTGGTTTCCCCCCCTCTAAACTGCTGCTAAGGCTAGTGCTGCTGCTATGCTCATTTCCCCCCCCCTCTCTAGACTCTCCTATATATATATATATAATGTCTCTGGCGGCAGAAATATCGTCTGACCTAGGGTTTAGAAGCATCTCCTGGGATCCGTGAGAGCGGGTGGGCGGTGATAAGACGGTGGAGACCTCCACCCTGACTACGGCGAAGGGGAACACAGAGACGGGCGGATGGACGTTCAGGGCTTCGGCGGAGGGGAACACAGAGGCGGGCGGATGAACAACTGTACAGAGACGACGACGTGGAAAGTTCCCCGTGGGCAGACGGCTTGGGGAGGCGTCGCGGTCGTTTGATAGGCTGTCGGCTATGGATTATAGGAAGAGGGGGAAGAAGGGGCCTAGTTCGTCCACTGCAGCTGCAGGCGGGGGGGTGGGGGGGGGGGTTAAAGGCAACGACGATGAGGGTGCAAAGAGAGGGGTCGGGGATAACGGTGGGAAAAGAAATATGCATCCTCCGGCCACGACGGCTAGGGCTAGCCTGGGCACAAACCAGGGAAGCACGAGAGGAGGGACGTCTCATATGGATCCCCGACCAAGGTTGCAACCGGGTCCATTGAATGACAAATCATGGGCATCAATTTGCAAAAGTGGCACGACCGCGACAACTATAACCATGCATTACGTTGCGCCAAAAATAATAGATGTGCAGCGAAGGGTTGCAGTGTTTACGGAAGAGGAATGAGGGTACCTGCTAACTGTGCCAACTGCGTGAGCGATGTCAGGTCTCGTACACACCATAGCATACATGAGACTCCCTACAACTGAGGCATATGGAACTCGCTCCATATCTTCCTTATCGACCTTGGTAGATGAAAATTGCTCCTCAGAACTTAATGTGAGCCGCAAGGGGGTTACTCACTCTCTTCGACTCGTTCATCCCGAAACGCTGAAGTACCCGGTGAATGTACTTCTTTTGGGACAAGTGCAGCAGCTTGGACTCTCTCTCTCTCTCTCTCGGCTGATCTTCATCCCAAGAATAGTCTTCGTTGCGCCCAAATCCTTCATAGAGAAGGCTGCTCCCAGTTGGCACTTCAACTCCGCTATCCTAGTGGTATTCCGACCCACCAGTAGCATATCATCAACATAGAGCAATAAAATGATGAAATCATCTTCGACAAAGTACCTCACGAATACACAGTGATCCGACGTCCTCCGTGCATAACCATGCTCTCCCATAGACGACTCAAACTTCCTGTACCACTGCCTCGGAGCCTACTTCAGACCATACAAGCTCTTCCTCAACCGACAGATCAAGTGTGACTTGTCCTTCTCACAGAATCCCTCTGGCTGCTCCATGTACAACTTCTCACGATCACCGCAGAGGAATGCCGTCTTCACGTCCATCTGCTCGACCTCCAAGTCAAAACTGGCTGCCAATGCTAGCACCACTCGAATAGACGACTGGCGAAAAGATCTCATCATAATCTATGCCCTTCCGTTGACCGTAGCCTTTAACTACCAGCCTCGCTTTGTATCGAGGGCGAGTAGCATCATCTGTCTGCTTCACTCTGAATGTCTATCGATTTTTCAAAGCCTTCTTGTCCTTTGGCAACTGCACCAGCTCATAAGTAGAATTGGCATGTAAGGAATTCATCTCCTCCTGTATAGTCTCCACCCACTCATGCCTGTGTTCGTTTTCCATAGCCTCTACAAAGCTTTCGGCTCTCCTCCGTCAGTCAGTAGCACATACTCACTCAGTGAGTATTTCGTAGATGGTCGACGCTCTCTATCGCTCCTCCTCAATGGAACCACTGGTGCTGGCTGTATACCAACAGCCTCCTCAGGAACTGCCTCCTCGGCGTGTCCATCCTCCTGAAGATTACTCTGACCACCATCAGCAGGCTGATGATCAAGATTTGGAGCAACTTCATATACTAGCTCCCCCATAACTGGATTCTCTGTGGTATCCTCTGGAAATTGCTCGAAGCGAAATGACACAATTCCTCAGCCTCAGAAGGCATCTCGGAATCCTGAGTGTTGGTCATGGTATGATCCTCGACGAAAACCATATCCCTGCTTCTGTAGAGCTTTCTTCCCACTGGATCGTAGTCTATAGCCAAACTCATCCCGACCGTAGCCGACAAAGATGCACCGCCTCGTCTTCGGTTCAAGTTTGGATCTTTCGTCCTTCGGTACATGCACGAAGGCCTTACAACCAAACACTCGCAAGTGATTGTATGACGGCTCTTTGCCATACCATACTTTGTCAGGCACATCACCCTGCAAAGGAACACTAGGAGATAAATTAATAATATAAGCAGCAGTGTAAAGAGCCTCACCCAATAGCTTTCCGACAAGTTTGCTTCTGATAGCAAACACCACATTCTCTCTATCAACGTCCTGTTCATGCGCTTCGCTACACCGTTGAGCTGTGGTGCCTTTGGTGGAGTCTTCTGGTGTCGTATCCCTTGTTCTCTGCAATAAGCATCAAAGGGACTCGGACCGAACACATAGTAGCTTCTTGCCCGTCTCCCTTTCAACAGATGTCTGGAACTCTTTGAAAGTGGGCAGCACCTGATCCTTGGTCTTTATGGCATAGACCCAGACCTTTCTGGAACAATCATCAATAAAAGTCACAAAATAAGAAGCACCACCAATGGACAAAATAAGAAGCACCTTCATAGGACTGCAGATATCCGAGTGAATCAACTCGAGCAACGCCGGCTTCCTTGAACTTAGGTGACTTTGGAAAGACCCTATTTTGCTTTCCCGTCAAACAGTACGTACATCTCTCCAATTTTGTAGACTAGTCCTGGAATCACCTTCTTGTTCACCAAGTAGCTCATCCCCTTCTCGTTGATATGGCTGAACCGCCTGTGCCACAACTCAGTAGACTCAGTAGACGCATCAGTAGCTACGTTCACCTCCTGTGTCCCATGTGCGCTTCCTTCCATATAATAGAGTCCGGATTTCTTGCTTCCTCTGGCAATCACCATTGAACCTCTGGAAAGCTTCCACTAACCGTTCTCGAAGAGGTTGAAGAAACCCTTTTCATCCAACCTTCCAACCGACACCAGGTTGAAACGGATATCAGGGACATGACGGACATCTTTGAGAACAAGAACTGCATCCGTCTTTGTCCTCAAATATACATCTCCAACATCCACAGCTTTTGACACATCTCCGTTGCCCATTTTCAACACTCCACAGCTTTTGACACATCTCCGTTGCCCATTTTACGTGGAAAATCCTTGCGGAAAAAAACTATAGGACTATCGGAGTTCAACCCTGAAAAGCCTCCACTAATGGAATAAGAAATTCACCGACTCCTTACAAATTTCTCACCGATACAAAGGGATCACTACAACTCTTTGGAATAGAAAATAGATTACAATCAAACGAAGAACGGAGATGACGAGAAAAGAATTTTCCGAAACCGATCTCTTCGAAATAGCCTTCAATCTCTTCCTCTCTCCTTCCAATATTGTAAAAGCACTTTTGCCTCATTTTGCAATATTTTTGAGGTATATGAGATATCTTTTAGGGTTAGGAGACACCTAATATATATAGTCTCAAATCCACAACTAGTATTCCTATTATTATATGAATACTCAATCCAAATCCAAATTCATTGACATATATTCCTATTATATGTAGGAATATCCAATCAAAATATATTGAGATATTCTTATTATATGTAGGAATACTCAATCCAACTTTGAAGTATTTTCCACATAGGTTGGAAACCCACCCACTCCAACAGCATGTATTGAGCTTATACTAAAAAACTTCTTTCATGATGTAGGGCACCCCTACTGTCAATCATTTTTTCTTGTCTAATAGACTCAGGGTTGTATGGTATTGTTATTATCCAACTATTCGTTTATTATGGAAGAGCACTGGCAGACATTAATTTATTTACCATTCACTTATATGCAGGAAGCTTTGGCCGCCAACAAAGAGAAAACCAAGCTCAGGGTACAGTTTTGCTCGACCCAGGCCAAATTACATGCATTTCGTGGCCGGTACCAGGAGATGGTGGATGAGGTTAAGCTAATGGACAAGAAATACAAAGAAGCATCATCTAAGTACAAGGAGAAACTTCGCTGGTACGGGGAGCAGTTACTCGAATCACAGAAACAGCTTGCAAACAGAGAATGAGAATTGCTCTTGCTTCTGTAAATATTTACATTGCAAAAGGAAGATTCGTATTTTGAGATCAAGAAAATGAACGCAATTTACTAGAAATTTATAAAGCATCATTCAAGTAAGAGCAGCTCTTTTGCTATTGAAAGAAGTTACCTTACTTTTGGATGCAAGCTGTAAACAGAATGAGCTTTTATGCTCGTTGTAGACATCCTCATTGAATTTGATAGGGTAAAGAAATCAAGAAATTGCAACCTTAAGAAAATACTTGACCTGAATAGTTATATTATTGCACAATACGCATATAGAGCACTTTTATAAGATAGGGATTCTTATATTATTAAAGGAACCGATGAAAGTAATTTCCATGAAATTCAAGTTAATAAGGGGTTGACAACACGAAGGCAAGTTTACTCTTTACAAGGACAGCACTCTTGTGAAATTCAGTTTCGATGACAAACTCCAGTAGACCTTTTTCTTTTCCTTTATTGAAGGGTTTCTTTGTCTCTACATACATGCATTCAAGCTTTTACGTATGTTACATTCTGAAAAATCATTTTGTAATTGTAATTTCTTTTTTAGCGATCCTTTGTTAAAGTGGATGTACAATGTAGAAGTACATCTTGATACGACACATCATTCAATATTTAGGCTGGGGGATTGAAGGAATGGTAAACAAAGTTTTCGTCTAGGAATAAGGTATTCACATGAGACGAACTAAGCATCATGGTGATATTGAAGGGGAAGGTAGTTCTGGCAGAGTGAAGACATTATTTTCTAGACAAGAAAATTAGATCACCTTGGTGGGGGACCAAGTGGCTGTACTGGATGCCATCCAATGGAGCACATTAGCCTACCATATACTTTTAATGTGAATATAATTTCGTAATTTACATAGCAGAGAATAAGTGCTGGACAATTTTAAGATGACTGTCAAATAGCTGGAAGGTAGGATCCATTTTATTTCCTTGCAGGATCGTAATAATATGCTATGTTACTTGTAGCCTATGATAGCTTGATGCATTATCTTTATCAAGAGAGAAGATTGTGCACATTGACACTTGATAATGTTTGTTTGAGGTGCAACATTTTGATTACTTCCGAGTAGTTGTTTGTCCAAGTCAACTCAGAGGTACAGTTGGAATGTTTGTTCTTGTTTGGTAACATTCCAGAGCACAACCTACTAAATATGCCCTTCTCGGGATCCAAGCTCCTATCTCCAGATCTAAACTTAGATCTACAGGCCAGATATAAACTTAGATCTACATGTCTTCACTGAAGCTCTCCAGTCTCCAACACCCTAGGCTCTCGAGCACGTCATTCTCTGGCTTTAGTAAGTTTTCTTTCCATGTTTCTCTCTTCTAAAATTTATGTTTTTATTTAGTTTTAAAATTTTGGAGCCAAATGATGAATTTGTTGTATTAATTTTGTTAGAGACAGATTTGTAATTTCGACCATATTATCTGTTGAGAGTGTTAGTAGGTATTTAGTGCTACATCTAGTAGAATAGTAGAGAGAGGGGTTAGCCTCTCCTATATATATGTAGTCACACCCATCAATAAAATTAAGCCAAGTATTAAACCAAGTTTCTATTTGGTATCAGAGTCAAATTTTTTCACTCTTCTCCAAATCCTAACTCTAATCCACTCACAGCCACTGCCCTCCCTTCTTTTCCTGCTGGCCCCGACGACTGCCTGGCCACGTGCCGTAGCGCTGTCGGCCTGCCTTGCCGCTAGTATCCCCCGCTGGCTCCGACGACCGCCTGGCCGCAGCGTCGTCGGTCTGCCCCGCAGCGGCGGCTGCGGCTGTTGTTGCTGCTGCTGTCGCGGCTGCTGCTGTTGCCGCTGTGATCCCGACGACCCCTGATCCCGATGATTTTCTTCGTCTTCTATCCTGAAAGTTGTAACTCGGTTCTGTCCATATTCAACTGCGATTGCACAGAAGACCGAGAAATTTAATTTTCTGATTATTGTTTTGTAGCAGTAAGTTGTAATCGGGATATTAATTATATAGTTGCTTGTTGGATCAAGATATATCAGTGAGAGAACTCTTGTGTGAACTCATGATCTCGACTACAACTGTCGGTTCCTCCTTCTTGTCAGGCCATGCGACATCGGGTCGAAGCCATGCACGAGACGTAAGCAGCGACTCTCAGGGACACCGTTGTCGCTGAAGGAGGAATAATAGACATGTAGAAAATGGCGATAAAAGGTGGAGACAATCTAGATCTGCCATTGTCTTGCTGATCTTGCTGATGGAAGAGGACAAGAAAATGATGGAGACGATCTACGACAAGCTGACGACCCAAGAAATGAAGACTTTAGTGGACGATCTCTTCTCTTAGAGGCTGACCAAGACTAGCTCCCGTGGTGCACAAGCAGATGTGGATCCATCACCATACAAAATGGAAAAGTTGGAGAAACTAGAGATAAAGTTGGAGGGTACTTCCAACTACTTGAAGTGGTCGGGCTCTGAAGGCAAGAGGCTTTGTGGGCTATGTGAATGGCCAAACCAAGGCACCTGAAGATCCACTTCTTACAGGAATTTGCTGTGTGGTGGATCATCATTAATGTTGTTGCTGGATGGTTGATAACCTCATTGACCGACAAAGTGTCGGACAACGTGGAAGCAACGGAGAGTGATGGTGACATTTGGATGACGCTGAGAGATATGTACTCAGGGTCGGGCAACTCTATGAGGATTTTTCAACTACAAGATGAACTTGATAATATGGTCCAAGAAGATCACACCATCTCTGAGTATGCGGCTCTGCTGAAGAAGTATTGGTCAGATCTCGACCACTATGACCCCATTGGCGTGGAAGATGAGCAAGTGGAACTGGCATTTGCGAAATATTATAAGAAGTTCATTAAGTATGTTTCGCGACAGAGGATGATGAAGTTCCTGAAGGGGCTCAACTCAGCATTCGACCATAGTAGGTGTCACGTTCCAGTCCCAAAATATCGAGGGACTAGTCACGTGGCAATTGCCAGCAGCAGAACTCCAATGGGCAAACCCAATTTAATGGACCCGTTAGAGTGCACTTAAGTTGTAAAAAATATAAATGCAGTCTACACCATCTATCACAGAACAATTCTAATCTCATCCACAGAAAGTAAACACAAGTCAATATGATAAACCAGTCAAGATAATAGATAAAAAGAAATATAGTCTATCAACAAGTCCAAATAAATAGTCTCGGGGAACAACCCGATAAAATAAGTCAATACATAAGTCCACGAGTCAAGATATGAAATAACTGGAAGCAGAAATAACTGAATATGTAACAGAATACTCAGGAGAAATCCTCTGGCACAACCTCGTCCTCTGGTGTCAGTACTGCTCCAGCGTCAGCTCATGTCCCGTATATCTCGGGGTATTCCTCCTCTGCTGTACCTAGCGACATAATCCGGATCCAAGTCCTCATGGGACAGCAATGTACAAGAATAACTCAAGCCAAATAAAATACAGTAAATAAAAGTAGATCCTCAGGGCAAGCTATGTAAGCAGCTATGTGAAATACAATTTGAGAGCATCACTAGTACTCAGGCTGAAACCACTACTAGCTCTGTGTCGGGGAGCCGGTAGCAGTAATATCACGAAGGGCCAAATACATGTGCCAAAGCTCTGATACAGAGACTAAGGCACTCTCCAGTAACATAAGTATATATATATAATCAGCCTGTAGTATGTGTGTCTCTCCCCACCCAATGTAATCTCACGTCTCATGTCCATAACATGCAAGATCATGACCTCTAGCTAGTACAACGAGTCATAATGATATCTATGTATATGCAAGTCTTATGTCACGTATCCTGTAAGCCTATACAGAATCACCACGAATAACTCAGGAAAGATTCTGTCACATGAATAGTGTCAAGTGTCCTATGGTATGACGTACTCGGTAAAGCAAGCACAAAAATATATAGGATCGTGGTATCAACTATCTAAGTGACGTTACACGACTCCGCGTACGGCGTTGACACCCGAATCTTGTTCGGACGCTAGGCAACGTCTTTCGGTCCTAGTTTGAACAGGTACATCACAGAATATATATATATATATATATATATATATATATATATATATATATATATATATATATATAACTCAAACAATAAAGTCACAATATCTACTACAAGTTGGCAAGGTACACTTGTCTGGGTTCTGAGCTCCGATAGTTGTTCCGATATAAGGGGAATCTTTAGGTACGCCTCCGGATGCTGGAACAAATATTACCATCGCTCTCAGAATATATAAAATAGTTAGGATTAACTACCCATAAGTTCAATTTGGACACAGGGACAAAATTGACAGTTTATGGACAAAACGGGGTCCACATGTGGCCCACTTCGCACCGAAAATGTGCCAGAGACAAAGTTTTCCAAATTAGGCAAACTTACTGTCTACGAGTCCAGAACGATAGCACGAACCCAACTGAATGCCCAGAACTGGATTCCGATGAGCCGGTCACAAAATCGCCCATCAAATAGAACCGAAGGGCCCACGAAATGGTGTTTCGTCAACGTTCTCAGAATCGAACTAAACTTGGGTCACAGGACCAGCGTATCGCTACAAATCCGATGGCACAAGTTTTGTTGCAAAACGACAAGCACAAACAAAATTATGACGAGTGTCAGAACATGCCGATACGGGACTTTTCGACGGATACGCGTTGATTTCGGTGTGCACACACATCCAAATCAACTTTCGTAAAATCTCACACGTCCGGTTTGATGATACACGCCTTTCGGTGCAATTCGTACACGACGAAGTCGTCTCGTTTAGCGGAACGCACCCTATTTCGGAAAAATTCGGATTTAAAAAACCAAGTTTTTGGTCAATTTCAACCGCGATTAAATCACAGCATACAACAAATTAAAATAAACTAATTAAAGAGATTAAATCTCGGTTATGTTGTCTAAATTACTATTCAAGTGAAATTTAAAAATATTAACTAGGTTGGAAGAAAAACAGCCATGCACATGGGTGTTTGTGACAGTTTTCTGAACTACAAATTGGATCTTTTTTTTTGTTTTGCGTCACGAATTGCAGCCGACACAGGATACGATACACCGAACTAATTATACAAGGTCCAAGAGGGTCATGTGATCTTCGCATAGGATTCGACCGATTGATATTTGGATTAATGTGTACCTCATGTTACTGCTGCAGCTCGAATTAGGCGGTCTGTCTTCGCGGCGGTGGTGCGCGGCGGTCCGGCGGCTGACGGCGGCGGCGATGGTCGAGAATGAGAGAGGAGTTGTTGGTGGTGAGGTTCGTCTAGGATGGGGGTTTTATAGGGTGTTGGGGTGGGCGTTACAAGGAGGGGAAGAGGAGGGTTCGGTCAGTTTTGGAAGAGGAAGGGAGAGGGTTTCTCTGCTGTTACAGAAACTAAGGGATGATGGGTTTCGGGTTAGTGGGTTACGGTTTAGTGCGTACGGGTTAGGATTTGAATCCAGGTTGGTTTGGTCTAGTTTGGTTTGGTTTAGGTTGGTTTGGGTTGGTTTGGGTTGAGTTGGTTCGGTCTGGGTTGGTTTAATTATAACAATGCATAAATGACCATCTAAAAATACTTTTGGAGCCCAATAAATTCTTGAAAAATTACACAATATTCTATTATTAATTATATACTCAAAAATATAATTTTTGCACTATTTTAATAATTAATTTAATACACAAAAATATAAATCCATGAAAGAACATTTATTATAATTAACTAAAAATAATTAAAATTTCTACAATAATAATTAATAAAATTTTTAAATTAAATTTAAAAAAAATCAGGATTTTTACAATCTACCCACCTTAAAAGAATTGAGTTCTCGCAATTAAGAAAACGAAACATAACCGGTCAAGAAAATGTTTGCTCCAGAAGAAATGATGTGGTTGCAAGACATGTTTGTTGAAGCACGACACAAAGGATAATGGACCATGAAGAAGGAAAAATTGAGAAAAAGGGTGAGGGTTTTGTTCAAGCAGAACACGTAGGAAAGAAATGAAAACTTTTTCCTAGGCAATGAGAGATAAGTAACTCAAGTGTAAAGGAGCCTGATTAGAGCGAAGATCAACTACAGCTTATGAAAACTTGGGTACCACTGACATATTACTAATTTAGACTAATAAGTTCATGCTAGCATAATATGAGGTATAGGATAGGGAATGGAACTAACAGGCACATGCTAAAGTATTACGAGGATTATTCGCTATTATAGCTAGCTATGATAAAACTAAATCTTACTCATATTCGCTACTCCTCGAGTCTGTGCCTCCTTCACTGTCATCGCAAAAGTATGTCCACGTCCATGTGGTGGTGCCCTCTGCTGTTGCTGGGCCTGCTGGAAGAGTGCTGCCTGTGGTGCCAAGGGTGGCCTCGACTGATATCCTCCCGGTACTGGTAAAGCTTGTCGGTTAACCATCGGTGCTCCTTCTCGACGCTCAGGGCAATCCCTGGCTAAATGCTGGTTGAATCCGCAAGCTAAACATAGTCCCCATTTGCGTCTGCATTCCTTCTCAATATGGCCTACCTTGCCACAGTAGTAACAAGTAGGAAGGACTAGTGCTAGTGGTGTAAATGCTCTCGGTGATGGATTCATCTGTGGTCGCTTTGCAGCTCATCCCTGCTGCGCTCGGTCTGGTGCTAGTGCATGCGAAACAAGAAAGTAAATAACAACACAGACTGAGTATGGAAGAACATATACTCAGGAAAATCTATGGCAATCACCTAGTCCTCGGTTCCTGGTTCTGCTCCAATGCCTGCTCCTGAACCTGCTTCTGCTCCTGCTAATGCACCTGTCCTGTAAACCTCAGAGTGGATCTCCTCTGCTAAACCTGGGGACATAATCCGGATCCAGTTCCTCAGGGGACATAGCAAGGTACAGATAATACAAGCCAAAATAAATACAGTGCAACAATAAATGAAATAATAGGGTGAACTAGATAACCAGCTAAGTGATATGCAAGTTGAGAGCATCACTAAAACTCAGGCTGAAACCACTACAAGCTCTGTGTTGGGGAGCCGGTAGTAGTAATAACACGTAGTGGGCCAAGCTCGGGTTTAGAGTCTTGAGCACCGCAATAATAAGGGTTTTTATATATATATGATCAGCCTGTAGCCTGTGTGTCTCTCCCCACCCAATGTAATCATACGTCTCATGTCCATAACGTCTCATGTCCATGCTACGCAGGATCATCTCTAATGCAACCAGTCATATAATATCTAAGCAAAGGAATAAGTCATGAAAACTGTATCCTATACAGAATCACCATGAATATCTCAGGTCGATTCTGTATCATGAATAGTGTCAGGTGTCCTGGGTAAAACGTACTTGATAATGCAAGCACGAGAAGTATAGGGTCTCGATAACCATCTCTAGGTGACTTTACACAACTCTGTGTACAGTGTTGGCATCCGACTATTAATCGGACGCTAAGTAAAGTCAGACGGTCCTAGGTCAAGCATGTATAACAATAATGTATAAATAAGTCAAGAAAATATGTAGCAAGAGCTGCAGGATTTGGCAAGGTACACTTGCCTGGGGTTCTGGCTCCAACTGTAGTTCTGACTTCAGCGGGAATTGCAGGGACTGCTCCAGTTGCTGAAATAAACATCACCATCAGATCCAGAAAATATCAATTAGCTAAAAACGCCTGTGCTTGAGTCTAATTTGGACACAGGGGCAAAAATGACAGTTTTTGGTCAAAGCGGGGTCCACATGTGGGTCCAATAAATGATATCCGCTGGCAAAAATGAGTTCTTAGAAGACACATGTGGGTCCAATAAATTTTCGGAAAATTACCCTATGTCTAGATTTTCATTTTACACTAGAAAATATTATTTTCATAATATTTTAATATGATTTAATATCATTTAAAAATCATATAATTATTAAAACCTTAGTTTAATTCCAGAAAATTACAAAAAATACAGGAAAATTCCAAATTAAAATTTCTTGGAAATCAGAGGGTTTACAGGCGAGACTTTAAGAAACACCCGATCACCTTCTAAGAACTCAAGTGGACGTCGATGCTTGTCTGAGTAGCTCTTCTGGCGACTCTGAGCTACCTTTAGCCGTTCCCGGATCAAACGAATATTTTGGACGGTTTTCTTCACGAGCTCCGGGCCAAGAATTTGCCGTTCACCAACTTCATCCCAACAGATCGGGGATCTTCACTTCCGTCCATACAATGCCTCATACGACGCCATCTGAATGCTGGATTGAAAGCTATTGTTGTATGCAAATTCGGCTAACGGTAGATGCATGTCCCAACTCGTCTTCAAGTCCAAGGCACAGAGTCGTAGCATGTCTTCGAGGATTTGGTTGACACGTTCTGTTTGACCGTCTGTCTGTGGATGGTAGGCGGAGCTGAACTTCAACTTCGTTCACATAGCTGACTGCAGGCTTTCCCAGAAACGCGATAGGAATCGACCATCTCTATCGGAGACAATGGATACGGGTACGCATTGGAGCCGAACGATTTCGTTGAGGTAGATTTGAGCCAGGCAGTCGGCACTCCAAGTACTTTTGATAGGCAAAAAGTGAGCTGACTTGGTGAGTCGATCGACGATAACCCAGACGATATCATTCTCCCGTTGCGTCTTTGGCAAACCAACAATGAAATCCATTGTTATATGTTCTCATTTCCACTCCGGTATATCGAGGTTCTGCATCTCTCCGCCCGGCTTCTGGTGCTCGACCTTTACCCTCTAACAAGCCAAGCATTGCGACATGAACATCGCCACATCTCATTTTATGCCGTGCCACCAAAACGTCGTACGGAGATCTCGATACATCTTTGTGCTACCCGGATGAGAAGTATAACTAGCATAATGGGCTTCCGTGAGTATCTCTTTTCTGAGGGCTGCATCGTTTGGAACGCACTATCTTCCCTTCACTCGGATCATCCAGTCCGTGCCCACCACAAAGTCGGTTGCCTTTCATGCTGAGATAAGACCTTGCATCTTTTGCAGGAACATGTCATCCTTCTGAGCGGACTTGACCTTTTCTAATAAGTCAGGTTCGAGGCGCAGCTGTGCCACTTGTGCCCCCTTTTTGTATCTGATTATAAGTGTAATGCCCAAAGATTCAAGATCCCGACGCAGCTTGTCATCAATAGTCAGGCTTCCAATGAATACTCGACTCAGTGCATCAGCTACAACATTACCCTTACCCGGGGTATATCTGATTATCAAGTCAAAATCGCTAAGAAGTTCAAGCCAATGCCATTGACGAAGATTTAAATCCTTTTGTGTATATAGATATTTTAAGCTCTTATGATCCGTATAGATCTCGCATGGTATACCACAAAGGTAGTGGCGCCACAACTTCAGCGCGAACACCACCGCGACAAGTTCCAGATCATGTGTTGGATAATTTTTCTCGTGAGGCTTTAATTGCCTCGATGCAAAGGCTATTACTTTATCCCTTTGCATCATGACACATCCCATTCCCTTACCTGAGACGTCACTATGTATCTTAAAATCATCGGGTCCGTTTGGAAGGGTAAGAATTGGTGCCGAGACGAGGCGCTGCTTTAACTCCATAAACGAAGCTTCACAGTCGTTCGTCCACGCGAACGTTACTTCTATCCGAGTGAGCTGAGTAAGAGGCGAGGTGATTTTTGCAAAAATCTCCTATTGTAGCCCGCCAGACCAAGGAAACTCCGAATATCGCTAGCTGACTCAGGCCGTTTCCACTTCACGATGGCTTCTATTTTCTTCGGGTCAACTGAGATGCCCGTTGCAGAAATAATATGCCCTAGAAAGGATATGTTGTCCAATCAAAACTCGCATTTACTTAGCTTGGCATACAACTTATTGTCTCGAAGGGTTTGAAGCACCATCCGCAGGTGTCCCGCGTGTTCATCCCTATTCTTCGAGTACACTAAGATGTCATCTATAAAAACGACCACAAATTTATCGAGAAAGGGTCGGAACACTCGATTCATCAAATCCATAAAAGCAACATGGGCGTTCATCAGACCAAACGGCATGACGGAAAACTCGTAGTGTCCATAGCGGGTTCGGAATGCAGATTTGGGCATGTCCTCTGGCTTAATCTTCAGCTGGTGGTAGCCCAAGCAAAGATCAATTTTCGAGAACACCGTTGCCCCTTTTAGCTGATCAAAGAGGTCATCTATCCTGGGCAGAGGATACTTGTTTTTGATGGTGACCTTATTCAGCTCCCGATAATTGATGCAGAGTCTCAACGTTCCGTCTTTTTTCTTTACGAAGAGCACAAGCGCGCCCCAAGGAGACACGCTCGGACAGATGAACCCACGATCCAGCAGCTCTTGCAGTTGGCACTTTAACTCCTTCAGTTCAGCATGGGCCATTCTTTACGGAGGCTTAGAAATCGGCTGAGTATTCGGGAATGTGTCGATGGTGAACTCGATCTCTCGGTCAGGTGACATGCCGGGTAGTTCGCTCGAAAACACATCAGGGAACTCCGCCTCAACGGAAGAAGACTTAACGTTTGCGTAATCCAGCTGTGTGTCCCAAACCGACGCTAGGTATCCCTCGCAGCCAGTGTATAGCATTTGCCGAGCAGATATCGCCGAAATCACCATGCAAGCCCTAGATGCATCAGTTGCTGGACTACTCGTGTAGCAGAATTCGGCTTCTCCAGGTAGGCGAAAGACGATTTGTTTCTCTGCACATTCGATAGTTGCCGAGCAGGCGCCGAGCCAATCCATCCCCAAAATGATGTCATAATCCGACTAAAACCTCGAGCGATAGCTTCCTTCCTCCAATACAGACGTAACCACCTTGGCATACTGAACGGACAGGTATTTTCGTGCCCGAGGGGGTGCTAACACTTAGATCTAGATGCGATGGTATCATTTCTATATTGTTTTCCACGACAAAATCGGTGGATATAAAACTATGCGTTGTACCAGAATCAAATAGCACACGTGCATGTATGTTATTAAAAAGTAAAGTACCTGACACAACGGTGTCCGAAGCCAGGGCTTCCTCTCGTGTCATAGTGTAGACCCGACCTTGAGCTTGGCGACGCTCTTGCTGTAGCGCAGCTCGGTTGGCCTGGGGTGCAGTGGCAGGATTCAGATGTTAAGGGCGACGATCAGGGAGAGGACAGACATCAATCGCATGGGTTGGATCACCACATCTGAGGCATAACCTAAGCCTCTTACGACAATCTTTGTAGAGGTGTCCGGGCTTCCTGCAGAAGTTACATATTTTGTCTGGATTTCCCTTCTACTGACCGCCGTTGTTTTGATGCTTTGCAGCGGTGTTTCCTTTCTCGTTACTATGACGTTTGTGATTGGAAGTATGCACAGCGTCGGCAGCAACTAGAGGATACTACGGTTCAAGAGATAGGGCATGATTTAGGACTCCCCGCATAGTCTCGTACTGGGGAAGGACCACGTGCACATGGATGGCATGACGTAGACCACCTTCAAATCGTCTAGCACGGCTCGCTGCATTAGGTAAATAGGAGCTTGCAAATTTGGCAAGCCGGTTGAATTCGGCAGAATACTGCTTTACTGTCATGCTACCTTGCCGTAGTTGCACGAACTCGTTCTCCTTCTAACGACGTACAGGAGGGGGAATGAACTCCTCTTCAAACGTGCCACGGAAAGTAGACCATGCAATCGTCTCCTCTTCATCGTCAACTGGAAGAGATCTCCGATGCACGTCCCACCAATTGTGTGCGTTCAAGCGAAGCTGTAGTTGGGCACATGCGACATGCTTTTGCTCGGGTACCTCTAGAAGTTTGAAATGGTCTTCCAGTTCCGCTAACCAATCTAGAGCCACGATTGGGTCCTCAGTCCCTTTAAACAGCGTGTTGCATACTTTCTTGAAGTCGTCAAAGTCGAAGGCAGTCACATCCTTCTTCCTTGGAGTTTGAGGCATCTCGACTTCAAGCGCAAGTTGCTCCACCGGTGTCGCTGCTGTTGTCGCGGACTGGTTGGAGGCCAAAGTCTGCACTATCTGTTGCAGGGTATCTACCTGCTTTTGTTGGACTGAGAATCGGGCTTCTATATTGTCTTAGAACTTGCTTTGCCTCTCTTCCGCTCGCTTCTTAGCCCGTTCATAACGAGCCTCGTCCCTCTGTTGGTTAGCCTCTAACATCCTCATCATCTGCTGAATGGGATCGACACGAGACATGGCTCGCTGGCTCCGAGAACTTCCCGATGTGCCGGAACTACTTTCTTGGGCTTGTGTCTCGCCTGGCGCTAGTGATGATGCTTGTGCTTGTGCCATTCCTTCAAAAGAAGGTAAATTACATCAGGATCATAATGTATTATGGACTCATTGTATGAACGTATCTCATTTTGGCCTAACGAGTTCAAGAGTTCGCACAGGGATTAGATCGTTAAAGGAGCTTTTCCAATACGAGGGTCAAAGGAACTTGAAGCTGAGCTCTGATACCAATATGTTACGTCTCGATTCTGTGGAATCGATAGTCGTCCCCCGAGCGTGATGTCGTGCGGGCCTAGGTTGCGCACCGCACAAGGCTAAGGTATTTTGCATAACGAGCACATATTCAGGGTACGCAGATAAATTGAAACACAAAGTCGAAACATGGAAAAGTTCTCTTTATTGATAATGAACATATATTACAAACTCTTGAACGAGTCAGAAGGTTGCCACACGGGCTTACAAAAGTTGACACAAAATAAGATAGCTGTCCTGTACATTACATCCTTTACTAAAACTTCAAAATAAGGGACCTCCAGGCGGGATGATGGCTATTCCTCTGAGCTGCATGAGATAAGTTTGCTAGCTCCTGGGCTTCAAAAATGCTTCAAAAGATGGCACGATCAGGACGCGCCGACAGCTGGACTGGATTGGGCAGTGACTTCAGATCCTCGGAGGATCTCCTTGGTGCGGGGAACCTGTTTCAATGAGGGTCAGTACATCGAAATGTACTGGTGAAGGCGAGCTAACCCAACTATACCAATCAACACGTTGTTTATATGAAGCATGCATATTATTTGTGGTCTTTCTATCTTGCCTTAGTTTATTTTACAAGCAAGCAGTATATATACAACTACTGAAATGAACTTGCCACCGTTCGGTAGCTTTTACCTGCCCGTCTGAACCACCTGCACAATACTTACCATGTCCTTTTCGGCCACGAAGACACAAGTTAGCTTGCACAGGTTTAAATATATGAGGGGATCACTGGCGTATGCCATAAAGGACCAAATTTAGTCGCTGACGAGGATGGTATGCAGCGAGAGCATGGGATGCGCTGCACGCCATTCCGTCCTTGCACAGGATAACTAAACAGGAGAGTTTCGTATCGAATCAGTGCCAGTGCCCCAGCGACCGTCCGCAGGAACTAAGACCTTGTGCACAAGTTGTCCGTGATCAGGCGAAGTCTACTAAGTTATCAAGCGAGGGAGTTCGGGGCATCACGAGTACAGGACAAGTTGCAAGGCATGATTCATTTTGCATAGTCTCCCTGATCAGTTTGTTCCATAACAAGGTGTGTTCTACGCATAGCACAATTTATAGAAGAAGTATACATTCTAACTAAAATTGAAGCATAGGAAGAACATTCTAAACAAACTAGCATGCAATAGGTAACCGTTCACAAGTTTGATTGACAAGCATAAGTAGTTCAAGTCTATCCTTTTTATTTTGACATCTTTTAGTTATTACTTGGTATCGTTTGATCGGGGCAAGCAAGAATACAAGATTTTAGATGTGAAGACTTGGAAGAAGGGTCAACTGAATCGAATATAAGCCACTCACAAGTTGGTTGGAAGGAAAGGAAAGATGTGCTTTAGGACTCCGCTCGCGCGTCGCCTACTGCTCGTTCACCTGCATTGCCACGAACATCTGTTCAATACCCCTTCCACTCTTTCCAATCTCGGAATTAAAGTACAGTTCAACGAACGAAAATAATGACTTCCATCGAAACCGTTCAAGAAAACGCAAGCAAATCCGAAAACCAATTCAAAGCATGAAAGCAACAAAAAACGACATCGAAAACCAGGCAAAAAAATTTACAGCGGAGAGGTCCCTCTTGACTCTCTTGCTAAGCCCATCCTCGGGACACGGTCCACTGAATTTGGGAATCGATTCCGAAGAAGCAAATCCATAACGAGGATGAGTTCTTGATTCAATCTATCCCGATCGAACGATACCGTCTTGTATTTCTTAGTCGTGCTCCCTGAATAGGGGGAAATGGCACCACACCTTGTGGTGTACCCGCGGGAGTTTCGTTGCTGGCTCATGGATCCATTACTTTGCATACAAAGTAAACTATGATAGGTGCACAGAGGAATCAATGAAGGATACAAGTCAAGAAATTAATTCGAATCCGATATAGAGGTCAAGAACGTGTCAATATGTGGATGAGATTCTATAATTTATCCTATCCTAATTGCAGGCTTGCTCGGTCTTTAGTTGAAACCGAAGCAACATAGTCGTAGACCTGCATGGGCCACCATAAAAACTATGTCACGCCCTAGTCCCAAAATGTCGAGGGACTAGCCACGTGGCAATGGCCAGCAGTACAACTCTAATAGGCAAACCCAATTTAATGGACCCGTTAGAGTGCACTTAAGCTGTAATAAATATAAATACAGTCTACACCATCTATCACATAATAATTCTAATCTCATCCACAGAAAGTAAACACAAGTCAATATGATAGACCAGTCAAGATAATAGATGAAAAGAAATATAGTCTATAAAAATCCAAATAAATAGTGTCTCGGGGAATAACCCGATAAAATAAGTCAATACATAAGTCCATGAGTCAAGATATGAAATAACTGGAAGCAGAAATAACTGAGTATTTAACATAATACTCAGGAGAAATCCTCTGGCACAGCCTCGTCCTCTGGTGCCAGTACTGCTCCAGTGTCAGCTCTTGTCTCGTATATCTCTGGGTATTCCTCCTCTGCTGTACCTGGGGACATAATCCGGATCTAGGTCCTCAGGGGACATAACAAGGTACAAGAATAACTCAAGCCAATGAAATACAGTAAATAAAAATAGATCCTCAGGGCAAGCTATGTAACAAGCTATGTGAAATACAATTTGAGAGCATCACTAGTACTCAGGCTGAAACCACTACAAGCTCTGTGTCAGGGAGCCGGTAGCAGTAATATCACGAAGGGCCAAATACATGTGCCAAAGCTCTGGTACAGAGACTAAGGCACTCTCCAGTAACATAAGTATATATATATATATATATATATATATATATATATATATATATATATATATATATATATATATATATAATCATCCTGTAGCCTGTGTGTCTCTCCCCACCCAATGTAACCTCATGTCTTATGTCCATAACATGCAAGATCATGACCTCTAGCTAGTACAACGAGTCATAATGATATCTATGTATATGCAAGTCTTATGTCACGAATCCTGTAAGCGTATACAGAATCACCACGAATAACTCAGGAAAGATTCTGTCACATGAATATTGTCAAGTGTCCTATGGTATGACGTACTATGTAAATCAAGTACGAAAATATATAGGATCGTTGTATCAACTATCTAAGTAACGTTCCACGACTCCGCGTACGACATCGACACCCGAATCTTGTTCGGACGCTAAGCAACGTCTCTCGGTCCTAGTTTGAACAGGTACATACAGAATATATATATATATATATATATATATATATATATATATATATATATATATATAGAGAGAGAGAGAGAGAGAGAGAGAGAGAGAGAGAAAGAGAGAGAAATAACTCAAACAATAAAGTCACATGATCTACTGCAAGTTGGCAAGGTACACTTGTCTGGGATCTGAGCTTCGACAATTGCTCCGATATAAGTGGAATCTCCAAGTACGCCTCCGGATGCTGAAACAAATATTACCATCGCTCTCAGAATATATGAAATAACTAGGATTGACTACCATAAGTCTAATTTGGACACAGGGGCAGAATTGACAGTTTCTGATCAAAGCGGGGTCCACAGGTGGTCCACTTCGCACCAAAAAATATGCCAGAGACAAAGTTCTCCAAATTCGTCAAACTTAGTGTCTACGAGTTCAGAACGATAGAACGAACCCAACGGAATGTCCAGATGTAGATTCTGATGAGCCGGTCACAAAATCGTCCGTCAAATAGAATTGTGGGGCCCACGAAACGGTGTTTCGTCAACGTTCTCATAATCGAACCAAACTTGGGTCACAGGACTAGCGTAACGTAACGAATCCGTTGGCGCAAGTTTCGTTGCGAAACGACAAGCACATACAAAATTATGACGAGTGTCAGAACAGGACTTTATAGGGCTTTTCGACAGATACGTATTGATTCCGGTGTGCACGCACATCTAAATCAACTTTTACAAAATCTCACACGTCCGCATTGATGATACGCGCCTTTCGGTGCAATTCGTACACGACGAAGTTGCCTCGTTTAGTGGGACGCATCCCGTTTCGAGAAAATTCGAGTTTAGAAAACCAAATTTTGGTCAATTTCAACAGCGATTAAATCACAGCATACAACAAATCAAAATAAAGTAATTAAAGAGATTAAATCTTGATTATGTTGTCTAAATTACTGTTAAGTGGAATTTAAAAATATTAACTAGGTTGGAAGAAACACAGTCATGAACATGGGTGTTTGGGACAGTTTTCTGAACTACAAATTGGGTCATTTTTTTTCTGTTTTACATCGCGAATTACGACCGACACATGATACGATACATCGAACTAATTATACAGGGTTCAAGAGGGTCATGTGATCTTCGCATAGGATTCGACCGATTGATATTTGGATTAATGTGCAGGGAGATACAAGGGTGGAAAGTATCATACCTCACGTTACTGCTGCTACTCGAATTGGGCGGCCTGTCTTCGTGGCGGTGATGCGGGCGGTCTGACAGCTGACGGCGGCGGCGATGGTCGAGAATGAGAGAGGAGTTGTTGGTGGTGAGGTTCGGCTAGGTGGGAGTTTTATAGGATGTTGGGGTAGGCATTACAAGGGGAGGAAGAGGAGGGTTCGGTCGGTTTTGGAAGAGGAAGAGAGAGGGTTTCTCTGCTGTTACAAAAACTAAGGGATGATGGGTTTCGGGTTAGTGGGTACGGGTTAGGATCCGAATCCAGGTTGGTTTGGTCTAGTTTGGTTTGGTTTAGGTTGGTTTGGGTTGAGTTGGTTCGGTCTGGGTTGGTTTAATTATAACAATGCATAAATGGTCATCTAAAAATACTTTTGGAGCCCAATAAGTTCCAAAAAAATTACACAATATTCTATTATTAATTATACACCAAAAAATATAATTTTGTACTATTTTAATAATTAATTTAATACACAAAAATATAAATCCATGAAAGAATATTTATTATAATTAACTAACAATATTTAAAATTTGTACAATAATAATTAATGAAAATTTTAAATTAAAATTTAAAAAATCATGGTGTTTATAAGAGGGATATTCTACTTGCTCAACCTAGGTTGCCATCACTAGAGGAGGCCATAGCTGCTATGGCACAAGAAGAGGCACGACTGAAGCTGATGCCTAGCACCACTAGTATCGGGGGGGGGGGGGGAGAATTAGCTTAGCAGCTTTTAACCCAAACCCTTTCGGAGGTGAAGGGTGCTACAACTGTGGAGACCCTGGATACTCAAATTATGTATGAAACTCCTGAGAGGCCAGTCCAGCGGCTGCGGACGCAGCCGTGGAGGACGTAGGGGTGGCAGAGGAGGCTATGCTGGTGGCAGAAGTAATTATTCCGAAGGATACAAGGCAAACCTGGCAGAAGAGGGAAGTAAGAGTCAATCACCCGATATGACCCCTAGTGAGAGAAAAATGCTAGAGATATGGAGAAGCGTGAAGCTTGGAATCAACGACAGTCGAGCCAACGCCTCTGGGACATCAACTCCAACCACCTCCGGGTGTAACATCACCCATTATGCCTATACAAGCACAGGTATACCTGCTCAAGCCTTGACATCTATCTACAGATCAGGTTGGATAATTGACTCTGGGACATTCCGCCATGTCACGGGTGCCCATGATGAGTTCCAAGATTACACTTACCTGACGAGGCCTGAAAGCAATCAGACTACTGATGGTACGACTAGACCCATTATAGGTAAATGCACACTTGAATGCACCCCTTCCATAACCCTTATTGATGTCTTGCATGCTCTATCTTTTTTCGTTAATCTATTGTCCATTAGTGCCATTGTTCTTCAACTTAATTGTGTTGTTTCCTTTGACATTCCTAAGGTGATTTTTCAGGAGAAGGGAACGAGGAGACTGTTGGGGACTGGCACTTGGCATAAGGGACTATGGTACTTGGACATGGGTGGAATGGACGCAGCACTAGCGTCACTGGTGGAAGAAGCACAACCGAAGGAGCTGCGAAGAACAGTGGAAGCAGAATTATTACTTCAACATCAGCGCATGTGACACTGTTCATTCAGTCTACTGAGTCGGATGTATTCATCTATGTATCAAAAGGCTAATAAATAAAAGTTGTTTTGTGATATTTATGAGATCGGAAAACATACCAGAAGCTCTTATGTGAGTTTTGGAAATAGAAGTTTAATTGCTTTTGAAATGATACTCTGATGTGTGGGGACCTTGTCCTATAACTGGAGTTAATGGTTTTAAATGGTTTGTCACCTTTATTGACTGTTACACTCGTGTCACCTGGATATACCTAATGAAGAGTAAGAGTAATATCTTTGCATGCTTTCAGGATTTTTATCGCAGGGTTACAACATAGTATAGTGCTAAAGTGAAGATTTTGAGATCTGACAATGGAACAGAATACACCAACAAGGCTATTGAAGAGTACTTATCAGTCCATGGGATACAACATCAGACGTATTGTGCCTATACACCAGCACAGAATGGCGTGGAAGAGCGGAAGAACATGCACTTGTTGGAAGTACCACGGTCAATGATATTTGCCATGAATGTTCCTAAACACTTGTGGGGGCATGCCGTATTGACGGCTACATATCTCATCAACATGATGCCCTTTCAGGTATTATGATGGAAGACACCGTTTGAGATACTTACATGAGAGAATAAGTACATAGCCCTAAAGGTATTTGGATGTGTATGTTTTGTGAAAGATAACAGACCTGCAATAGAAAAGTTGGACCCTCGGATAGTGAAGTACATCTTTGTTGGCTACTCAGGGACTCAGAAGGGATACTCTTGTTGGAGTCCGGTGGAGCGAATGCTCTTTGTAAGCATGGACGTTACATTTATAGAGATGGAACCATACAACCACAATGGTTCAGGTTAAGGCTCCGCATTTGGTGACACACCTAACACATGTGGTATTAGGAGTGAGGGGGAGATAGGCCCAAGCGTGATTGTCGGGTCAGTTTCATGTACAATGATGGAAGCTGGTCGAAGGGAACAAGGGGGAGATAACAAGGGTGAGGAAAGTGATTAGGATGCACATAATCAGGAGGAAGAAAGTGGTGACAATCAGGAGAAAGAAAGTGATGCTCCAGTGCAGGGGGAACAGACTACAGAACATTCTACAGAGATCCAAGTCTACAGAAGAAGAAAGCAGCAATCCACTACTGTGCCTATTACTATGCCTATTGTCCCTACTGTGCCATGTCCCTCGCCTAACCCTGTCCCAACTCTTGAAGATGCACCTCCCGCATCGGATCCCTCAGATTCGGATGCGGATCCCTCTGATTCGGATGGTATGATCTCTTCCCACTTCCTCATATTCCCTTAAGGAGATCTTCTCGTAGTAATGAGGGAAAAGCCCATAATCGTTATGGTTATGAACATGACATTGCCAATTTCTTATCCTACTCTAATATATCCCCTACTTATCGAGCATTCATTGCATCGTTAGACACCACATCTTTGCCTAAGTGTTGGCAAGAAGCGAATGGAGATTCAAGGTGGAGATCTGCAATGTTGGAGGAACTTTGCGCACTCGAAAGAAATGGGACATGAGAGCTTGTTTCGTTGCCTAAAGTAAAGAGAGAAGTTGGATGAAAATGGATCTTCATAGTAAAGGTAACACCAAAAGGAAATATGGAGCGGTGCAAGGGAATGTTGGTTGCAAAGGGATTCACTCAATCTTATGGCATCGACTGTGATGAGATATTTGCTCCAATGGTAAATATGAGTACTGTGAGACCCCTGGTCTCCCTTGCAGCAAACCATGTCTGGCAACTGTATCAATTGGATATGAAGAACACTTTTCTCTATGGGGACCTACAAGAGGAAGTATACATGGAGACCCTCCCCCGGGGTTTTGCACGAAGCAGTCGACGAAAACTATGTGCAAGCTAAAGAAATCACTGTAGGAGCTCAAGCAATCTCATCGAACCTGGTTTGATAGATTTATGAAGACTGTCACAGGCATAGGGTACCGCTAGACCAATGCAGATCACATAATTTTCTTCCAGCATGTAAGAGGCCACATCACCATACTTGTAGTGTATGCGGATGATATAGTGATCACATATGATAATGAGGAGGAGATCACCCAGTTGAAGTTAAAACTTGCCAAGGAGTTTGAAATGAAGGACTTGGGAATGATGAGGTATTTTCTTGGGATCGAGGTGGCTCGAGAAAGAGATGTGATAGTCCTCTCTCAGAGGAAGTATGTACTAGACCTCCTCACAGAGACAGGTATTCTGGAATGTCGATCGGCAGTCACTCCAATCGATCAGAAAGATAAGTTGGGTGCAGAGGCAGGAGAGCCTGTTGATCATAAGAGATATCAGAGATTTGTAGACAGATTGATTTATCTAGGCCACACTCGCCCTGATATCTCATTTGCTGTGAGTGTAGTGAGTCGCTACATGCATGATCCAATGAATGGTCAAATTGATGCAGTTTTTCATATCCTGAGATATCTGAAGGGGACTCCTGGAAGAGGGCTATGGTTCAAAAAAAATGGACACCTAGGTGTTGAGGAGTACTGCGATGCAGATTGGACACATGGACGATAGAAGGTCTATCTCATAGTACTGTATTTTTGTGGGGGGCAACTTAAGCTCATGGAGAAGTAAGAAACAGTCTGTGGTAGCACGATCTACTACTGAAACAGATTATAGAGCTATAGCTCTGGGAGTGTTAGAGTTGTTGTGGGTAAGAGCACTGCTGACGGAGTTGAAGCTGGACCAAGGAACACCATTGCGTCTTCTGAGTGACAGTCAAGCTGCAATAAGTATAGCTAACAATTCAGTCCAGCATGACAGAACTAAGCACATCGAAATCGATCGGTTCTTCATCAAAGAGAAGCTAGAAAAATGGATATTAAAGCTCGATCATGTTCGCTCAAAAGAACAAGTTGCAGATTGTCTGACTAAGGGCCTTAATTCATCGAGTCTTTCTAAACTATGTGACAAGATAGGGATAATTGATATCTATCGCCCATCTTGAGGGGGAGTGTTGAGAGTATTAGTGGGTGTTTAGTCCCATATCTAGTAGAATAGTAGAGAGAAGGGTTAGCCTCTCGTGTATATATATATATATGTAGTCCAATCCATCAATAAAATTAAGCCAAGTATTAAACCATGTTTTTATTTTATCGATCTCGAGTTATCGACCTTCTCTGTCTCAAACGTTCTCTATTTCTCTCTGACATAGATCTCATTGGTATAAAGATCTGATCTCACTCATATTTTAAAGTTAAATTATTAAGCTGATTTTATAATATCAGGATTCATAATTTGGATTATGTGAATGTTTCTTGGAATGTTTCTAGGGTGATTCTGTGAAAAAGTTGGACTCTGGAAAAATTGGACTGAATTTGGTTATTCTAATTTTACAATGTCAGGATTCATAATTTGGTATAAAAATTGGAATTCTGTGAATGTTTCTTGTGTGATTCTGTGAAAAAATATTATGTAAAGACTAAATTTGAACATGATAGTATCGGTGTGATTCTGTTAAATGTTTCCTGGAATATTATGCAACGTATTTAAATATGGACTTGTAAAAGTTTCTACATATAGTATGCAGTATTGCATATGTAAAACGAAACATGTTACAATGTTTGCAGTATTGCAGTTTATATATATATATTGTCTATCCAATAAGCACATCTCCTAAATGAGCACAATCATTTATGTCCATAGGATCTTAGCTTAATTTAAATCTAATGGTTGAAACTTAAATATCTCATTTAAGGTAAGCTAATAATAATATTGTCATTAGAAGGATCAGAGATTTGAACAAATCTAAATATTTATTCTCTAAATATTCCTTCTTTCTCTCCTTCTCTTCCGGACGAGATAGGTTTGCATTCGGAATGCTAAAGTCCGGACGAATTTTCTAAAGTTATCATCTATAGGCCGAAGTCTGGACGAGATATGTATTCGGAGAGACGACTGTTCCATTCTCCTAATACATCCTGAATATTATTCAGGTATCTCTTAAATTACATACATCTTTATTTTCATTGCTATGATCCATGGCGATTTGGTCTCGGTCATCTATAAGCTAAAGAGTTTGCATTCTCAAAACAAATCATGTTTTTTCTTTCTTTCTAAAGTAATCATCTATAAGCTAAAGTCCGGACGATCGATTTTTAGAAAAAGAGTCAAATGAAAGGTGAAGTTCCGGACAAATCAATTCTCCTAATAGCATCTGCATGTCACCAATAGTTGCTACATTATACAAATTCTTGAAAATCAATGGAGACCAACTTTTGTTCTTCTTCTAAATCAATGGAGAAACACGTGTCACATGTTCTGCATGTTACCAATATTGTCCGCACATAAGCTTTTTCTAGGGACCTATTTTTGTCCATTTTTCTGAATCAATGGAGAAACACTTCTTTCTTTCTTTCTTCTTCTTCTTCTTCTTCTTCTTCTAAATCTTTGTTTAAGACAAGTCTCATTTTTGTTTATGTCTAGTCCTAATCTTTTTTTTTATGTCTTGTCTTATTTTACCCTAAAATGATAGAATTCGCAATATTAATGTACAATTTCTTTATACCAATTTCTTGTGCTAGTCTTTTTGACTCCAAGTTGTCTTTAGCAATAGCTCGCCTTTAGGATCATCAATCCTTATGTAAACTGGGATTTCAATTTAACTGTGCAAATTAATTTATAGTAATGGTGAGTATAATTTATTGATGAACTGTTTTTAATTGAATCAGGTGTGAAAATGCAAGCTTCTATTATAAAGGATCATGGTACAAGGTCGAAACAAAAGCAAGGTTCATTATTTTTGACATCAGTACAACTAAGTCTGAAAGGCAATTTTGAAAAGATCTCTGTATCAAGACTTTCAACATTCATTGAACCCAATGTTACCTAAAATTGATCATGAAGGGTTACTGGGCTGGCCTGAAAATCTCTTTAAATCAAGACAACACTAGATCTTTAATGACAGGGAGGAGACAGGTTCTGGAATTTCAGAATGGTGTCAGGAGTTGACAGGCGAATCAGGGAGGAGAAATGGACGCGAAGCCGGTGCGCATGGTAAACCTGAACGGTACCAACTATCACTACTGGAGGAGCAAGATAAAGGATCTGCTATTTGTCAAGAAGCTGCATCTGCCGGTATTTGCTTCCGAGAGGTCCAGTGACAAATCCGAAGAGGACTGAAAATTCGAGCATATACAGGTATGTGGGTACATCAGACAATTCGTTGACGAGAACATGTACAACCACGTTGCCAGTATTGAGCATGCGAGAATACTCACTACCAGAAAAAGTCAAATTAGCGACGTCTAAAAACGTCGCTAAATGACCAAAAAATGTCGCTAAGTATGTTTAGCGACGTAATTAGCGACGTTTTAAAGAAGTCGAAAAAAGCAAGTCGCTAAAAGAAAAAACGTCGCTAAACGTCGCTATGCCGACGTTTTTTAGCGACTTTAATGTGTCGCTAAATTTAGCGACGCAGCGTCACTAATTAGCGACGTTTATTAAAGTCGCTAAACGACGCTAATTAGTGACTTATATAGCGACATTACACCGACGTCTTTAATGACCTGGCAATACTACCATGTCAGCAATTTGCGACGTACAACGACGATTTTAGCGACGTGTAACAGCATCGCTAATTAGCGACGTATATTAACGTCGCTAAACGTCGCTAAACGTCGCTAAAAACGTCGCTAATTTTACAGAAAAATAAAAAAAAAGAATACTGAATTGAATTTCTGGGTTTGCCAAGCCCCTTGGGTTCATTATCAGGTATATGATGGTAGTAGAAATAATTGAATAAGGGACACAGTAGCAGCAACAAGGGGAGAAATTCTAGTGCACTGGGTAAATTCAGGCCAAGTATCAGTCATCAGTTGTAAACCAAAATATATTAGGAACTGTGTGAATATCAGTGAATTAAGACAGTACTATCTGTGTTGTGTGTTGGTCTTAATGTGCTCAGAGATAGGGAGAGAGTATGTGTATTATAATTCAGTGTGTTTGAGTTTGTACAGGGACTGTGTATTATATTGCAACTTGTATCATTGAACTGGAAAAAATATAGGAAAAAATAGGCACTGAACACTCAACACCGGTAAAATAACATATTTAATATGAATAATATAATAAAATTTGAAGAAAAGAAAGCATCCAGCAAATTCCATCGTAAAGAATATGGCAAATTTATATCCATACAATCGCATCCTAAATAATAAAAAAAATATAAATATCCAGCAACTAGCTATACTACTGCGGATCTGCAGGAGGCTGACCACAGGCGCGCCTGAAGGATAAGAACTACTCATACTAGTCCCGTGGAATCGACACCCATGTCGATGGAGAAGGCAGTGACGTCGGTGGAGTCTGTGTCGATGTAGGTGAACCAGAAGGCCGTACCCGCTCCAAGTCTGCGAGTCGCTGGTTGTAAGAATCTATGGTAGATAACAGCCTCGTACTGCTATGAACCATTGAATCCTGCATCATCGTCAGCCTCTCGCCCATCGATAGCTGTGATGCATGCAGCTCTATGATGTTGCGGTCTGTCGAGGCTCTAATATCATTTGTCAAATCCCAGAGCTCCGTCATGCTGCGGTCGAGCATATCAAATCGTGCGATGAGCGTCGGATCGTCCGCCTGCGGCTGGGACCGGGGCTGCTCCTCCATCCTTCGCAGCAACTCGTCATGGAGAGACACAATCTGACGGTCAACGGCCTCATGGACTCTGGCCGACTGATGGTCCACATAAGTGCTGTCCTCATCTGAAAATTCTGCTTTCTAAAAACATCGTACGTGTTGGCACCTACTTCCCACAGCTGATTCAACTCATCTATCAAAGGCTGTAAATATACATCGATGTTCCTCTTCGGATTGTTCGGACCCAGGATAATAACGGTTAGGAACCTATACGGAGTCTTCATGCACATCCAAGGCGGTAGATTGTACGGAGTGACGATCACAGGCCAACACGAATACTGGGAGCCCGAAAGTCCGAATGGGATAAAATCGTCAGAGGGGAGCCCCAATCTGACATTATGTGCTTCCTCGGCAAAATGTGGATACTCTCGATCAAAGTGCTTCCATGCTTCTCCATCGGATGGATGATCCAATACTCCTTCGATCTGTTTTCGCCTGTGCCAACTCATATTTTCTGTAGTCTCCTTAACCATAAACAACCGCTGCAACTGCGGCGTCAAAGGAAAGTAGTGCATCGAATCGGTAGGCTTCCTTGCACCGACAAACTTTCCTCTAACAGTGGTCTTGTAGCGATCAGCACCACAGAATCTGCACGCATCTTCATCCTTGTCGTCTTTGTAGTACAACATGCACCCGTTGCGACATGCATCAATTTTTTCGTATCCCATCCAAAGAGATCTCACCATTCTCTTAGATCGATAGAAGTCTTTAGGCAACTTTGCACCCTTGGGCAAGATCTCTATAATCAAATCGATCAGTCGATTATAGCATTCTTGCGACATGTTAAAATCGAACTTGATGCTCAATAATCTTGTAACCACCTCCAACAGTGAATGATCCTCACAACCAGGATATAGTGGAGTCCTTGCATTCTCTAGCAACTCCATAAACTTTGCAGCATCGGCATTCGATGCCTCCTCAGTTGCATCATAATTGTCCTGATTGAAACTAGGTCCCGCCGCATCATAATTGTCCGGATTGAAACTAGGTCCCGCCGCATCATAAACCATGTTCACCAACCCGTCGTCGTAAGCATCGTGGTCGTGGACATCCATATACGGCTCCACATAGGGTTCCAACTCCGATGCTAGAGATACAAGTTCTCCGCGCGCGGTCCACTGATAGTAATTCGGCGTGAAGCCCTTCGAGTACAAATGATATGTAACTTCCACTTATGGATGATATTTCCTGTTGCGACATCTCACACACGGACACTTAATTTTGGTACCGTCCATGTACTGAGGGAACGCCTTGGCGAACTACAGGAACTGCTGTACACCCTCAATGAATTCATCCAGCACACCGCACATGTCATCAGGATGACGGTTGTACATCCACGAACGATGACGCAGATAGTAATTCATATCCATTTCTAGATATTTCTGCAAAAATGACAGTATGTATCATATAAATTATTACATACATTGTGATTATCTAAAGAAGAAGCTTACAATTAGTTAGAGGATCAATATAAGTGGCAAACACAGTAGCGTTTGTACCATAGTTTGTGGGTATCGGCCGAAATCAAAACCATCAAGACTGCAAACACAGTAGCGTTTGTACCATAATTATGCGACTCGAACTTGTGACCAAGAATCAAGTCTTGCTTCAACTGCTGATTAATGATGCAGTAGTTTTCTTTTTCTTTTTTACTTTCATATGTACATATCATGATTTCAAATATATATATTAACTGCAGATGTACTATTGAATATGTCAACTAAAAGTGCATTTTCTAATTTCACCTAAAATAAGTGAAGAATATTATGAGACCGCATCCTATGACCCTTCTGTGATTAACATGCTTATTTGGTCTTTATTAACAGTGGCAGGTACTGAACCCTAACCTATATTATATTTCTTATGTTTATAAAGCTTGGTCCTTTGCAGCACACGTACACACATATATGATGCCAATTCAAGAAAGGTCAAGATAATTAAGAACGTACAAACAGTATTTCTCCGTATAAAACAGAATATTCTATAATATATACAATAGCTAGATTACAAGGAAGAAGATGATCAGGAATCCGCGTGATGGGACTTAAGACTAGAAACAACGCGGCCGCGAACACTAAAGCCATGACTTGACTTTCTCTCTTGTAGCTATCACTAGATGCATGCAGTACATTTTTAATTTGGCCCACATCGATCCTTCAACAACCTCGAACGAGTTTGCCATGGTTAATTAGCCCAAGTCCAAACGCCTAAAGTGTCAGGAGGGGGTGTGGCTTTGTATACACTGATATATGTAGTTCACTTCACTAGGCTGGGTTTGGGATTACTTTTTGGAGGCTGCTTCTGCTTCTGCTTTTGTCAACAATCTTACACAGCTGTCAAAACTTGCTTCTATTGTGAACTTTTGGCAAATGACAACAATTCCAAACCAAGCCTAATAACTATAAACTGGATCTAATTATAGTCGTTATCATTGTTACCATCAGTTGTTTAACTTAATTCTTATCAGCTTTCATTTTCATCGATCGGTCATCACCAACAAACACAATATATAGATTCATGTGGACTTTGACGAGAAGCAAAGTATAGCTAGCATCAACGTGTATAAGGACCGGATGATCGATTAACTCTTTTGCAGCTTTGATAAATATTGCAAGTCAAAGATCGTTTGTAGCAATTGGTACTTACTTTAGTACTAATTAAGACTGAAATCTAGCTAGGGCAAAGGAAGATGAACGTGATTGGGAGATACCAATTCCCTCAGAAGTGCGACTTAATTTAAGTCCTAAAATTACATCAGCAGGTCCTAAATCTTTCATATCAAAATTTTGAGACAGAAATGATTTGATATCATAAATGATATCCATGTCAGTACCAAAAATAAGAATGTCATCAACATACAGGCATAATATTACACAAGAGCTACCAATAGTTTTGCTATATACACATTTATCAGAATCATTAATAGCAAAACCATATGATAGAATTACCTTGTCAAATTTATCATGCCATTGCTTTGGCGCTTGTTTCAGCCCATAGAGAGATTTAATTAATTTGCATACCTTGTGTTCTTGACCTGGAACAACAAACCCTTCAGGTTGTTCCATATAGATCTCTTCCTGTAAATCTCCATTCAAAAATGCAGTTTTTACATTCATTTGATGAATAAACAGTTTATGAACAGATGCAATGGCTATTAACATTCTAATTGTAGCAATTCTTGTAACAGGAGAGTAAGTGTCAAAAAAGTCTACCCCTTCTCTTTGTTTGAACCCTTTAGCCACTAACCTGGCTTTAAATTTCTCAATAGACCCATCAGGTCTTAACTTCTTTCTGAAGATCCATTTGCAACCTATTGGTTTGCAACCTGCAGAAAGGTTAACCAAATCCCAAGTTCTATTTGATATAATAGAATCCATTTCACTATTTATGGCCTCTTTCTAAAATAAGGAATCGACTGAGGACATAGCCCCTTGATAAGATATTGGATCCTCTTCAACGAGATAGGTGAAAAAAACCTTCACCTAGGTTTAGTTCTCGTCTTGTTCTTTTACTTCTCCTGGGTTTTGCTGGGGTAATCTCCTCTAGTTGTGAACTAGAGGTTACTACAGGGACTTGTGTAGAAATAGAAGAACTAGAAATTCTATTTTTCAATGGAAAAACATTTTCAAAAAATGTAGCATCCCTAGATTCCATAACCGTGTTAGCATCAATACTATTTACCTCACTCTTAATTACAAGAAATCTATAAGCAGTACTATTTTTGGCATATCCCAAAAATACACAGTCTACGATCTTTGGTCCCAATTTTCTTTTCTTGGTAGGAGGGACAGAAACTTTAGCAAGGCACCCCCACACTTTAAAATATTTCAAAGATGGCTTTCTACCTCTCCAAAGTTCATAAGGGGTCTTATCAGTCTTTTTGAAATGAACTTTATTTAAGATATGACATGCAGAAAGAAGGGCTTCCCCCCACAAATAATCAGATAAACCAGAGCTACCTAACATAGCATTAATCATATCAAGAAATGTTCTATTTTTTCTTTCTGCTACCCCATTCTGTTGAGGAGCATAAGGAGCAGTTACCTCATGTATAATGCCATGCAATTCACAAAAGGAGTCAAACTCGGCAGAGGTGTATTCACCCCCACGATCAGACCTAAGAATTTTAATTTTCTTCTCATGTTGGTTTTCAACTTCAGCTTTAAAAGATACAAACTTACTGAAAGCTTCATCTTTAGTTCTAAGCAAGTAAACATGGCAGTATTTTGAATAATCATCTATAAATATAATAAAATACCGTTTACCACCACGAGTGAGAATACCGTTCAATTCACAGATATCGTTGTGAATAAGCTCCAATAGCTGAGAACTCCTTTCAACGGAATGAAAAGATTTTCTGGGCTGTTTGGCTTGTGTACAAATCTCACATTTTCCATTCCTGCTCATGTCAATCTTAGGAATCAATTGTAACTTAGACATTCTCTTTAAAGAGTTAAAATTGACATGTCCCAAACGACCATGCCAAATATCACAACTATCAATATTATAAAAGAGAGCATTTGAATCAGAAGTAGAAGTAGATGCAATATTATTTAAACATGAATTTAATGTACTGCAAGACATGTCCACAGAAAGTTTAAACAGACCCCCACATACATAGCCTTTCCCAATAAAGTTACCGTTCAGGGAGATTACAACTCGATCAGACTCAAATACCAGTTTGTAACCATGTTTATTTAGCAAATAACCAGAAATTAAGTTTTTGTTTACGTCCGGTACGTGCTGCACATTATGCAAAGAGAGAATCTTGTCCGAAGATAACTTGAGGTTCATTCTTCCCTTTCCAAGCACTCTGGCAGCACTCGAGTTTCCCATAGCTACTGATTCGCCTTCCTCAACCTGTCGGTAGGAGAAAAAAGAATCAATATTAGGACATACATGGACATTTGCCCCTGTATCAACCCACCAGTCAGTAGGCTGATACGATGACTCAAAAACAGAACATACGGTTACAAACCTCTGATCATCGGTACCGATAGATTCGGTCCCGGCTATGATAACATGAGCCTGTGGAACAACAGTAGAGTCTGCAGGAGTTCGACGATCAGGATTCTGAAATCCCTGACCCTTCTTCTTGTGGCGGCATTGCCTAGCAAAGTGACCAGGCTTACCACAGTTGTAACATTCACTCTTAGGTCTGTTGTCTTTCCCAATCGCAGCTCTTGGCTTAAGAAACTGTTTCTTTGCAGGGTTTCTGTTCTGGGGGTTGTTCCTCTGTTGATAGGGTTGGCCCTTAGGCTTTCCCTTGGTTTCAACAATGTGTAACTTTGCCTCGAATTCAGTACTAAGAGGTTCCTTGTCTCTAGTTCTACCTTCTTCCTCAATGCGGAAGGACACAAACAGGTCATCTAAAGACATGGGTTCCTTATTATGTTTTAGTTTTAAACCAAATTCCTTCCAAGAAAGGGGAAGTTTATTAATGAAGGCAGCAATTAAAAATTTATCAGCAAATGGCATGTCTTTCTGAGATATCTCGTGTATGATTGTTTGAAGTGTATTAGTCTGTTCAACAACAGACTTCTCATCTACCATTTTAAACTCTAAAAATCTGTCAACAATGTAAATCTCAGAACCCGCTCCTTCATTGGAGTATTTTTTATCGAGAGCTTCCCAAAGCTCTCTGGACGTAGAGGTAGTGCAGTATATATCATAGAGGGTGTCAGAAAGACAACTGAGAATTTTACCGTGACAGATAAAGTCTGTCTCGTTGTAGGACTCTAATTCGTAGGTCCTGGCAGGTTCGTGTAAGTCGGGTTGGATTTTCGTTTCTTTGAGAACCTTAACCAGTTTCAAGCAAGTCAGCCAGTAGGTCATCCTACGTTGCCATCTCTTAAAATTCAGGCCATCAAACTTCTCCGGTTTGGAGGAGTTATGAATGTTCGTGGTCAGTTCTTCTACGGTGTTCATCATGTAGATAGGAATTTTTTCAACCAGAAAATAGAAAGTGGACAGAAGCTACGAAAATTCTATTCTAAGATTGTTGGTTAAATTCCTAAATAATGCAAATAGGAAGATGTAAAATTAAAACAAGAAATAGTATAGGATTCGAGGCACGTTACACGCTATCCTTAGAATATAATTTTGTCCCACGAACAGTGCAGTGGGTTCCTGGCGATCTATCCCCGAGATACAACGAATCCTTCGATTCACTTCACCGTGCACCCGGTGGCGAATCCCACGAACGATCACAACCTTGTCCGACAAATAGAAATTGGACGGAGGAGTTTAGGAGGAATTTTGGTTCTGGAGTTTTTCTTTTCTGTTTCGTCTCTGTGAGATTGTTCTTTCGTCCGAACAGAGAGCGAGAGAGAGAGAAAAGAAAAATCGATTTCTGTTTTTTTTTCAGATCTCAGGATCGTGTCCTGGATATACCTCTCACGTAACCTTTCCCACATTTTCAGTAACGGGATTACGTGAGAACAGTTCCGCGGAAGACCAGCAACCCACCAGACCAAATCAACGAAAATAAAAAAAATAAAATAAAATAAGTTATGAAATTACCTTTGTACCCGTGTCCGTTCCGCGGCGCGCAAGCGTGCAAAGTGCGCGAATAATAAACGCGTAAAAACGCGCATTAAATCGCGCACCCGCTCGCGGGTTGGATGAGTTCAAGCCCATCCCCTATAGAGCCCACTTACCCACTAAGAGGGGTAAAGCAATATATGGAAAGGAGAATGACTTCTCCTTTCCCATGTGGGACTAAAAGAAAGGAGTGCTTTTGTTGAATCATATAGTTTAGATAATTTAACAATAAATCTAACACATTGTTCTATATTAAATCAAAACCGACAAGAAATTGTACATTAATATTACGAATCTATAATATTGGTAACATGCAGAACATACAAAGCAAATTGGTATCACGTGTTTCTCCATTGATTTAGAAGAAGAACAAAAGTTGGTCTCCATTGATTTTCAAGAATTTGTATAATGTAGTAACTATTGGTGACATGCAGATGCTATTAGGAGAATTGATTTATCCGGAACTTCACATTTCATTTGACTCTTTTTCTAAAAAAAGGTCGTCCGGACTTTAGCTTATAGATGATTACTTTAGAAAGAAAAGAAAAAAATGATTTGTTTCGAGAATGCAAACTCTTTAGCTTATAGATGACCGAGACCAAATCGCAATGGATCATAGCAATGAAAATAAAGATGTAAGTAATTTAAGAGATACCTGAATAATATTCAGGATGTATTAGGAGAATGGAACAGTCTCTCTCCGAATACAAATCTCGTCCAGACTTCGGCCTATAGATGATAACTTTAGAAAATTCGTCCGGACTTTAGCATTCCGAATGCAAACCTATCTCGTCCGGAAGGAGAAGTAGAGAAAGAAGGAATATTTAGAGAATTAATATTTAGATTTGTTCAAATCTCTGATCCTTCTAATGACAATATTATTATTAACTTACCTTAAATGAGATATTTAAGTTTCAACCATTAGATTTAGATTAAGCTAAGATCCTATGGACAATATTGGTGGATTGCTTCATCTCATGTGCATCCATGTGTATACTCTATTTCTATTGGTCCCATTTGTACATGGCTCATATCCCGTTTACCCCCTTCTCTCTTTATATATATATATATATATATATATATATATATATATATATATATAGAGGATAAGGGAGGTGAGATGTCACCTCACTCTCAAAACAAGGGTGGCAGTGACGTGGCACAATTCCAACCACACATTTCATAATTGGCAAATTGTACTTAACCCCCTCCCCTTGTTTGTGTGGTTGAGATTGTGCCACATCACCGCCATCCTTGTTTTGAGAGTGAGGTGCCACCTCACCTCCCTTATTCTCTCTCTCTCTCTCTCTCTCTATATATATATATATATATATATATATATATATATTATATATATATATATATATATACTTCAAGTTCCATGTTACTATGCACGCAGTTTCGGAGTTATTGCTTTCTTATGCACTTTCCTGCTCTAGTTGTGTATACGAGTTGTATACTTGAATGCAGTTTGGATAGTATTAGTGTTGTATGACTTCTTAGTTCTTCCATTGTTCCCAATGTTATATATGATTGTATTAGGAAGTAACCGTATATTTTAGTAACCTATTTTTTGGGTTTGTTTATCACGCGGAAAGGGTTAGTTATAGGTTACTCATTTTTGGGCTTTTTTTTTATCACAGGGTGATAAATTATAAATTATAATCACCATATCATGTGATTTTTAAGAGGTTGCATCAATCAATAATTCGATGGCATCAACTTTATATTCATGCAATGTGTATATTTTTTTTCATTTTTATTAAAGTTGTTATTTATGTTTCATATATTTAAAATTTTGTTTTTACATGTCGCAAAAATGTGATGCTCAACCATTAATTAATGTTGTGGAGGGAACTAGTTCCCAAGCCACAAATGAGCCACTTGCCCATTCTAATTCTCGGCTTTGGGTTACTAGAAAGCCTCGGGTTACTAGAAAGCCTATGAAAAAAAGCGCTCAATATTGGGTAGACTTTAATGAATTCGTTGATGCAGAAGGTCGTCCAAAATCATTTTTCAAGCATTGCGGGAAATAATACCATTGTTTTTTTTGTATCATCGAGACCGTGGCTCGATCCTGAGACCGTCCACCACCCAACCGTCCCTCAGTCTTATATCTCTCCTCATTGACCACTAGGGTCACTTGAGTTCACTTAAAGAATATCATTGTCGTAGTAAATTTAATTGGGCTAGTAATGTAAAAAATTATTAAAAGTAATATATGCCCCTAGGTAAACAATACTGAACTTGCATTCAAATGCAAAATCCAACGATAAAATACTAACTAGTTGGAAATTTAATCAATACGAGGTGAGGAAGGGCTTGACACGTACGATGATCATTTGATGAGCTTCCCTTTCTGTTTGTAGAGTGTGAAGGCTTTAGACGCTTTATGAATGTTGCATATCCAAGCTTTCATATCTTGTCAATATGGACCGTGGCACGGGATTCTTTCGATCTTTACTCTATTAAAAAGAGTAAGTTTGTCACGCCCCAGTCCCAAAATACATGGGACCGAGCCACGTGGCAATGACCAGCAGTACTAATCCAATGAGCATTCTAATTTAATGGACCCTTTAGAGTGCACTTAAGCTATAAAAAAAACTACAAACAATCGTCTAAACATCTAATCACAGGTAATATAACTAAATTCATCCGCAAAAAGGAAATACGATAAACACAGAGATAATCAAGTCCACGACAATCCATAAAAGAAAAGTCTGAAAAGTGCAGTAATGAAATGAGTCTCACGGGGAACAACCTGATAAAACGAGTACTGTATGGAAAAGTAAACAGTAACCAAATAGGTCCAAATATCTACTAACTAAATGATGACATCAACCCAAGAGTGAAGACCCTACATGGATCAAGTGAACTCCTCTGAAAGAATCTCGTCCTCCGCTGCAACTCCTGCTCCTGTGTGAATGCCTGAACCGTACACCTCAGGATAATCCTCCTCGTCTAAACCTGGCAAGGGACCAAGTCCTCAGGGGACATAACAAGGTACAAAAAAAAATAGCATGCCAGTAGTAAACAATATAATAGTACATGGTACTCAAGGGGTAAAACTACTGGAACCGTCTAGGTGAGATGCACATGAGAACATCACTCATACTCCAGGATATAGCACATAAGATCTTAATAGACACTTCCACAAACTATGTAAACACTAAAGGCCCCGTGTCATGGAACCTAAAGCAAACTATGTAAACACCAAAGCTGTGCTACAAAGACAGAGGCAAACTATGATAAATCAGCCATAGCACGATGTATGCTCTCCCCTCCCATGTAACCTCACGTATCATGTCCATAAAACGCAAGATCAAGACCTCTATCTAGTACATCGAGTCATAACAGTATAGATAAAGCTGTATATCATGTCACGAGCCCTAATACCTAATACAGAATCTAGTCACCAAGAACATGTCAAGAAAAGATTCTTCCACATGAAATATCATATCTAGTGTCCTAAGGTCTGACGTGCAAAAGAATATAGGCACGACTTATTGGTTCGTGAAGTCAGCTCTAAATATCGATACCCGACTCCGCTGACGGACGTCGGCACCTGAATTTGACTTGGACGCAAGTACCGACTAACAGTACTAGAGTAGAAATCTACATCTGCAGTAAATATGATAATAGTAATATCTATATAACGTATATAATAAAGAAAATTATAGTACGACATGGCAAGGTACACTTGCCTGTATCCTTTTGCTGCGAAGTCGTCTGCCCAATGCCCACGTCTAAAGATGCTGTGAATCCCAAATGCCCTAGTAAAGAATACTTAAATTAAAATCTAAATCACTCAAGCACTCATCTACATGGTGTTATTTAGGGAATCATCTCCCGAACATCAACAAGTTTTTGGTGTTCGTGCCAACGATCCTTCACATGCATAACATTAAAACTTGCAATTTTACACGTCTCATACCACGCACAAATACACCATGAGATTCATATATATATATATATATATATATATATATATATATATATATATATATATATATATATATATATATATAGGCACATAAACAACTTCTAGAAACTGTCATTGAATCCTACCAATGCCTAAACAATGACTAAGCTTATTGAACATGCTTCAAAACATCATAATAAATAAGAAATAGAAAAATTAAATTCTGGAATTATTTTTAATTTACAAGAAAACTCTAAACGGAAAACTATTTTGGAATTCGAAAATCCTACATATCAACTAGTTTTTTTTAACAACTTTGGTACATAGGTTAAACGCAAATTTTTAATGGCTTTAACATGGCATGGAGATGTGTTCTCATGTCTCTAATATAATATATATTCATCTATAAAATTCTCATAAATGAAGAATGAATCAAAAGGGAAACAACGTACCAAGTCGCGATTACGGTAGGCCCTCAAGTTACGATTATGACCACTAGGAGACTCGGATTATCTCCAAACCAATTGGAACTAGAAAGGGGGGGGGTGAGATGTCTTCGGGGGGGGGGGGGGAGGTATTTTCAGCCTTGGGGAGGCGTGCACAATGACATGTCCGTACTGTACAGCAGCACAGCAACAACGACAGTGGGGGTTGGTCGGCCTAGGTAGGTGTTGTCGGGTTTTTGAGGGTTTATGGGGGAGGAAGGGGAAGGAAAGGAGAAGGATTATGGAGAATAAGCGGAGGCAGGGGAAGGGCTGTGCACGGCTGAAAGGAGGGGGGGAATTGGGTCGGCCTCTAGGGTTTTGTTGGGGGGGATGTTTATATATATATATATATATATATATATATATATATATATATATAAGGTTTGAGTATTAGTTTGGATGGTGATGATTAATGATGATCAAATCATATGGTTGAGGTTAATTGAGGGCCTAATATTGCATTTAAGGCTTACATAAACAATAAGGGCTAAAATGTACATAAATATTATTTGGTTTTAATGATATACATAGATGGAAAATGTATATAAATGGGTTTATAAAAATAGGAAAGATGAATTTATATTCAAATGATTGCAATATGCAATTTTGGTGTGTGCAAATAGGTGTTTGGTGTGTTGTAGAGTAGGGGATGGGTGTGGGACATTGTGCATGAGCCAAAGAAGTTGGTTCAAGGTTCCGGGTTAGGTGTTTGGGCTCGGTTGAGTGAGATAACGAATTAGGTGTCGCATAAGACAATAAATTTAGTCATGGTGGTTTATAATATTTATAGAGTATGCGGAGGCTCAAATAGATTAGACACAAATGTCATGGATGTAGTATGTCCAGTTAGGATCATGATTATCTAATTTGTCAGAAGAATTGAATCGGTATTGCATATTAAAATCGTCCGCAACGAAAAAAGGGTATAAGTGTCATTCTTCCGTAAGATGCGAAAGTTGTGAGACTAAAATGAAGCATGGAAAGGTAAATTTGTGAGTGACTGTCATGGCATGAGCATAATTTGGCTCGACTAAGTCTACTATGCGAAGTTAATTGGATGGAAAAGGCTAGTATAGTGCTCAAGATGTTAAGACATGGTGAAGGATATCAAAGGTTGCAAAAATATCTAATAAATATTTTAATTAATAAATAAACTTATTTAATAAAAAAATAAATTCTATATGTTTTGAATTACCAAGAATAATCCTACATAAAAATCAGAGTGCTTATAATCTACTAAACTTAAAAAAATTTGTCCTCGAAATTAAAAAAATAAAGACACACTAAAACGACACTGTCACAGAACGAAATGCGGTATGTAAGTTCATACATGAATCCTCAAACAAGTGAGAAATTTTTTCCTACATAGAATCCTCGCTCTCCCAAGTAGATTCGTCCGGTGAATGATGCTTCCATGCATCCCAGACTAGTCTAATAGTCTGCCCTCGCAACACCTTCTCACTGGTGTCAAGAATCTCAACGGGTTGCTCCTTGTAAGATAGACTCGGCCCTACTATGATCTCTGAATGATCGATCACATGAGTAGGATCAGTCACGTATCTTCTCAACTGTGATATGTGGAATACGTCATGCACTTCTTCTAATGACGGAAGCAACAAAAGATGATAAGCCACCTCGCCAACTCGCTCTTAGATGTCAAATAGTCCGATATACCTCGGACTCGGCTTGTCTCTGCTCCCAAATCTAATGGTTCCATGAGTAGGCGATATCCTCAAAAATACATGATCACCTTCCTTAAACTTCAACGGTCGGTGGTGCACATCTGCCAAATGTTTTTGTCTATCCTGTGCTGCACGAAGATGGCTCTGTATTTACTTTACCTTCTCCACTGTCTGTGTGACTATCTCTGTATCCAATATCTTACGCTTTCCAATATCACTCTAACATACCAGAGACCTATACTTTCTGTCGTATAGTGCATCAAAAGGTTCCATCTGTATGCTTGCTTGGTAGCTGTTATTGTAGGAGAATGCTACCAAATGTAAGTAGTTTTCCCGTGATCCTCCAAAATCTAGCATACAAGTTCTCAACATATCCTCAAGTATCTGGATTATGCACTCTTACTGAGCATCGGTTTGTGGGTGATTGGCAGTGTTGAACTTGAGATGAGTTCCCAGACTCTCATGCATACTCCACCAGAAGTGAGATGTGAATCTAGAATCTCGATCCGATACTATACTGATAGGTACTCCATACAATTTTATAATCTGTCGCATGTACATGTTAGCTAGTATCTTCGTGGACTGCCTAACTCAGAAGGGCAAGAAATGTGTCGACTTTGTGAGATGGTCCACGATAAACCATACTGCATCCTTTCCGCTGGGGCTCCTAGAAAATCCTATGACGAAGTCCATGGTCATGTGTTCCTACTTCCACTCGGGAATGAGAAACAGTTGTAATAGTCCTGCAGTTAACTGATGCTCGGCCTTGACTTGCTGACAGACCAAATAGCTTGCCATGAATCATACAATCTCTTTTTTTATCCCATGCCACCAGTAATATTGTCTCAAATCTTGGTACATCTTCGTACCTCCTAGATGAATAGAGTAGATCAAATTATGTGCTTCAGTTATCAACTCATGGTACAATTTTCCATTTGGCACGTATAGGCGATCCCCAAACCTCAACGTAATGTCCTCATGAATCTGAAGTCCGGTATGCATGCCGGTCTCTGTCCTATCTCGAAGTCTCAAAAATCTCGCATATGTAGGCAAGGCTTCCTTGATCCCCTCGACCAATGAAGACTGTACGTCAAGATTTGCCAACTGTCCATCCATGCCTGGCAAGATAACCTCTATCCCAAGCTCCTAAAGATCCTCCAAAAAATGGCGCCGAGTCATCAAGAAGTATGCCATGGGCTTTCTGCTCAATGCATCTGCTACAATGTTTGCCTTGCTAGAATGGTACTGCAACTCGATATCAAAGTTTGACATCAACTCCAACCAATGTCTCTGCCTCATATTGAGCTTCTTCTAAGTGAAGACGTACTTCAGACTCTTCTGATCAGTATAAATCTTGACCCGCTCTCCATAAAGGTAATGCCTCCATAAATTTAGTACAAATATCACTGCAGCTAGCTCCAGATCATGCATCGGGTAGTCCTTCTCTTGAGTCCCCAACTGCCTTGATGCATAGGCTATAACCTTGCCATGCTGTATCAAAACACATCCTAGTCTGCTTCCTGATACATTATTGTACACCACAAAGCCTCCAGATCCAAAAGGAAGCATCAAAATTGGTGTTGTCGTTAGACGCTTCTTCAACTCATCGAAAGCCTCCTAACACTCCTCCGTCCAAGTAAAATCCTCGCCCTTATGCGTCAATCGTGTCATAAATGCAGTGATCCTCAAAAAGTTTTCCACGAACCTTCGATAATATCCAGCATGTTCGAAGAAACTCCTAACTTTCGCAACTGATGTAGGGGTGGACCATGTCTCCACTGCGACAATCTTCTCCAGGTCGACTGATAATCCTTCTCCAGTGATTATGTGACCAAGAAAAGTTACCCTATCCAGACAGAACTCGTACTTGTTGAGCTTGGTATACCGCCTCTCCAGCCTCAGCATCTCCAGCACGATCCTGAGATGCTCCTCATGTTCCTCGTAAATCTTGGAGTATACGAAGACATCGTCAATAAATACCACTACGAATTTATCCAAGTAATGGTGGAAAACCTTGTTCATCAGGCTCACAAATACGACTGTCGTGTTGGTTAAACCAAATATCATAACTAAAAACTCATAATGCCCGTACTTCATTCGAAAACCTGTCTTTGGAATGTCCTCCTTCCTTACCTTGATCTGATGATAACCAGATCTGAGATCGATCTTCGAGAACACACATGCGTTGCTCAACTTATCAAATAAATAGTTGATAAGCGACAAAGGTTACTTGTTCTTTATTGTTACAGCATTCAGTGCTCTGTAATCAATACACAAGAGTACCGACCCGTCTTTCTTCGGTACAAATAAGATTGGAGCTCCCATGGTGAAATAGTAGATCAAATGAAACCCTTGTCTAAGAGGTCATCTACTTGTCCCTTCAGCTCAACCAACTCCTTCGATGCTAATCAGTACATAGGGGAAGTAACTGGCTCGACTCCTAGAGTCAACTCTATGGTAAACTCTATCTCCCGATCAGGTGGCAGGACAGGAAGATCCTCGAAAAATACATCCTCAAACTCTGATACGATCTTGAGGTATATTGGTTCACCTTCTGCAAGGTATGCCTTAAGGGTAGGTTGGGCACCTTGCTCTCGGGCTTCTATAAGAAACTCGAACTTGGGGTGACCTGGTGGTCTAAAGATGATGCGTCCATGTCGATAATCTAATGTCGCATGGTATTGGTTTAACCAGTCCATACCAACCAGTTAGAGATATCACGCCCCAGTCCCAAAAATACGTAGGACTAGGACACGTAAGCATGCCAGCCGCATGGTTATGGCACTCCAATATATGGAAACCATAACCCATACGTATGCTGTAATATGAATATCAAATCCATAAGTGGTATAAAATTTATCACAAGTCACAGGGTATAATCTAAATCTCATCCACAGAAAATCAAATGTAAATAAATAACCAATATCCATGAAACTAGATCTCAATATAAGAAGTATCCAAGGATGATAGTTGGGTGAAAACAAATCCACTACTAACTCGAATATAAAAGTACAACACAATATAAGAATACCAGCTAGCAATCACGGGCTCGAAGAGAAGACACCCTCGAAATATAAGTAACCATCCGAATCTGCGCTCCTGCGAATACTCAAGAACAGATACACCTGGAAGGGCCATGTCCTCAGATGGTCATAACAAGATACATAGAAGCATGCCAATAAAGTACTGAAATAAATATCCAATGGGGTCGCCTAACCGTCTAAGTGAATGCAGTTTGAGAACAACTTTCTAACAAGTGGGCTATCTGGCCATAAATTGGATTGGCGTGACTCTCTCGGAGAATCAGGGGCCTACAAAGCATATCGTCTTTTGAACGACAGAGGCCGCCAAGTAGTATAGGGGTTATCAGGACCGCGTATCTCCGGCGGAGCGTACGCGTTTCATAAAAGGAAAGTACAAAGGAGCCCAAATGCGGTACTTGTTGTTCTCCCCACCCCATGCTCTAAGCATGTCACATCCATGACACAATCTGGTTCATAGCCTATTCTTAGTACCCTATCCCAATCCTGCAACCAAACAAGGACAAGGATTGGACCACCGTACTACAATAGGCTATGTCCATGAACCTCTAATAACTGCTAAGTCTTCTAGCATACAAAGTTTCTATCAGCAGTTATCCCTAGCGTACGGCCCACACGTACCAATGATCAGTCAATACGTACGTCCGTGATCTATATGAGACTCACAACCCGTGTAAAAATGTGTCATAGCCAAATGAAACCTAATGATGCTACATGAAAATGGGGCAGTCTCATAAACAAGGTTAATGCAAATACGTAATTAAAAATATACCGCGACGACACTGTCGCGCGCATTTTATATATCAGTTAAAATATATGAACTAAAGACAGAAAATAAAGATGCATGCAACATATGAAATATAAATAACAGTACAATGGCAAGGTATACTTGCCTGGCAAGAAGCTGCAAAATATAACGCCCAGATGTCAAACACACAAGATCAGATGCTATGGCCTTAGAACAAATATCTCCGGATGCTGAAATAGACATCACCAACGTTCTCAGAATAAGCAAAATAGCTAAAAAGCACTTCCCTTTCGTCCAATTTGGACACAGGGGCAAAACGGTAATTTTGGGTCAAATTGGGGTCCACGTGTGGCCTACTTTGCACCGAAAAATGTGCCAAGGGTAAAGGTCTCTAAATGGGACAAATTATAGGTCAAACAAACTCTAAATGTCAATATGAACTCAAGGGTATGTCCAAATATGGAATCCGATGAGCCGAACACAAATTCGCCCAAAAAGTCAACCGTAGGGCCCGCCAATTGGCGACTTGGTCAACTATCTCAGAATTGCGTAAAAATTGGGTCACAGGACCAGCGCGTTACCACGAGTCCAGTGGCGCAAGTTTCATCGCAATCTGACGAGCGTGCACAAAATGCGCGCAGCTTTCATAAAAATTGTGACACGGGGATTGTCCGCGGATACGGGCTGATTTCGAAGCGCACACGCGTCTGAATCAGTTTTCGCAAATGCTCACGTATCCGGGTACACTATGCGTACACGGCGGGGCGGTCCCGTTTGGCGGGGCGCGCTCCGTTTCATAACTTTTGGAAATCTAAAAAAAGTGTGTTTTCGGGATTTTCTAACGAATTTAATTCTACATACAGCAGTTAATAATTTAATATTAATTAACAGAAATTAAGCTAGGTCAAGTGGTCTCCGTATACCAAAAGGAAAAATAGGATTCGGATCTCTGTGGTGGGAGATACGAATCTGGGAACATAGGTGGTCACCGCAGTTTTCTGCGATACCCAAAAATTGTCAATTTTTTGCCAACTTTGACGTTGTTTTCGCCTATGGTTACGCGTTGTTCGAGGTCAACTAACACACAGATATTGAAGAGGTTTAAGGGGTGAACGTACCGGTGAAGACAGGGTGACGTTTGGTTCAGCGAGGTGACGGGAAACAACGTTGGAACATAGGTACCCTGCTGTAACTTTCTGCAGCGCGCGGGGTAGCGCGAGGTCGCGGTCGTCGGGGTCGATCGGCGGCTGGACTGGATGGCTGACGGCGGCAGTTTCTGGTCGAGGGCGGCGTTCAGGTCTAGATGGGAAGATGGAGAAGATTTAGGGTTAGGATTTTGGTTGGCGGATGTTATATATATATAGGAAAGGGAGAGAAAAGGAATCTGGGTCGCACCGCTCGCTGGGGGGGGTTATTAGAGTTGCTGCTGTGCTCTCATTGCACGGGTGGCCTACTGTGTGCTAATTGCCAGCGGGTGGCTGGGTTTGGGCTCACTAGCGGGTAGGTGAGAAGTTGGGGTATTGGGTCTTAGGCTAGGTGGGTTTGGGTAGAGGGCTAATGATCCATAGTCTAATAAAACCTATTTTCTTTTCTTTTATAATCTTTTTCCTTTTAAATATATATATATATATATATATATATATATATATATATATATATATATATATATATATATATACCCATAGAAAAATCTAAAATTATATTAATGCGTACCACTAAGCTAGCAACTGTCCAAAGGGTCTCCTACATGAAATAAATTAGAAAAAAATTCTAATGGCCCCATAAATCCCCTAATTTTACAAACACCTAAAATAAAAATTAAATAAAATCTATTTCTCCTATTTATCCACCAATTACTATAATTAAATTAGTAATTAATTTTAAAAAATAGATTTATACGGTTTTTAGGATTAGGGGTTTTACATTCCACCCAACTTATAAAATTTTTATCCTTGAAATTAAAACTAAGCCACGGTAGATAGTTAAGGATGGTATAAGATTTGCATTGTCTAAAATGCAAGGCTAGGTTTAAAGGAGTGGACGATGTTGCGCGTAGCATATTCCAAAGATCATGGAGGAAATCCACATGAACGAAAAATAGGTTTCTTCATGTGTCATGTCCAATGGTGTGGACACCTCAATGCACCTTTGCATAAAAGTGCCTAACAATTAGAAAATTTTACAAAAATAAAAATTGGATTAACTTAATAAAATTAATGCGCAAGGTGTTCTTGAATTAATTAGAAGTACATGGGATAACATTAGGTGGGACACAAGGGTCATGGACATAGAGGGCTCAGGATAGAGTATTATCAAAATTGGATTGCACGAAATAGGTCAAGTTTGTGTCTCCAATTTCGATTGAAACGCACAAGGATACAAAGTCAAAATTATCTTAGAATTAAGAAATAACGTTCGCGACGAATGTCGCACGACTAAAATGTAGCACAAGGGAGATTAATTATAAGTTACAGCAAATGTCAGAATAGAAGGCGGTCATGTCTAGGACAAGGGTGTGAAATCTGTGAAAAGCAGTGGCTAGTGTAGTGCTCCAATTATTGAAGCACAGCAAGGTGCGCTAAGTGATACCATGCTGTAAAATTAAATAAAATACCGTGTTCTATCTCTAATTGGGTTCAGACTAGCCTTAGTCTCACTATCTAAGCCAAGTAGGTCAAATTTTGGGCGAGGGGGTTTACAATCTAGCCAACTTAAAAACATAATTTGTTAATCCTTTATGTACATAGGGCAAGTCATTCGCAATCTCTTGGCGATAATTAAAATCCTAATCATATCCATCGTAATCACTTCAAGGTTAAGATAATCACTGTTCCAATCAAAATTCAACCTATTGTAATCTCTTCTCACTTTTTCAAATTATCAATATCCAAATTTAAATTAAATCCATATAACATCTTCAGGAATTAAATACGCATATAAATTTTATATCACGATCTCCAACTATTATAATCTCCTCTAGAAAATAATTCTAGCCCAATATTATTCCTATTTTCACTTATAAATTTTGTATTCTTTAAATTTTTAAATTCAATTCACATCCTCAATATTTCAAATACGTAATCCAACAATCAAATTTTAACTCTTAATCCAAATCATCAAATTGTAAAAAAAATTATTTCAATCCACCAATGTTCAAGTCTGAAATTTTATATTTATCCTCAAAATTCAAATTGATGATTTACCTTCAATATTCAAAATTTAAATCATGTACTTAAAGTATAAATATTTGGTCCGACGCATGAAGGTTTCAAAATTCATTAAGTACTCATCATCTAGCTCCTTCTTCTAAAATTCTCCATATTTTAAAAAAATGACTTAATCTCTCCATCATTATACTTGATCATAATCTGAAAGAATTTAACCTCAAATTAACATTGTGACTTCTACCCAACTTAGAATTTATCCATCTAACATATAAGGCTATACACTTTAAGAAAATATTCCTTAATTTATTTTCTCATGTCATTCAATCCTCAAAACTTTAACACCAATTATATCATATGTGATATGCCCTTAATCAATTATAAAAGATAGTCACCAAATAATACGATTGGCCTATGGGGTAGATCTAGTACTATCAATGTATCAAACTTATACCAGGCACGAGGTTTCGTCTTTCCGAAATAAGGGAAGACGAAAAATAATGATAAAGAGTTTAAGGGAAAGGTACTAGAATAAAAGTATGGAGATCAAGGCGATTAGAGAATTCAAATGGAAATTGTTAAGGCAGTTGTGGACTGAAATCCTAGTTTGGAAATTCCTATTCATATGCTCGTATCAGTACAGTTTATGTAACTGACACGATCCACTCAGACATATCTAGAGGGCAAGTATAGGTGTCTACTAGTCAACTATATATCTTAATCCACGTAAAGTATTATGAAGGGCGAATCAAGCACACTATGGTCGATCAGACCGTAATACACTGATTCTGAAATGTATTAGTGTGGTTGATCAGGCCCCAATAACACATATGTCATAAACAAGCTCGATAAAAGAACAAGCTTGCAAAAACTAGGCTATAATAGCAGGATAAGTCAAGATAGTACATAAAATATAAGTACGCTTGATGATGATGAAAGGAGGTACAAATTAATTCAAGTTCACAAAAACAAAATAAAATAAATAATAATAAAAAAAGACTATAATCTCTATAGTTATCATACAACCTCCTTGTCTAAGTCGCTAGTCGACCAAATAGGGCATGGACCTCTAATTTTTACAGACTGAATAAACACTGTCATCGTATGCTCGCATACAGGTTATGTCATTCGGTTATACTTCAATAATAGGTCAAAAGACCATGTGATACTAGGTTGTGAGGTATACTACCCAACTTATAACAATAAACTAATACCGTAATCGTCTTAAGGATACCGTACAAACTCTTATTAAGGTCTACGGGAAGGGGTCTTGGTACTTATTAGGGTATCCTCTTATATTACATAGGTCATGGTCGTCTTACGTCTTAGTCATAGTGCTTATAGAACAAGTTTCAATAGTAAGGATAGAAGAGTTACTGGCCGTCAAGGGAAAAGGGTTCTATCTTGTATCGAGGTGGGGGTACAAGTTACGTGATCTACAACTAGGGGTAATCATCACAATCTAATTGAACAACTCAACTACCAGGTTCTAACTACAAGGCACACAATTCAAAATTCAAGATTACAACTATACTTTAGCAAACTATATATCCTATCATAGAATACAATCACTTGGTCTATAATTAGGGGTGTCAAGTGGCACGAGTTGAAAGATGAAGAAAAGAAGAAGATAATTTATTCGTCGCACAATTAGCGATCATTTAGGTCGCAGATGAACAATATATAAAATTAAAATAGAGGGCTCTAGATAGCATCATGGTTCTCTAAGGGGGAGTGGTATGCTAGTTGCTATGTTCGAGGTATGATCAAGAAAAAAGTATTGATTACATTCCTCTAGGCTTCCTAAGGTGTTGTCTACTAATAATAAGACAATGATCTAAGTTTATAGTTCTCCAATACTATCTAACTATGAACGTTAGGTTCAGTCCTAATTTTCAATTTTTGGTTTTCTATTGGTTCCTCAATACTAGGGTCAAACATTATGGTAAAACTTCTAGCTACTCTAGTAGTGTCTATACTACTCTCAAGTCTTCATAATACATCAAGGGGTAATGGTAAACCAATCTATAGATAAGGAATTCTAGGGTTCACTAGATATTCTAAACTTAGTGGTGTGTCAGCACTCTAGTTGTACTCTTAATAGGAAGGTTACCCTACTTATTATCTAACAACAGGGACTTTTATATTCTAGGAGAGACTATACTCAAGAAACTAATAGGGAAGCACATGAATCAAGCAGGATGCAAATTATTCAAATGGAATAGATTGGAAGGAGGATGCGTCATAGTCAATATGGATGAGATCCTATACTCTAGTCCTAGGTGCAAGCTTGTTTGGTACAGTAATGTAACCGAGACAATATGCTCTCGACCTGCATGGGCCACCACTAAAAACATGTCGCACCCCAGTCCCAAAAATACATAGGACTAGGACACGCAAGCATGCCAACCATATGGTTATGGCACTCCAATATATGAAAACCATAACCCATACGTACGCTGTAATATGAATATCAAATCCACAAGTGGTATAAAATGTATCACAAGTCACAGGGTATAATCTAAATCTCATCCACAGAAAATCAAATATAAATAAATAACCAATATCCATGAAACTAGATCTCAATATAAGAAGTATCTAAGGATGATAGTTGGGTGAAAATAAATCCACTACCAACTCGAATATAAAAGTATAACACAATATAAGAATACCAGCTAACAATCATGGGCTCGAAGAGAAGACACCCTCGAAATATAAGTAACCATCCGAATCTGCGCTCTTGCGAATACTCAAGAACAGATACACCTGGAAGGGCCAGGTCCTCAGAGGGACATAACAAGATACATAGAAGCATGCCAATAAAGTACTAAAATAAATATCTATTGGGGTCGCCTAACCGTCTAAGTGAATGCAGTTTGAGAACAACTTTCTAACAAGTGGGCTATCTGGCCATAAATTGGATTGGCGTGACTCTCTCGGAGAATCAGGGGCCTACAAAGCATGTCGTCTTTTGAATGACAGAGGCCGCCAAGTAGTATAGCGGTCATCACGACCGCGTATCTCCGGCGGAACGTACGGGTTACATAAAAGAAAAGTACAAAAGAGCCCAAATGCGGTACTTGTTGTTCTCCCCACCCCATGCTCTAAGCATGTCACATCCATGACATAATCTGGTTCATAGCCTATTCTTAGTACCCTAGCCCAATCCTGCAACCAAACAAGGACAAGGATTGGACCACCGTACTACAATAGGCTACGTCCATGGACCTCTAATAACTGCTAAGTCTTCTAGCATACAAAGTTTCTATCAGCAGTTATCCCTAGCGCACGGCCCACACGTACCAATGATCAGTCAATACGTACGTCCGTGATCTATATGAGACTCACAACCCATGTAAAAATGTGTTATAGTCAAATAAAACCTAATAATGCTACATAAAAATGGGACATTCTCATAAATAAGGTCAATGCAAATATATAATTAAAAATATACCGTGACGACACTGTCGCGCGCATTTTATATAACAGTTAAAATATATGAACTAAAGATAGAAAATAAAGATCCATGCAACATATGGAATATAAATAACAGTACAATGGCAAGGTATACTTGCCTGGCAAGAAGCTGCAAAATATAACGCCCAGATATCAAACACACAGGATTAGATGCTATGGCCTCAGAACAAATATCTCCGGATGCTAAAATAGACATCACCAACGTTCCCAGAATAAGCAAAATAGCTAAAAAGCACTTCCTTTTCGTCCAATTTGGACACAGGGGCAAAACGATAATTTCGGGTCAAATTGGGGTCCACGTGTGGCCCACTTTGCACCAAAAAGCGTGCCAAGGGTAAAGGTCTTTAAATGGGACAAATTATAGGTCAAACAAACTCTAAATGTCAATACGAACTCAACGGTATGTCCAAATATGGAATTCGATGAGCCGAACACATATTCGCCCAAAAAGTCAACTGTGGGGCCCGCCAATTGGCGATTTGGTCAACTGTCTCAGAATTGCGTAAAAATTGGGTCACAGGACCAGAGCGTTACCAAGAGTCCAGTTGTGCAAGTTTCATTGCAATTTGACGAGCGTGCACAAAATGCGCGCGACTTTCGCAAAAATTGCGTCACAAAAATTATTCGCGGATACGGGCTGATTTCGACGCGCACACGCATCCGAATCAGTTTTCGCGAACTCTCACGTGTCCGAGTACACTGCACGCACTGTTTGGTATACTTGGTACACGGCAGGGCGGTTCCGTTTGGCGGGGCGCGCTCCGTTTCATAACTTTTGGAAATTTGAAAAAAGTATGTTTTTAAGGTTTTTCAACGAATTTAATTCTACATACAGCAGTTAATAATTTAATATTAATTAATAAAAATTAAGCTAGGTCAAGTGGCTCCGCATACCAAAAAAAAAATTGGATTCGGATCTTTGTGGTGGGAGATACGAATCTGGAAACACAGGTGGTCACCGCAGTTTTCTGCGATACCCAAAAATTATAATTTTTCTGCCAACTTTGACGCTGTTTTTGCCTATGGTTACGCGTTGTTCGAGGTCAACTAACACACAAATATTGAAAAGGGTTAAGGGGTGAACATACCGGTGAAGATGGGGTGGCGTTTGGTTTAGCGAGGTGACGGGAAACAACGCTGGAACACAGGTACCCTGCTGTAACTTTCTGCAGCGCGCGGGGTGGCACGGGGTCGCGGTCGTCGGGGTCGGTCGGCGGCTGGACTAGACGGCTGACGGCGGCGGTCTCTGGTCGAGGGTGGCGTTCATGTCTAGATGGGAAGATAGAGAAGATTTAGGGTTAGGGTTTTGGTTGGCGGATGTTATATATATATATAGCAAAGGGAGAGAAAAGGAATCCGGGTCGCACCGCTCGCGGGGGGGGGGGGGAGCGTTATTAGAGTTGTTGCTGTGCTCTCATTGCACGGGTGGGCTGCTGTGTGCTAATTGCCAGCGGGTGGCTGGGTTTGGGCTCACTAGCGGGTAGGTGAGAAGTTGGGGTAGTGGGTCTTAGGCTAGGTGGGTTTGGGTAGAGGGCTAATGATCCATAGTCTAATAAAACCTATTTTCTTTTCTTTTCTTTTCTTTTCTAATCTTTTTTTCTTTTATATATATATATATATATATATATATATATATATATATATATATATATATAGAAAAATCTAGAATTATATTAATGCGCACCACTAAGCTAGCAACTGTGCAAAGGGTCTCCTACATGAAATAAATTAAAAAAAAATTTCTATTGGCCCCATAAATCTCCTAAGTTCACAAACACCTAAAATAAAAATTAAATAAAATCTATTTCTCCTAATTAGCCACTAATTACTACAATTAAATTAATAATTAATTAAAATAAATAGATTTATACGGTTTTTAGGATTAGGGGTTTTACAAGAGAAGTAGAGTTCTGTATAGAGTTGATGCCAAGAGCAGAACCAATATCCCAGAAGGTATACCCATGTCACCATCAGAGCTTGATCAGTTATGTCGACACGTGGAAGAACTGAAGGCAAAGAAGTTCATTCGGACCAAGGGATCACCGTGGGGAGCACCAACGGTATTGGTGAAGAAGAAAGATGGATCAACGCGGTTGTGCATGGATTACAGACAATTGAATACGGTGACAGTGAAGAACAAGTATCCATTGCCCATGATTGATGACTTGTTTGACCAATTAAGTGGAACAAGAGTTTTCTCCAAGATAGATCTACAATCAGGATATCATCAGGTGCGAGTTCGGGAGCAAGATATATCGAAGACATCATTTAGGTCACGATATGGGCATTACGAATTCTTAGTTATGTCATTCAGACTGACTAATGCTCTAGCGGTATTCATGGATTTGATGAACCATATTTTTATGCCATACTGTCACGACCCGCTCCAGGAATGAGGGTACGAGTAGTGAACAACATCCATCCTACGCCGCAGCATCGACAGTAGAACGCTGTCTAGGTCATCAATACTATCTAAATATCTCACACAATATATATAATGCACTTGTCATTCCATCTCAAATGCAAATAGAGGAACAATATAATGATACCATAATGAAAATCAATACTCAATCACAAAATAAAACTAGAGAAAGATATGGCACGATATGGAATAAAATAAATGGAAGTCACAAATCGTAAATACACCTCATCACCAAGTCCAATAGACTAGCAAAATAATCTCAAATATAATACATGCCTCCAATAGACTAGCAAAATAATCTCAAATATAATACATGCCAAAATGTCTAAATGAGACAGTCTAATACAAAAGTCTAACTATCTACAACTAGCTGATCATCTCCGGGTATCGGCTCCTCCCGAGCCACCGTCTCCAACTCTACACCAATTACGTTCTTAGGTCCATAGTGTGTAGTATATCAGTCGTCTAAATAATCTGAAAAATATATCAAATCAGGATGGAGCAAAGCACACCTCTAACAGTAGTTCCAAATAAATGATAAAGACTATGTAATAGTAAATAGAGAGAAATACTAGATAAATAAAGCTAAGGCAAGAAATATTCAAGATATGACATACTGTAAATAAATGCTAGAATAAAGAGCAACATATACAGAGTCAAGAAATACACTAGCTAAGTGAGTGAGCACTAGCTTCAACATATGATCGACTTGAAAATAAGGATTAGGGCCTGGTTAATCATACGTGCGGTGTATAATCAACACTCACAAGGACATGCACAAGGAGGGATATGATCATATATCTACACTAACACTCTCTGTCCCCGAATGGTATAGTGGATCCATCCATGGCACGCTACGACACGGGATTCTACAAGAAGGTAGCAAGTCTCCTCGAGAATTAGTTTCCATACAAGTATAAGAAGAACAAGGCTTGTACAAGGTACACCAAGATTTACAAGGAATAACATCTCATGACAGAATCCGGAAATACCAATCCGTGTAACCAACGTGTCAAGAAATCAATGATATCTACACAAGATACAAGAAATATAGTAGATATCATACACAAAAAACTGTCAGAGAATGTACTCGCCTCTGGTCCTGAGCAAATAATGTGACTCGGTGCTCAAGCTGGTATCACACAATCTATTTAAGAAATATCATGTTAAATGGTGTAATAGATAAATAATGAGTAAAAGAATGCACTAATATGCTTTCTAAGTTAATTTCTAAGTCACGCTAGGTAAACTAAGTCATTCACAAGTTTTTAGGTCCACACTAAGTTAATTAGTCCATATTGGCACTAACTAGCTAATACTAGTTTGTACTAAATATACTAGGTTATTGCCTATATGTATAATTAACACCTTTACTAATATTTTTACTATCTAGTATAACTAACTAACTAACTAACTAACTAACTTAGGATGATACTGACAGACATTTAAATACTAACTAAGCATATACCATTTGGTAAGTCACTTAACTTATTCTAACTAACACAAGCTAACAGTACTAACTAATAACTAATTACTAAATTACTACTACTACTCCTACACTAACTGATAACTAAGGTAACTAACACTAACTATCATTTATATATATATATATATATATATATATATATATATATATATATATATATACCAACTTACTACTGATAACACTCAGACATCAGTGGATATATCCACTGATACACTCATAGTGTATTTATTGATTCACACTAGCTTAATATCTAACTTAACCAGCAAATATCTTGCTATCTCACTTATTATCTGAATTCTCCCCTTACCTCCCAAGATGTCAGTTCAGGCTTCAATTTCCTTCCCCTTATTTCCTTTACCAATTGCAGTTACCCTCTGCTCGAGTTCATTGCTAAATGCAGTGAATGAAAGATCACTGAAACCAACTTCACCTAATCTCTACTGCTACAACTCTAATGCTTCTCCAGATATCAGAGATGCCCAGACACCATCACCCTTGCTGCACCTACTCATCATGTTGTCTTCAACTCCTCTAATTCCTGCACCTTAATACCCTTATCAACTGGGCAGTATCACCAATGCAAAAGGCCCGTGCCTCCCCTTCAATTCATATCTGCACCCCCATCTCGACTTGACCGCACCTTAAGTATCAGTCAACTGATACTCTCTAACATTACACTACATTGAGTATAACCTAAACATCCCCAAATAAATCTGATACCTGTATCAATATAATCGATTCTCTATAACTCTAAAGGCAACTAAAACCCCCTCTCTCTTCCACTTATTCAGTACCTGACTGAACATCAACCTCCATCCCAACTAGTGCAATGAACTTCACCGCAGTTCCCTTACCCGAGTGGTATACCCACAGCACTGTTACATGCAGTTCACAGCAGAAAACAACACATGTGTGTCATCAACTCACACAGTTCACAGTCACAGTGAGCTTTCTACCTCACTATCTTGAATACTAACCATCATCACACAGAGATCCATGTGTACATAAATTTAGTCACAGTCACTAATCTGAACACTAAACCATTCTAAAAGTGTACACCCACATATCACTTTAGAATACATAAACTAATACATCCTAACATAGAGATTTAAACTCATATATATATATATATATATATATATATATATATACACCTATCATAATTATACTAATTAGATATACACAACACTAAAATAGAGTATCAAAACTCACCAACACAAATAACCAAACACTTGGAGTGCATCGCACCCATATCACACTAAATCTATGATACGCTTGCGATATGCCCCAAACACAACACCCAATGCATCACAAATAATATGAGCAAGTCTACAATCATAATTAATAAGCAATATAAAGTGCTAGTTACTCATCTACGTGTCCATAGAAAAATATGACATGTGCAAACCCCGTGTCGAAGGAAAAATCCCCAAAATCAACCCGTATCACTAAATTGCCATGTACGGCCTACTCGTACCCAATTATGGATACGTAGCTAGTGCCACAACCCTCATCTAAGTCTAATTAGACCTAATTGGTCGTATAACACACACTTGATGTATCAATCTCGTAATTCTCTCAAATTGCACACAAAAACCTATGTAGAAGTGTCAAAATACATAAATTAGGCCTAGATCTTCATCCTATAGGTAGCCCTATGCCATAGGAGCATTTCTAAGGGTCAAATACATGTATTAGATTCTAGAATGAAGAAGAATTCATATTTATACCTATTGGGAGATGGATTCCCAATGATTTGCTTAATTGGACACGATTCGGACACGATCTCCTTGCCAAATGCTTCTTCTCCAAGTGCTCCTTGCAAATTCAAGCTTCAATGCTCTTCAATTGATGGAAATAGAAGGGAATAAAGGAAATTAGGTTGAATTTGGTGGAGGGATGAGGTAAATTGGGGATCTAGAGAATTGGCGATATCAAAATGAATGGAAAGAATAAGAAGAGAGAGAATTTTCTCTCTATAGGGGCCGGCCCCTTGCTTGGTTTATGGGAAAGTCCAAACTACCCCTAATTGGTTTTTCATAAGGAATAATTAAGAAGGGGTTTATGGGAAAGGTTCTAAACTAAAGCAATTAATTCTAATTCTTCTAATTAACTAAAAAAAATGGGTTTAATGGGCCTAGTCCATGTTGAGCTCAATATTGTTATGACAAGTCTAATTGGGTTCACTAGTGTCAAGTCTAAATAATTAGGCTAGCCCAATAACTATAAATAAATAATACAAAGCACCAGTAATTATATAGCACAATAAATAATATTTAATTCTTAAAAATAAAAATAACTAGGCTAAATTACTAAATTACCCTTATTTGGAAAAGTAAGGGTGACAATCCTACCCACCTTAGAAAAATTTTGCCCTCAAAATTTAAGGAAGAAACTAGCTACAATAACAATCACAACAAGCAAGAAGAATTATACCTCACGACTCAAATAAATAAGGATATCGCTCGCGCATCTCGGCTTCTCGCTCACAGGTAGACTCTCCTGGAGAGTGATGCCTCCACGCGATGCATATCAAAGGAATCTTCTAGTTCTGTATCACCTTCTTCCTGCGATCCAGAATCTCCACAGACTGCTCTAGGTAGCTGAGAGTCGGACTTACCTCGATCTTTGAGTGATCCAATACATAGCTAGAATCTGCCACATACTGTCTCAGCTGTGACACATGGAACATATTGTGTACTGCCTCTAATACAGACGGCAAGTTTAGTCTGTAAGCCACTGCTCCGACCCTCGCAAGGATACTGAAGGGTTCGATGTACTATGGACTAAGCTTTTTGCCTCCACTAAAGCGAATCGTATCCCGTGTCAAAAAAATCCTCAAGAACACCAGATCGCCAACCTAGCACAAAACACATACTTAGCACTCCATCTAAATAAATAAATTATAATCAATGCAAACAAAACTAATACCTCAAACTCCAAGGGTCTCCGGTGGTTGTCGGCCCAATGCCGCTATCTATCCTGTGCAAATCAAAGCCTATCTCTGATGAGCTTCACCTTTTCAGCTGCATCCACAACTATTTCTGGCCCTAAAAAGGCTCTCTCTCCAATATCATCCCAGGATAACGGAGTATGGCATTTTTGTCCATACAATGCCTCAAATGGTGACATCTTGATACTGTCCTGGTAGCTGTTGCTATAAGCAAACTCCACCAAGTGAAGATGATCCTCCCACGAGCCTCCAAAGGCAAAAACACAAAAAGTATATCCTTGAGAGTCTGAATAGTCCTCTCCGACTACCCATCTGTCTAGGGGTGTTATGCGGTATTAAACTTGAGCTGGGTGTCCAAGCTAGCCTGCAAACTCCTCCAGAAGTGGGATGTGAAACGACTATCCAAATCCGAGACTATGCTCACATGAACTCCATACAATCTGATAATATGTCGCACATACATCTCCGCTATCTTCTCCGTAGACGTACCCACTTTGAATGGCAAGAAGTGGGATGATTTGGTCAACCTGTCTACGATGACCCAAATTACGCCTTTCCCTCCTGGAAAATGCGGAAGCCCCAAAACAAAGTCCATAGTCACATGCTCCCATTTCCACTCTAGAATGGGCAGAGGCTGAAGTAACCCACATGGCCTCTGTCTTTTCACCTTTATCTGCTGGCATACTAGACATCTAGATATGAAGCGTGCCACCTCCCACTTCATACCATACCACCACACATGCACCTTCGGATCTCTATACATCTTGTTAGCACCTGGATGCATATAGTACTGAGATCGATGCACCTTCTGAAGAACCTTCTCGCACAACGCTCCACTCGGTACATATAGTCTTGTACCGTACCGCAGTGATCCATCCTCAAAAATAGTAAAATAATCTGATAATCTCATCCGAGCCTGTGTTTCGATACTCCTCAGAAACTCATCCTCGTACAGTATAGCCCTGATCTGGTCCATCAAATCTGACTGTATATGTAATCCCCATATTTGTGCCTTGACACCAGGAACTAGCACCTCAATACCCAAGCTCTCAAGATCGGCCAATAAGTGTATGTCTGTCGTCAAGTACATAGCCACCAGATACCAACTCAAAGCATCAGCGATTACGTTGGCCTTCCCCGGATGGTACTGCGAAGATAAGTCAAAGTCCTTCATCAACTCCAACCATCGCCATTGTCTCATGTTGAGATCTTTCTATGTAAACACGTACTTCAAGCTCTTGTGGTCTGTAATAATCTCCACACGCTTTCCGTACAAATAGTATTTCTACAGCTTTAGAGCAAAAAATGACTGCTGCCAACTCCAAATCGTGGGTAGGATAGTTCTTCTCATGTGGATGTAATTGCCTGGAAGCATAGACAATAACTTTGCCATTTTGCTGCAAGACACAACCCAAACCCTTCCCTGAAGCATCACTATAGATAGCGAATCCTCCTGACCCCGATGGTAACGTCAACACTGGAGCCGTCGTCAATCTCTTCTTTAGCTCATCAAAAGTGGCCTGACAATCTTCTGTCCAGACAAAATCTACATACTTCCTGGTCAGCCTAGTCACCAGCTCTATAATCTTGGAGAAATCTTGTACAAATCTCTTGTAATAACCTGCCAGCCCCAGAAAGCTCCTGATCTCTGCCACTGAACTCGGAGTAGCCCAGGACTCCACTACTGAAATCTTCTTCGGTTCAACATAGATCCCATCTCCTGTAATCATACCCAAGAAATTCAACTTTGTCAATAAAGAACTCACACTTGGAAAGTTTGCCAGAAAGCTTCTCTTTCTTGAGAGTCTCCAGAACTATCCTCAGATTCTCCTCATGCTCCTCCGGGGTCTTCGAATATACCAGAATATTATCCATAAACACTTCCACAAACTTATCAAGATACTGATCGAACACCTTATTCATCAGATTTATGAATACCGTCGGGGCATTAGTCAACCCAAACGACATCACCATGAACTCAAACTGGCTATAACGAGTCCAAAAATTTGTCTTCAGAATATTTTTCTTCTTCACTTTCACCTGGTGGTTGCCTGACCTCAAGTCTATCTTCGAGAATACCTTCGCTCCGCTCAACTGATCAAAGAGATCATCTATCCTCGACAGCGAATATTTGTTCTTGATAGTGAGGTTGTTAAAAGCCCTATAGTCGATACACATGCGTACCAACCCATCCTTCTTCGGTACAAACAATACCGGAGCACCCCACGATGATAAACTTGATCTGATGAAGCCTTTATCCTGCAACTCATCCACCTGCTTCTTCAATTCTATCAGTTCATTATTGTTGACTCTATAGACGTGCTGAGATATCGGCTCTGCACCTGGCACCAAGTCTATAGAGAACTCCATATTTTTTTTGGAGGCAAGCCCGACAACTCCTCCGGGAAAATATCCATAAACTCTGCTATCAACGGATGTGGTGGCTCCTTCTCTTCCACCATGGCTCCATAGAAGACTCCCTCGCTCTGCTCTATTGTTCCCCTGGCAAAATTAACCTCTGGCTCTTCTGGCAGTCTAAATAAAACTCTGCCTCTACGACAGTCGATACTAGCATGGTGCCTACTCAACCAATCCATCCCGAATACTATATCGTAGCTCGAAAGTGGCATTATGAGTAAGCACACGCTCAACTCCCGGCCTCCCAATGTGACCCTCTAATCCTTGTAAATATCACTGACCAGGATAACGCCACCCCAGTCGTGATCTTGTAAGTCTTAGCCAACGGTTCAGCCTCAAGATGATGCTCCAAAGCAAAAGATACAGATACGAAACTATGTGAAGCACCGGAATCAAATAAAGCATTAGGTGGAAAAGAATCAAGTAAGACTGAACCTGATATGATATCTCTGACTAGCTCCTCCTCCTCAACTATCATGGTGAAAGATCGCCCTTGCTGTGCACCTTTCTGCTGCTGTTGGTATTGTACAAACCTCTGCTACTGCATCAGAAGTGGAGGTCCTCTCTGCTGGCCGGCAGGTGGCCTCGTCGGTGCTCTCTGAACTGGAATCGCTCCCTGAGCTGCACGACGAGGGTTCAAAGAATAATCTCTCAACCGATGCCCCTCGGTGCCATAATACAAACAAACACCCAACCGCTTCCTGCAGACCTCGCAGATGTGATCTGACTTCTTACAGAAATGACATGTAGGAGCCTGTTGAATCTGTCTCTACTGCTACTATGATGTTCGAGCTGGATTCTGGAACTGTTATGGCTACTGAAAAGATCTTTTCTATAACTGGGGACGCTTGGCAGGCCTCGCACTTCTACTAGCCCCCACAAAGAAATTACGATCTCTCTTGGTCTTCAAGCTCAACTCTCGCTCAATCTTGCGTGCCTCTGTAAGAATATCGGAACGTCTCATAGAAAGACGGAATGAGGATCTTCACTTTCCAGTTCAGACCCTCACAGAAAAGACTCACCTTGATCTCCGAATCTCGTACCATGTACTCCGTATATCGTCTCAGCCCACCGAATTCTGCGTTATACTCTTCTACTGTCATACCCCCCTGACGGAGGTTCTGAAACTGCTGAGACAGATCCAACCTATCAGTCCGAGCGAATAACTTCTTCTTGAAAAGGTCTTTAAAACCATCCCAAGTTTTTTCAGGATCGGCGAGAAGCGGCTCATTCCTGAACCAAGTACGAGCAATATCTGTCATCTGGAGTCCAATTGCCTCGATCTTCAGGTCCTCTGCGAGACGAGATAGTCGTATAATATGCTTGATGTCCTTGAACCAATCATCCGTATATATGATGCCTTCAGTCCCTTTGAAACCCCGAGGTTTCAGCTTCTTAAAGTCCTGGATATTACCCGGCTTGGGCTTGGTATCCTGCTGTTGGGTGGGAGCACCTCTCTCGATTACTGCTAAAGTAACCTGATGAGCTCTCTCGATGCCTTCCCGCATCATATCCATATTTCTCTACTGGAACTCAGTCTGGGCCCTCTGAGCCTCCATTATCTCTCTGAATAATACAAACATCTGCGTCCTATCTGCTGGCATGGGTGAAGAGGGTGGAAGATCCTCCGCTACTGCTGCTGCTAGAATAGCCCTTTGAACCGGTGGAGGAGCACTCCCAAAAGCTGCTGCTGATGCCCCCACCTGGATCGGTGAGGTGACCCTCTATACTGGAGAAGCTGGAGCAGGCTCTCTAGCAGGCGAAAGTGCGACACCGTCAGCTGCCCTCTGAATGGCTGGCCGGGAGGTAGCTAATCTCTTAGAAACTGTATATACTTCCGAATGGTAGAATCTGATCTTTGGAGCCATCCTAAAGACAAATTAAACAAAGAATCAATATTGCGCAAGATACGATTTCATCAAAGAAGAACAATTATTTCAAAGAAAGTAATGTTCCTAGTTGTGATTGAGTATACTCTCATCCTAGATCCTAACTCCTATATCCTATAGTAGGCTTGTAGTAGTACTCTAAGTCTGGGTACTATTACCTGGACCTGTATGGGCCACCACTAAAAATGTGTCACGACCCGCTCCCGGAATAAGGTACGAGTAGTGAACAACGTCCAGCATACGCCGCAACATCGACGGTAGAACGCTGTTTAGGTCATCAATACTATCTAAATATCTCACATAATATATATATAATGCACTTGTTGTGCCATATAAAATCCAAATAGAGGAACAATATAATGATATCATAATGGAAATAATTACTCAATCACAAAATAAAACTAGAGAAAGATATAGCACGATATGGAATAAAAGAAATAGAAGTCACAAATCATAAATATACCTCATCACCAAGTCCAATAGACTAGCACAATAATCTCAAATATATTACATACCAAAATGTCTAAATAAGATAGTCTAATACAAAAGTCTAACTATCTGCAACTAGCTGATCATCTCCGGGTATCGGCTACTCTCGAGCCACCGTCTCCAACTCTACACCAACTACGTCCTGAGGTCCATAGTGTGTATGATACCAGTCGTCTAAATCATTTGAAAAATATATCCAATCAGGATGGAGCGAAACACACCTCTAACAGTAGTTTCAAATAAATGATAAAGACTATGTAACAATAAATATAGAGAAATACTAGATAAATAGAGCAAAGGCAAGAAATATACAAGATATGATATCTTGTAAATAAATGCTAGAGTAAAGAGCATCATATACAGAGTCAAGAAATACACTAGCTAAGTGAATGAGCACTAGCTTCAACATATGATCAGCTTGGAAATAAGGATTAGGGCCTAGTTAATCATACGTGAGGTGTATAATCAACACTCACAAGGACATGCACAAGGAGGGATATGATCATATATCTACACTAACACTCTCTGCCCCCGAATGGTATAGTGGATCCAACCATGGCACGCTACGACACAGGATTCTACAAGAAGGTAGCAAGTCTCCTCGAGAATTAGTTTCCATATAAGTACAAGAAGAACAAGGCTTGTACAAGGTACACCAAGATATACAAGGAATAACATCTTATGACGGGATCCAAAAATACCAATTCGTGTAACCAACGTGTCAAGAAATCAAAGATATCTACACTAGATACAAGAAACATAGAAGATATCATAAACAAAAAATTGTCAGAGAATGTACTCACCTCTGGTCCTGAGAAAATAATGTGACTCGGTGCTCAAGCTAGTATCACACAATCCTATTTAGGAAATATCATGTTAAATAATGTAATGGATGAATAATGAGTAAAAAAAAAGCACTAATATGCTTTCTAGGTTAATTTCTAAGTCACGCTAGCTAAACTAAGTCATTCACAAGTTTCTAGGTCCACACTAAGTTAATTAGTCCATATTGGCACTAACTAGCTAATACTAGCTTGTACTAAATATACTAGGTTGTTACCTATATGTATAATTAACACCTTTACTAATATTTACACTATCTAGTATAACTAACTAACTAACTTAGGATGATACTGACAGACATTTAAAAACTAACTAAGCATATACCATTTGGTAACTCACTTAACTTATTCTAACTGACACAAGCTAACAGTACTAACGAATAACTAATTACTAAATTACAACTACTACTACTCCTACACTAACTGATAACTAAGGTAACTAACACTAACTGTCATTTGTATATATATATATATATATATATATATATATATATATATATATATACTAACTTACTACTGATAACACTCAGTCATCAGTGGATATATCCACAAATACACTCACAGTGTATTCACTGATTCACACTAGCTTAATATCTAACTTAACTAGCAAATACCTTGCAAATACCTTGCTATCTCACTTATTCGCCGATTCACATTTCCTTTACCAATTGTAGTTACCCTCTGCTCGAGTTCACTGCTAAATGCTATAAACTAAAGATCACTGAAACCAACTCCACCTAATCTCTACTGCTATAACTCTGATACTTCTCCAGGTATTAGAGATGCCCAGACACCATCACCCTTGCTATACCTACTCAGCATGTTGTCCTCAACTCCTCTAATTCCTGTACCTTAATACCTTTATCAACTGGGCAGTATCACCACTGCAATAGGCCCGTGCCTCCCCTTCACTTAATATATGCACCCCTATCTCGACTTGACCGTACCTTAAGTATTAGTCAATTGATACTCTCCAACACTATACTGCATTGAGTATAACCTAAACACCCTCCAAATAGATATGATACCTGTATCAATATAACCGATTCTCTATAACACTAAAGCCAACTAAAACCCCCCTCTCTTCCACTTGTTCAGTACCTGACTGAACATCAACCTCCATCCCTACTAGTGTAGTGAACTGCACCGATGTTCCTTACCCGAGCCTTGTGCTATACCCATAGTACTGCTACCTGCAGTTCACAGCAACAAACAATGCATGTGTGTCATCAACTCACACAGTTCACAGTCACTGTGAGATTTCCCCCTCACTCTCTTGAATACTAACCATCATCACACAGAGATCCATGTGTACATAAATTCAGTCATAGTCACTAATCTGAACACTAAACCATTCTAAAAGTATACACCCACTTATCACTTTAGAACACATACACTAATATATCCTAACATAGAGATTTAAACTCATATATATATATATATATATATATATATATATATATATATATATATACACACACACACACAATACTAAAATAGAGTATCAAAACTCACCAATACAAATAACCAAACACTTGGAGTGCATCGCACCCGTATCACACTATATCTATGATACGCTTGCAATATGCCCCCACCACAACACCCAATGCATCACAAATGATATGAGCAAGTCTAGAATCATAATTATAAGTAATATAAAGTGCTAGATACTCATCTACGTGTCCATACCAAAATATGATATGTTCAAACCACGTGTCGAAGGAAAAATCTCCAACATCAATCCGTATCACTAAATTGCCATGATACGACATACTCGTATCCAATTGTGGAAATGTAGCTAGTGCTACAACCCCGATCTAAGTCTAATTAGATAAAATTGGTCTCATAACACACACTTGATGTATCAATCTCGTAATTCTCCCAAATTGCATACAAAAAATCTATGTAGAAGTGTTAAAATACATCAATTAGGCCTAGATCTTCATCCTATAGGTAGCCCTATGACATAAGAGGGTTCCTAAGGGTTAAATGCATGTATTAAAATCTAGAATAAAGGGAAATTCGTATTTATATCTATTGGGTGATAGATTCCCAATGAATTGCTCAATTAGACACGATCCGGACATGATCTCCTTGCCAAATGCTCCTTCTCCAAGTGCTCCTTGCAAATCCAAGATCCAATGCTCTTTAATTGAGGATTGAATTTTGTGGAGGGATGAGATAAATTGGGGATATAAAGAATTGGGGATCTCAAAATGAATGGAAAGAATGGGATGAGAGAGAATTTTCCCTCTCTATAGGGGCCGGCCCCTTGCTTGGTCTCCAAGCAAGGGTGCAAAGTCCAAACTACCCCTAATTGGTTTGTCATGAGAAATATAATTAAGAAGAGCTTTATGGGAAAGGTTCTAAACTAAAGCAATTAATTCTAATTCTCATAATTAACTAAAGGAAATGGGTTTAATGGGCCTAGTCCATGTTGGGCTCAATATTGTCATGAAAAATCTAATTGGGTTCACTAGTGTCAAGTCTAAATAATTAGGCTATCCTACTAACTATAAATAAATAATACAAAGCATCAAAAATTATATAGCACACTAAATAATATTTAATTCCTAAAAATAAAAATAACTAGGCCAAATTACTAAATTACCCTTATTTGAAAAAGTTAGGGTGATACTTACTTGGACCAATTTGTGGTAGTATTTATCGATGACATTCTTGTGTATTCTCGTAATGAGGAGGAACATGAAGAATATCTCAGGATAATACTGCAGACTTTGAGGGTGCACCAGTTATAGGCGAAGCTTAGTAAGTGTAATTTTTTGCTGGATCACATATCCTTTCTGCGGTACATTATTTCTGGATCAGGATTGTCAGTTGATCCCAATAAGGTAGATGCAGTAGAGAACTGGCCAATTCCGAAGGTAGTGGCAGAGGCGTGTAGTTTCTTGGGCTTGGCATGATACTACAGAAGATTTTTGTCAGACTTTGCTAAGATCTCGACACCTTTGACTCGGTTAACGCATAAGAAATTTAAATTTGTGTGGTCAGCAGATTGCCAAATAGCCTTTGAGGAGTTGAAGAATAAGTTAATCTCTACACCAATCCTTACTTTTCTAGCAGGCTCCGGAGGATTCACGGTGTATTATGATACATCTGGCAAGGGGCTTGGATGACTTTTGATGCAGCATGGGAGAGTAATAGTCTATGCTTCTCGGCAGCTCAGCGATCACGAGAAGAACTATCAAACTTACGATTTAGAGTTAGCAGCAGTAGTGTTTTCACTTAAGCTATGGAGGCACTACTTATATGGCGATCATGTGGAGATCTTCACATATCCTAAGAGTTTAAAGTATGTATTCACGCAGAAGGACTTAAATATGAGCCAGAGAAGATGGCTAGAGTTGTTGAAAGACTATGATGTAGAACTTTAATATAATCCAGGCAAGGCAAATATAGTAGCTGATGTATTTAGTAGAAGAGGTAGAAAATTTATGTTGACCACTCAGAAGCATATTCTAGAAGACTTACGATAGATGAAAATCGAGATAGTACTTCCACAGGATACAGGAGTTCTGGCTAGCCTATAGATCCATTCAACTTTGGTGCATAAAATTAAGATAGCTCAGGTAGAGGACCCGAAGATTCAGAAGTTACGGGTAAATATGAGTCTGATCTTCGAAAAGAGTTGAGAATTCATGCAGATAGAACGTTAAGGTTTGGAAACCATCTATGCAGAGATATTCGGCAAAAAGTTATGACTGAAGCACATAGTTTCCATTAAACAAATGTTTGTATCGAGCTTCATCGCATACCTTGGTTGTCGTGCTTTTAGGGTTAATTCCAAATCGACTGTATAACGAATTCATAAGGATTTTGTACACATAGGCCATGGCCTCATTACCAGATTTCCTTTCCTCTAACCTGCTCCCAAAGAGTGAGCTAACAAAGTTCATGAATAGGCTTTCCATCCTCTTAAAGAGGTAGCCCAAGCAAATAAATCTTTCGATAATGGGGGTACCATTCTTTCAAGGTAGGACTAAACAAGCTTACTTTTCGGAGATTGAAGCTAAATTTTAGAAGAAAATAACGGGCTGGCGTGGACGATTGCTTTCTTTTGGAGGGAAAATAACTCTCATTAGGAGTGCGCTTATGTCACTTACTCTGGCTGGCGGGACTCAAACAGAAGAACTATAGCCCTCCCCGTGAGACGTAGGCGAAGAAAGCCTAGCTAAATGAATATGCGCAGGTCGATGAGCAACTCTTAGGTGTATCAGTTTTGAGCAGCTAATTCACTCCACAATTCCCTAAAGGGATAGAGAGAGTCAAAAGGCAGAAGAAGGGCTTGTGCACTCATAGGTGTCAAAATCTGCTGCACATGAATGCACAGAGAAGGCCCTCGTTAAAGCAGTGAATCGTCGGGGGGAAGCGAATGAGATTCTTTTTTCCAGAAGGTCGTGGAAAGTGAAGGCGAGCGGAGTGAGCTGAATAATCGAAGTGAGGCGACCATTAGGGAGGTAATAGCCCGAAGGAAGGGCTGCAAGCGGAACGTAGGCACTGTAGGTGTGTGTTGACCATGCACTCTCGCGTCGTGTAATGTCGTATGTATGATAGAGGTGGTGTGGTGATTGATCTCAATGCTAATCTAATGGTTATCCCCAAGGTTCAACGAATGAATAAAGCGTTGATCGTACCCGGATAGAGATGATGGTCTTCCTCTGATATCTCCAAGCCGGCCATACATAATAGAATAGATAGGCAAAGCCGCCAATAGCAGTCTGTTCTCACCTATCGATAGATAGCTGGTTGCTTCCAAGCTCAAACCATTTGCGAATTTCTTTTTTTTCTTGTTCTTGATAGATTGGTATTATCTGCCCCTGTCAAATAAAGAGATAACTAGAGGAGAGAAGGCAAGCGAAGTAAGAACAAAGGATTTACAAGTCTAATGGGAGAAGAACGTTGACTGCATCTTCAACTAGAAAAGAGATTCTAAACCTCCCCGGGGCACCGAAAGACGCTAGACGCAACAAGCGAGATAAAGAAAGCAGCTGGACTGCCTTGCCGCGGGTCTCCAATGATAGACTATTTTTGGGCAAGACAAAAGAAAGGAACTCGCCGACACCAAGCCAAGGGATAAGAGCAGATTGCTGGCTTGGTGTTCTGTATCCTTGGCATATGTTCAATGTTGAAATATGCGAAGGTGTGTGCGTCTTCGCTCACCTTCTATGAAAAGATAGATCCTCGAGGATACGTCATTTGGATGTCCATTGTATCCTTGCACGTGCCTTCAACTATGTCACAGATGAGAGAGTCCTCGTTAAGGTTAAGGAAAGAACCATTTTCCTCAGGCGACGGAGGTAAGAACATTGGCTTTGAATAGACCATTATGCGTCATATGTTATCTGGTCTTCGTTATCTGACGGGTCCTAAGATGACGGTTAGAGCATTAAGCACAATCTCCCTCGATAAGGGAATTGTGTCCATGCCAATTCGGTTTCCCGGGTGATGGGACAAAGTGAGTGAATGGAATCAGAGAACCGATTTATGCAGACGAGAAGAAAAGAAAGAGCAGTGAAAGACCTGTCATAGAAGACGTCGAGGCCGTTGATATCAGAGACGGAGGAGAACCCAGAATGGTGTACATCGGATCCCGACTGTCCTATATAGAGAGACAGTGGCTGGTCCAAATGCAAAAGAAAAACCATCCTCGAGATGAAGCCATCTCAGAATATAAGAGAGTTGAAATGAAAGGACTTCAAGGACGTCTCGCCTATATTAGAAGATTCATTTCCAATCTCTCCGGAAGATGTCGACTCTTCTCTAAGCGAATTACAAAAGGGGTTCACTTTTAAAACACGAAATTGGACATCCTACCTTCTCTGCATCAAGACCGCTTCCACCCCCTTGAAAACACCGGCAATGCGGCATCTGAGACCGGAAAAGCAGCTATTTGTCCAATTCTGCCTTCTCTCAGGGTATTCTCTGCTTCTTAAAAAATGGCTAAGAGTGCATTCTCGGATGCTATTAGATAGATGGCAAGTACCTATCAGTACTAGTCCTAAGGCGCAATCAGAGCACTCAGTCCTTATACTGCTTGACTCCGTTGAGTAGACCTCCTTCCCCCTCAATAACAATAGGTTCGAGCAGGCCTGAGTGGACTGAGCCCCAGGTGGTTCACACTCTACTCTACTTCAAGATAATGTTCTCGCGGGCCCAGAACATACACAATTCAATAGAATCTTTCCCCTTGTGATGCACCTCAGATCAATGATCGTATCAAATTGAAAAGAAAGGGAGGGCTTCCACTTCACTTTGGTAGATCAACCAGAGAAGCATTTTCTTATTTCATTGCCAAAATCAAGTCCAGACTGAGCAGCTCGATTAGCCTTATAACAAGCCTAAGATTGTACAATCTTCAATCCATACCAGCATAAAAAATCTTTTTCGGTTTTCTAAAATTGTACCACCTGGGCGTAGTTCAAGGCCGGTACCAGGATTAGCCCTTGCCGAAGCCTGTCTACAAGGCCCCCTTTACCGAAGGGATACCCTTTTTGAGATTTCTGTAGTGAACTTAGGAAACCCGATGGAGTTTGGCCTCACCTATAGAAGCTTACCCATGCATTTTAGGATGAATATTTGACTCATAAACCTTAAAACATTCAAGTCTTCACTTTTTGTTGGATCTTTTGTTTGGCCTCGGATGAGGGAGAAATGCCAGTGATAACCAGGTCAAAGAGTAAAATAGATATGCCCAATACCTCCATTTTTTAGCTGTATGTTTTTAGCTACATGTTTTTGGTCGCTTTGCTCCGTCGCGAGCCTCCGGTCCGGCATGTCCTTACCTTCCGCCACGGTGCCCGGCATAGCCGGTGGGGAGTTCGTTCGGCTTTCAGCTCTTCACTCATCGCCTCCGATGGTCCCCTACTTCACTCGTTACCTCGTTCGTGGGTCTTCGTTTGCAGCGCCCTCGGGATCTATCTATCCCTCAGTCGCTATTCCTTATTTACACTGGGGACTTAGTAAGACAGCGAGAAAATCACTGAAAGAGGTTCGGAAAGAAAGAAAGAGATCTACTCCACTTTCTTTAAAATATGTATGGATTCTGCTTTGATTCTATAAAGCAGGGAAATACTACTTGATTAATGCAGGTAGTGAGGCCATCTTCTATATTGTAGGTATTTCTTCTGGTTCAACTCCAATTTGCGGAATATGAATCTACTATAATTACGCCCTAGTAAGAAGAATAGGAGGAATCAGACTAGGAAGAAAAACCAACAGCAGCACCATTCATCTGGGAGGCATGAAGCTCTACCAAGATATCAGGCAGCACTTTTGGTGAAACCGAATGAAGAGAGAAATATCATACTTCATATCGCGATGTCTGATATGTTAACAAGTGAAGGCAGTACAACAAAGACTGGCAGGGTTATTGCAGCCGCTTCCTATTCCATAGTTGAAGTGGGAATACGTCACCATAGATTTTGTGACCGGTTTACCTAGATCCCCGACTGATCTAGATGTAGTTTGGGTGATAGTGGTTCAACTCACAAAAGTGACATATTTTCTTTCCTTTAGAGTGGGACAGTCTACAGAGCAGTTGATGTATTTGTATATACGACAGATTGGGAGGCAACATGGCATGCCGGTAAGCATAGTATCCGACCGAGATACCAGGTTCACTACTCATTTCTGGAGAAGCTTGCACGAGAGATCTGGTACTAGGTGAAGATTCTGTACTGTGTACCAACCCCAGACAGACGGGCAATCGGAGATAACCATCCAGACCTTGGAAGATATGGTACGAGCCTGTACCCTGGACTTTGGTGGATCTTGGAAGAATCACCTTTACTTATTAGAATTCTCGTATAACAACAGTTATCAGGCCAGTATTCAGATGGAACCTTTCAAGAAACTATACGGTAGGAGGTGTAGATCACCGTTGGCATGGGACGATATTGGTGAGCGGAAGATGTTAGGTCCCGAAATAATCACGCATATAGTAGAAGTTGTCAGGCAGATCAGAGAGCGAATTTGGGTTGAGTAGGATCGGTATTGTCACTGGGAAGACCAGCATCGTAGGCCTTTAGAGTTTTGTGTCGGTAACCACGTGTTCTTGTAGACTTTTTCCCCCATGGAGTTATTAGATTTGGGGTCCGCGGGAAGCTTAGTCCGCGATACGTTTGGCCGTTTGACATTCTCGATCGGGTAGACAATGTGGCTTATTATCTTGCCCTTCCACCTTCGCTACGAGAATTGTACGATGTATTTCATGTATCTCTTTTGCGTAGGTATGTCCCAGATACGAGTCATATCCTCGATCACTCTAAATTAGTCGTTGGTACCGACTTATCTTACGAGAAGCAACATGTATCCAGTCTAAACCAAAGGAAGAAGGTACTCAAGAACCGGACTATTTTTCATGTCCGAGTTGCTTGGGGTCATCAAACACTTGGAGAATCGACGCAGGAGTGTAAGAACGATATACGATCTCGATACCCGCACATGTTTGATTCAGAAGGTATATTCTACCTTATGCCTTTGTATCTTAAATTTCATGATCAGGCGATCACCTATGTGTTGTGATGTTATTGTTTGCATGGTAGATTTGCTAGTATATTTGTATCGTGCTTCTCCTGACTTCTCTAGCCTTACTTGGATTTGAATTTTTAGGACATAATTTTTCTAAGGTGGATAGAGATGTCACTCCATGTTCCCATTATACGTATTGGAAGTGTATTATTCTCGCTGACATGTTATTTATTTGGTTGCATGATACTAGACCCATTCTTTGGTTTGTCTTGGTTCTTGGTTAATGGTTTGGGTTATTTTTGGTCATAATTTGAACCCATGGTCTAAACCTCAAACCCTAGCTATATAAACTAACTTCTTTCTCTCTCTCTCTCTCTCTCTCTCTCTCTCTCTTCATTCTTTCTTTTCCTTCTCCCTTTTAAGTTTTTCCCTTCCTCCATAGGCAAGTACACCTTGTAAGAGAAATAGAGAAACCCTCCATATTATTTATCTATTATATTTATTGTATGATTTTGAGAATATTTAGAACTTGATATTTTTGAATTTGGTGGATGAAATTGTGTAGATCTAGATTTTTTCAGTATGGGTGCTTTTGAGTTATTTTCTTGATTTTTATCTTTAAAAACTTATTATTTTTAAAACTTATTATTCTATGTGATAGAGCACTTCATTTTGAATAGTTTGGCATTTGAACCACTTGATTTTGAGTTGAGATGATAATTTTATAGCAGATATAGTCTTTTCAGATTCTTGGAGTTTTTTTATGGCCAAACTTGCTATTTTGGGACGATGGAGTACCAGGCAGCCAAGCAACATGCGCCCCTACAACATGCGCCCATCTTGTTGGACGCATGTCTGCTTGTGCATGCTTTTAAAAGTCAGACGCAGAGTATCTTAAACGCATGAAAATTCAATAAGGCCTGACTGCATGCGCCCAGAGTCCGTGCGTCTAGGAGATTATGCGGCCTCGAGCCATGCATCTCTTCTTTTGGGCGCATGCCTCTACATGACTTTTGTGTCTCTATACGACTTTATTGTGCTTTTGTCTTTCTTTCTGATACTTATGCCTCGTCACATCAATCACCTTTGTGTCACTTTCCTGACACTTTATTTATTGCCCATCACTTCGGCACTTGTCCCAAGTAGTGGACTTTTGTCTGAGCATGCGGCCTGGAGGAGCATACGGCCGGTTGGTTCATGCGGCCTGACCTTCTTGTGCACGACTTAGATACATATTATCCTTATTGACTCCATGTGTACACGTAGTACTTTCTTGTTGGGATCATTTATTTTATTTAGAATATTTCTTATCATCCTCTATGTGGTTGATCCTGGTTATTGCTTTTGTTATGATTTTAAAGGAGAATGGACTCAGCATCTCGACCATGTGCTAGAACTCATGCTTATGATCTTGGTAATTGGACTCAAATACCGTATCTTTGCTGATACAATCATTATATGATATTGTTCATGATCTATGCACCGAGGTAAGATATACCGTGTTACATGTTAAGTGATTTATATTTGGATTGTGCATCGAGAATGCCTCCAAATTCCTGAATGCATGATACTATAAATATACTTTTCTCCAGTACGGGCATGATATGCGAGTCAAGTACTAAAGTACGGCTTGGATATTGATTTATTGAATGTTGCATACACGCTCGAGTGAATCCAGATTGAACTTCTATAGATTCTTATCTAGCGTGCCCATACTTTGTATGACATTTTAAGAGAAATTCTCATACGGCAACGTCTTGAGATTTTAAAACAATATAGGGTTAATTAGGCAACTAAAAGTTGTAACATTGGGAGAAAATGGTATCTCGAGATCATGCCAACAAACCATCCCATAGAGATTCATTCTAGTGTGCTATGGGCTGGCCACCACAGATATTGTATATCATTCGCCTTAGTGGAGTACAGTATCTAACCTATTATAAATAATGTCGAGCCACTGTTTCACTATAGGAACTTTGGAATCACTAATACAGTGATCTAGCGTAGTGGCCCTACGAAAAACTGGTGCAATTTGTAAAGTGCCTGTATAATCTATTTGGCTCGGTTAGCTCATTTTCGGTAATGGCATGATCTAAGGATACCTATTATGCATTATTCTAAGATAACCTCAAACTCAATAATTAGCAAGCCGTACAAGTGATTGACTGATCTTATTAATTGGACTTGATTATGATTGTATTATTCTGTTAGTAGCCTAGGGAAATGGACTATCATAGTGTGATGGATTCAACTCTTGTCCTTGTTTGGTTATAGAGTTGGGCCTTTGTGCTAGGATATGCCATGGACCTAAGTTACGACACAGTACCTATATTATTTTATATGTTGATTGCTTGGATTTTTGTTTCTCCATTTCGTGCTTCTTTTGTGGTACTTACTATTTTGGGGTCTAACCCCACTGGTTTTGTATAGCCAAGTTTCGAGCCAGCTCTCAAGGATCCAACATACTTTCCTCCGACTCATGGCATGTACCAGGAACATGGTTGCCGAGGATAACGAATAGATTTTTTTCCTGCTCGTCATTGTACATTTTATCGTTTGGGCGTTTAGCCACCGGCACCTGTTAGCCGGCACGTCTGGACATTTATTTTTATTACATGAGTGTATTAAATCAGACTACAGCTGATCACTATCATGTACTTTAATATTCTACCAACTCATTATTTGTACAGCTGGTCTCCAGAATATTTTGATAAAAGCATTTGGGATGCCTTATTGCTTTATCATATATGTTCTATGATTACTTTTTTTGTTTGATTGATTAAGACATAGATGTTCGTGTGACCCTAAGTGACCTGATTGTAGCATGCACCCCCTTGTCTAGTTACATCCATGATCGTCGTACAACGTATAGTACCTTATACGTGGTAGCTAGCCATGTATGTGTCTGTATCCTGGTACTAGGGTGTGACAGTAATCCTAGAAGCTCTTCCAGAAATACGTCAAGAAATTCTTTAATTATTCTGGTAAACTGATCATCAACTCCTGCTACTGCTGTAATGCCACTTTCATGCTGGTTATTCACCATTCTATTGAAGATAAACTCTTCCTTGTCCGGGATGTTAAACAACGCTCTACCCCTACGGCAATCTATCATCGTATGACTGTCTCTCAACCAGTCCATGCCTAAAATAATGTCGAAGTTACCCATAGGGAACTCGATCAACCTTGCGGGTAATAAATTTTTGCACAGTACGATTGGATATGCTAAACACACTCTACTAACTTCTACGTGACCATTACCAGTGAGTATATTCAGCCTCTCTGGCAATGCCTCAAACTTTAATCTAATACGTGTCATAAATCATGTACATACAAATGAATATGATGCTCCTGAATTAAATAATAACATGGCAAGAAAAGATGTAATAACAATGTTACCTGCCACTATGTCACCTGATGCCAAAGCCTCCTCTAGGGATTGATTAAAAGCTTGCCCTTGGCCTTGCGATACTCCTTGTTGCTGCCTCCCTTGAATACGCAATTGTGGCCTCCGTTGTCTGAATTACTGATTCATCTGCTGGTTGTACATTTGAGTTTTCATCGACAATGGCCTGATTGCCAATACTGGGCCCTTATACTGAGTTGCCCCCGGTGCTGGTAATGTTAATCGTTGCGTCGGCCCTTCGATCCTCTACATCAAAGGAAAATTGGCAATCCGATGATCTGGACTACCATATCATAGACACAACCCATTTTCTTTCCTACACACCTCCCGCGTATGGCCTCCCTTGTAACAATACGTACATCCGACTAGGGCTCCCAATCATTGTTGCTGTTGTTGCCTCGACGGATACGGCCAAACTGGTACTGTTGTTTCTGATGCTACTAGACTTCTTGGCGTTGTGTCATGAATGTGAAAGCTAGGAGATGGTGCTGACGTCCTCTGTGTTGGTCCTCCTCCTCCGCTCTGGGTATGAGACCTCTTCTGGCCTTTTGTCCTTGAAGCTGACCTCTACATTGTCAGCTCATGTCGTCCAGATGCGATCAATACTTCGTTAAAAGTCTGGTAGTTATGGCCTTCCACCTTTGATTGAATTTTTAGATAAAGTCTATACTGGAACCTCATCGCCCTCTTCGGTTCTGTTGCTACCATCATCGGGGCAAATCTACTAAGCCTGTAGAACTCTGTCGTGTAGCCATCCACTGTCCTTCCAGACTGCTTAAGGTTGATGAACCTCTGTTGTAACTCGTATTGTGCTACCACTCCAAAATACTTAACCTTGAAACGAGCCCTAAAGTTGTCCCATGAGATAGGTCGTCTTAACCCAACTGCTTCTGCTGCCCACTAATCTCTAGCAAGGTCCTGGAGCTGCAATCGGACCTGATCAGCTTGTTCCTCAGCTGGAACCTTTGTCGCTGTCAGTATTGTTTTAATATTCTGCATCCAAGCATCTGAGATAATGGCGTCCTCCGTGCCATCGAAGTACTTAGGGTTGAGTCGGTAGAATCTCATGGATGTCCCAGAGTCGGTTTTAACATTCCTTTCCAAGGTCGTCTGTAATCCTTGGTTCAACAAGACATTCTGCTCTTGCTGCTGAAGTTGTTGGTATTGTTGTATTGCCATTATTCGTCGTATAATCTCTAGCAATGCCGGTGTATCAAGTACTACTGGCGCTACTAGTATAACCGGGGGTACTGGAGCTTCTGGTACATGTTGTGTCCCGTGATCCTCTACTTGTTCTACCCTGATTCCTCTAAGAACAGGTGTTGCCTCTTGCTGTGGGCCAATGAATCCTTGCCCTACTGAAATCACTAGTGCTCCAACCACCGAAGCTGATAAAACCCTAAAGTAAATGACATAAGATAAATCAAGAACAGGACGAGAAAGGATCGAGGAATCAATGGTACCAAAGTCAAGCTGAGTTTCGAGGAGACAAATTTTAGGATTTCAAGGAGGAACATGTTTGATTGATATTTTTGATGATCGAGGCACCCCACAAGTCTAAAAAGAAGGACATACTGGCATGAGCCACCACTAAAACCTTGTTATATCCCAGATCCAGAATACTAGAGAGAGGGAGAATGATTCAGCCAACCACATCTTGCGGAATACCGAAGCAACCTATAATGTGTTAAGGTTGTCTAGAGACATTGGGGTGTGTCACGCCCCGCTCCCAGAATACTAGGTAAATACGAGGACTGATATGGCCAACCACACTTTGTAGAATAGCGTAGTAAGCATCAATATGCTAAGGTTGTCTAGAAGACATATGGGTAGACTCTAGCATGTTATGACGTTAGTCCTAAAGGCCAACAAATCCTAGTATCTTAATCCATCAACATAAAGTACAAGAGTATATCATATATGAAAGTAAAAATGTGTCCCAAATTACATACCATATATGATCATGAATCTAGTGAATACAAAATTCTGTACTAGCATAGTATAATTATACATGATCAAATATACCAACCATGGTCTAATACATACATTATGTTGACCGAAGTCAGAGTAGTGATCTCAAAATAAGGGGCTAACACTACCTCTTGCTAAAATACCACAAAATGAAATAACACTACGAGGGGTGGAGGAAGGAAACCCACTTGCGAGATTCGGTCGCAGTCCTATGAGTGCGAGCCATCTTGTTGGAAGTACGATGGACCCTGGTTCTCCTCGGGGCAATCTTCCCATACAAAACTAGTGGGGTCAGAATCCTAAGCAACAAGTACCACAAAGGAGCTCAAGGTGATAGACCAAACACACCATAACATACAACAGAAAAGAGACATAAAAATAAATGTGGATCGAGACTTGTACGGTACCAATGTACTTGTCTCAAGAATATAACTGTAAGAATAGATAACAAATACTATAAAGGAAAGTAAGACGACGAGCGACAAGAGAGCATAGGAACTACTCTAGATCGGGACCACAACCCTTAAACCAAATAAGGACTGGGGTTGTAGTCCTTCACCCGAGAAGAACTTTGTACTCTAACCATACACCGAGAGAAATAAAACTAGAAAAGCAAGCTATAAATGAAAGTAACAACATTCATTGCATGGCCAAACAGTTCTACAGCTTGCTGCAATTAAATGGCTAGGGTTGTCACATGCCTTAATTACTAAATGCATAGTTTAAGAATATTGCTACCACCGGCACTACAGTCAACCCGGATGTCCAATGGTACGCTTATCGAGTAAACTTAAATGCACATTCAATATCACTACAACATAACTTGTTACTTTGTCATAAACATAAATTGAACTTGTAAGCATAAACTTAAACTTATGATCATAAACTTTCTTTATAAACATAAAATTGTATATAAACTTGTTATGTAAGTATCGCAGCACGCGTAAACTTAGTCAGTCATTGAGCCCTTGCCTAGCATAGTTGGTCCATGCTGCATGGGGCCCTTAAAGATCGGGGTAGACGATAGCGCAATATTCTTCCCTCCTAATGATGTAGGTAAATCTTATCTTGTTTAATCATTACTAAATTATTTTGAGTTCTCGAGTCGTGGACACTTGAGAACTCCCTAGAATAACGAGTCACGAGTACGAGCTTTTCACGAGATATCGTATTTGCAATATGCGATACATTGGGCAATACTCACACTCGATTGCCTGATGCCAAATGCAATAGATTTCATATATAAATATTTCCATGGTGTTGTGAGGATTGTGAACTTGTACATAAAATTGTCTCGTGAACTATATGTAAAACTTGTCTGGTAACATAAACTTGTATTAACATAAGGAAGCACACAACAATAATCACTAAAAGGAATTATTAAATGAACATAATTAAAAGAAACACAAAATGCGCACAAGGATTCCTGGCCGCATGCACCCATGTGCTGAGTGATGGGTCATAAATGCGTGTCGGAGAGAATTGACTAAAGATGATTGATGTGATAGGTTATAAAAATATCAGGAAGAATAAGACAAGAATCACAAAAAGATGTGCAAGGACAAAGCAAAGTTATGCGTCCACAAGGAAAATAGGCGCATAGGGGCACTGCCACATAAGTTCGCTTGCCGCATGCTCTCTCAACTGCATGGATGTTTTTTTGGACTTAACAAATTTTTTATTTATTCAGCGAGTGAATACACAAGGAATTGCAGAACACCTTGTGTAATAAACAGTCATGCATCCAACAAGATGAACGCATGCTGGTTGGCTATGCGACAAGGAGTCCAAGCCACATAGAGTTCAGGGCGCATGGAACTCTCGGCCGCATATGATGCTGGCCGCATGAGAACTTCGTCTTCTCCAAACAGCAGGTTCAGCCATATCAGAAACTCCAAAAAAACTTGAAAATTATTTTCTCCATAAAAACTTTATTTTATCTCTGAATCGAGTGAATCAAAAGCCAAAATGCTCGAAATAAAGTGCTCCATCAACAACAACAACAACAAAATATTTTTCTAAAATACTATATTTTAGTAGATCAAAACCATGAAAAATACATAAAATCCATGAAAACCCTAAACTTCAAACTCAGATCTACTCAAATATGAGTTCAAAATCCAAAACTCCAAGAACTAAATATGATCATCAACTCAATGAGAACATTTCTATCAAATATATTTTTAAAACAACACACACACACACACACACACACACACACACACACACACACACACACACACACACACACACACACACACACACACACACACATATATGTATTTGAAAATTAAGGCTTCACCATTGAGCAAGATGTACTTGCCTTGGGTGGCTCCTAGCCTCTATCTCTCATAGTCCAAGTCACAACAACTTCTCCCTAGGGCTAAGGTTTGGCTAGAGGGTGCTTGAAGGAGAGGAGGAAGAAGGAAGCAAGAAGAGTGGAATGAGAAAATGAGTGAGGAGAGAGAAAATACTCATATATATACTAAGAGGGGAGGAAGATGGTTTAATCATGGGTTCAGTCAAATAAACCAAACCAAGTGTCCATTCTACATACGGGTCCTAAACCGGGTCTATGGCAATGCTAATGGGTATTCTACTGGTCTCGGGTAGCCTCTCTCAAAACAGAAACACATTATCAGAAAAAATTAAATTCTAGAAATTCAAGAAATACCAAATCTGGAATCGAGCGTGGCAGGGTGCATACTACAATCATATCTTCTAGGGTCAAGCATATCTATATCTCAATCATTCAAACAAGTAGCAACAACATAGAATATTTTAGAATAAGCAGTAAGGCATCCCAAATACCGTATCAGAATGTTCTTAGAGATCTAGCAAGACAAAACGATGAGCCAGATACAAGATCAAAGTATACATGATAGTGAGTCAGCTGCAGTCTGAATATACATTACAGTTATGTAGGAAACTAGTGTCTAAATTTAATGGCTAACAAGTACCGATTGGCTAAACGCCTAAAAGAATATAGTCCATAAAAGACGAGCAATGAATAAAGAAACCCACTCGTGTCCCTCAACAGCCATCCTTCGAGTACGTGCCATCAATGGGGGGAAAGTAAGCTTGATCCTCAGGTGCTGGCTCTAAATCTGGCTATGCAAAACTAGTGGGGTCAGACCCCAAATAGCAAGTACCACAAAATAGCTCGAACTAAAGAAACAAAACCAGTTTTATAGCATAAGATGCATGAGCCAACAACCAATGGCGTATTTCCTATCCATGACATGACACGATACCCCTTCACCAAACAAGAACATGTAGTACCTTATCACATCAAGATAGAATACGTCCCTTGATTATGGTCAAGCTAAAATAACTCAGCATCATAGTTTCAGCAATAATCTATCATATCACAACAACGCAACCCAACAACCAAATAAGGACATAATTTGTACTATAATGCTACAACAGCCTATGTCCCAAATTCCATTTAACATAATGCACAATACACAATCAGAGATATTACATAGGAGAAAATAATCTAGCTTCAGTCCTAGGATTATCATAACATAACGACGCAACCGAATAACCAAACAAAGAAATTGGTTGAATCAACATGCCACGATAGCCCACCTTCTTGCTGGGCACGTATTACAAGAAATTTAAATAGACAATCATGTATTACGGCTTGATATGTGATCTCTGGGTTATCTCAGTATTGTAATACATAAGTATCCTCATATCGTGCTCTAATCAAGTAGGGCTAGCTGAACCAATGATATACGAGCAAGAATATATAGATAAGATGCACCAGTCCCTTGCAAGGGCACTGATCTAATAAATGATTAGTAACAGTTTCGGGCTTTCTATAGGAAAGATACTGGCTCAGTCTTACATTTGGATTAAATATTGCACTCCACTAGTGTGGATGATATACAATATCTGTGGTGGCCAGTCTTTACTCCCAGCTAATTTAGGGTGGCTCGACATGTACGATCTCGGAATACCGTTCCCTCCCAATGCTCTACAAGTAAAGTTGCCAAGTTAACCCTCGGTTAATAGAATCTCATGTCGTGGTCACATCAACATTCTTCTTATATGGCGTACTTTAAGTACGGGCACTCTTGATACGAAGCCATATTGTTACTTGCAAGTTAAATATGGATTTATCCAAGCGTGATGCAATAATCAATACTATCTAGCCACGACTAAAGTTACTGTCCAACTACCATATCTGTGCATAAAAATAATTATATATATCACATACCAAGAGTGTGTGGAACGACGGCTCACTATATATGTATCAAGTATCACTCTCGGTGCGATCAAGTATATCAACGCGGATACAATAGCCAGGGTAGGAATAAGTTCCAGTATCAAGGTTAAGGTCAAGATCATGGACAAGTTATAAAGTAGCAAGTCATTCAGAACAGGACAATTAAGCGCTGGTCATACTAATTGTCACTTTATTATATCGATGGATGAGAATAAGAGTAGTGCGAGAACTCCTAGAGATCAGATCCACAATCCTTAAACCAAACAAGGACCGGGATTGCATACCTCCCCCCCCCCCGAGTTAAACTACGTCCCTTATTCTATCCAACGTATAATAAGGTGATTACAAAAAAATAGCAAGTACATATAAGGCCACATCTATAGGGCTCAAGTCAAGTACTTAGTCAATTTAACATAGAGTCACATCTGGGTCATACAAGTCCTTTATAAGTTTAACACATAGCATCGCAATAATATCAAATGACAACATTCTTAAACAAAGCAAGTATTCAATGTGTGCATGAAACCTTGAGCGCATAGCCAGGGTGTCGCATGAAGTCAAGGCTGCATGGATATCAAGGACGCATGCAATCATGGGCCTCATAGATGGGGAAAGGTCCACTCTTCGGGACAAGTGCCAAAGTGATGGGCAATAAATAAAACTCAGAAAGGTGACATAAAGGGATGGATGTGACTGATGTGACATACAATAAAGTGTGTCAGAAGAATAAGACAAAATTATGAAAAGATGAGCCAAGGCGGTGCTCAGTCATACATTCAAATAAAGAGGAAACACATAGCTCGAGGCTGCATGCTCCACTTGGCCGCATACATACTTGGCCGCATAAAATCTTTTGGACTTAGTAAAATTTTATTCGTTCAAGTTTAATGCATTTGGCCAAGGAACACATGTGCATATTTCAGTCATGCGTCCAACAAGATGGCTGCATGCTAACTTTAGAGCAAGAAGTCCAGGCTGCATGCTAAGCGTGCTGCATGCTAAGCGTTCTGCATGGAGCACTTTCGTCCCAGAACAACAAATTTTGGCCATGGAAGTTCCAAAAATCCAAGTTTTGTTACTTCCATGGAAACCTCAAACGAAGTCCAAATCAAACTAAGTAAAGTTCTAAACTACTCAAAATCAAAATCTCATCAATATAGAATAACAGGTTTTTGAAAATAACAAGTTTTCAGAGATCAAAACCAAATAAAACTCAAGAACACATAAAAAGTTCTAAACTAATAATGTAGATCTATACTAATCCATCCACCAAATTCGAAAATACCAAGTTCTAAACATATGGAGAATCATATAACAAACATAATAGACTCATAAAATAAAATATTTCTCCATTTTTATGCAAGGTGTATTTGTCTATGGAGGGATAGTGAGAACCTAAGAGAGAGAACCTACAAGAGATAATAGAAATAAAATAATAAGAAGAGAGAGTATTTTTTGGTTTATATAGGGAGGGTTTGGGTTTACTTAACCAATGGTTCAAGTCATGACCAAGCCCTGATCTCAAAATAAACCAAGAACCAACTCTACCAGAAAATAGTCTGGCCTCCAACCAACCTGACAACCATGTCAGCAAGCAAGAATACGTTTCAAATACATATATCGAAAACGGAGAGTAACAGATGTCGATGCTGACGAACCAGGAGGACGTATCTGCTCCAATGCTAGTAGTCAAGCATTGTAGGAATCCATGGCAGATACCATCCTCAAAGTGCTCTCTGCCATAGACCAACCCATCACATCCTACGTCGCATGTATCCTCGCAAGTGAGTCGCCCATGGTCATATGAGACCCCTCCAGCTCTGTTTGTCTATGCTCCGTAGAGGCGGCCAGAGTCGCCAAGCTGTCCTCTATCGTCTGGCTTAAAGTCCTGAGCTCTGTAAGGTTATGCTCCATCATCTGGCTCAGAGTCCTGATCTCCATAAGGCTACGCTCGAGCGTATCAAAACATGCAGTGATCGTCGCATCGTCGATTTGCAGTTGAGACTGGGGCTGCTCCATAATCCTCCGTAGTAACTCATTACGCAGGTCAGCAATCTGACGGTCAACGCTCTCTTGGGCTCATGTCGGTGCCTACGAAGGATGCGAGGAATGCACACTGCCAGAGGGGGGGGGGCCTAAATGACTATGTCACAATAAAGGCATCGCAGGATCCTATATCGTAGTACTTACCCAACCCGGGATTGGTTTTCCAGAGCAATCATGATCATTTTGATCTTTGATCGTATCACGGATGAGCTTGGCAACGACGGCAGAAAAGTGCCCCTCGATATTTTTAATCCGGTATAGTGGATAAAAATTAATTTTCTATAAGAAGTAAAATACAGACTTATATAATATGCATAAATGATTATTGATGTTAAAAGTAAATATATTTTTACCTTGATGTCATGACCCACACCCGCTTTTCGGACACGAGTACGTGGCCAAGCCCAGCCTACGTCGCAGCATCGGCGGTTGTATGTTGTCTATGATAACAATGGTCCATCAATCGAAATAGATAATATTTAATCACAAATTCAAATCTATTGCTCATTTATAACATTTACATAATTTTACATGATTCTTAATTTATAATTAAATCATAACTCGGGAACAAACCCGCTAAATATCAAATCCAAAGAAGTTGTTAACTATCTAAATTCTAATATTGGTCTTCAAAAGTATCTCGATCTCCAACAAAATCCAATGAACAAGATAGCAAGTCACCTAAAAATGTTTACCCAATCAGGATGGAACGAGTACAATCCAATAGCAGTTCCAGTTAATTGACAAGTACTATGAACAATAAATAGTTATAAAATACTTGATGAACATATAATAATGGAATAGGCTATATCATAGAGGAACAGTTAAATAAAGAAAATAATGGAAGACAAGAAAGAAGAACAGAGAAGCATGTAAAGACAGACAGATATGTGAACTAGGAAACCTGTCATGCAAGTGTACAATCAGCAAGTATAGATTAATCCAGAATGACTACATATAACTAGTGTTTTGAAATACCAAGTTGATATGTGAACGACTAGGGGGTAATATCCGGTAAACCATACGTGTCGTGCGTGGCTGCTATTATTCCAAAAAAACTATGGTATGGAAAGGGTAGTTCACACGTCTCCTAGGTATTTCTCCGCCCGACTAGTACTCATGGATCCAAGTTCGGACACAAATAATCTCAATAGTCCAGACGATGTCAACGGGCCAGAAAATACATTAGTCCAGTAATTTATTAGTCCAAAAAAAGTCAATAGGCCTGAAATATGTATCTCACGAAAATGAATCCATGCAATACCAATCCGTGTATCCATCGTGTCAGAAATCAGGTAAAACAATACTATAAACATGCATCATAAAAAATATCAAATAATAGAAACTATCAGAGAATGTACTCGCCTGTGGTCCTTAGCTGGTACGAGTCAGAATCCAAGTCAAAGTCCAAATAGCCTATGTATTGCGAATTTAACATGTCAAAAGATATTCTATTTTAATTTATTTAATTCTGGAATAATTACTCTAAAATTCTATTTTAATCTTATTATTCTTATTTTTAGGTCAATTCCTAAATTTTGTTCAAAGAAACTAAGTTTTATCAACTCGAGACTCATGGCACGCAAATCGAGGCGATCTGTTGACCGAAAAGTCAATCGACACAAACTCAACTTTTATGTATAATTTTTTGTAGATTTCAGCTTCAAAAATATGCTGGAATTTACGGCTCATTCGAATTCAAACTCGTTTAGTAATTATGGCACATACAAATTTCGTATTGTGCACCGATGTTAAATTCTAACCTAGAAGTTCTACAGAATTAACAGTATATAAATATTTCGAATTAAATTCTAGGAAAAATTATATTCAATGATCTCGATATCAGCTTTCCGAAACTTCAAACGGTTCATGATTCTGATTCCTGGTTCTCCCAGAATCGCGAAAATATCGAGACGAGTCTATTTTCGGATATGCTATGCTCTACAAATTTTATAGAATTTAATACTCATAATTTCGTAAAAACATTTATATATTCAGAAAGACAACCTCAATATGGTTCTAACGCAAGAAACTGGACCATGTTTGGAGTCTGTAGCTATGAGTAATGGCTTCTGGAAGATGAAGGAATCCTAGATGACAATTCTCCAAAATTTGGCTCAAAGAAAAACCCTAGAATTCCTAAACAAAATACCCTATATATATATAGGAGAGAGAAAGCAGCCACGGCTCGGATTCTGCCACATGGAGTGCATCCAAGCAGCCCCGTCCAGATCGGACGGTCCGGGTTTGACCCGGCTTGGCCCAGCTGAGTCCGAGTCGAACTCGGACTCGGCTCGGCTCGAGGTCGGCTCGGCTGCACCATCACCCACCCCACGGTCGCTGACAAGCGGGCCCCACCTAGTTTGCTGCGGGAGGCTAACGGGTGGGCCTCTGTTGGTTGACTGGGCAGAATAATTACTTTTATTGGTTTTCTATTTCAGAAATTAGTTTTTAATTCAGGTTTTCATAATTAACTCAAAATAAATGTTAAAAATAATCAAAAAATTCCCATAAAATTCTAGAAAATATATTTGACTATTTAGAACATAAAATAAAATTTTGGGATATTTTTAATTATATTTGACCCTAAAATAAATTCTTGAAAGTCCTAGAAAATTAGGGTTACCAGTTTTTAATTAACTAAAAATTGTGAAAAAAATCCCACTATAGTTCCAAATTAACCTAAAAATAACATTTAAGCAAGAATTTCAGGATACAGAGGTTACAAGTCTACCAAAAATATTTCGTCCTCAAAATTTAAAATCCTTAGTAGTTTATTTTATTTTTTTGACCATCAAAATTTAAATTCATCAAACCGTATAATCGTGAAGTAAATTCATATTGTTATTTCACAAAATTTTTAAAATTCTATAAATATCATATTCCTGAAAATCTTCAAATATAAAATCAAATTCTATTCTTATCACAATCTCCTCCAAAATTTTAAGTTAATAACTAAATACTCAAAAATTTAATATTCAATCCTCTAATTAAAATCCAATCAATGCATATTTATAAAATTTAAAAATCACATCCCAAAAATTTGAATTCAAATACTAATTCATTAATGATCTTACTCCTCTAACTTAAATCCAATCAATGCATATTTATAAAATTTACATTCTCATCCCAAAAATTTGAATTCAAATACTAATCCATTAATGATCTTACTCCTCGATTCTTTTTTCACGTCATACTCAAACAATATAGTACTTACAAAATCTTCAAATGCAACATTCAAAATATAAATTTTAAATTTATATCTTGTAGTCAAATAAATATAATGATAATCTTCTTAAATTCCTCAAAATTTAATGACAAATTCAATCATATCATAATCTTCATAAAATCTATGATTTAACAAAATTATCAATTCTTCCATATTAAATTCTCAACTCTTTATTTAAATTAATGTTTAACCTCAAAATTTAAAATTCTTAATATTTTTTTCTGCCACCATCAAAATTTAATCAATATAATCATGAAGTCAAACCACTATTGTTATTTAACAAAGTCCTTAAAAATTAACTTCATCCTCATAACTTAAAATTTTAAAGTAAATATTCAAAATTTGAATTTATCTTCAAAATTTAAAATCCAATAGAAATTTTCTCTTAAATCAGATTCACAAGTCATAACTTTTAAATACAATCTAACATTATTTCCTTAAAATTTAAATCGCATTTATAAATGTCTTCAAAATTTTAATAATTAAAGCCTTCAAATTTAATCTCATATCCAAACTTAAAATTAAATCCAATCTTCAAGTTTTAAAAACAAATTTCATCCTTAAAATTTGGAATCTCATATTGTAGTCATTTCTCACAATAATTTAATTTGTCCCCATAGCCATAATTTATTTTGTCCTCACTACTATTAGGATTACTTGTACTATTACTTCCAAATGATTTTCTATCCATATTAACTGATATACCAATCTAATATTATCACACAAGGTACTTACTGTTACTAGCACATTACTCAACTAATCCCTGATATAGAAACACTAGCACTCTTGATATAGTAACACTAGCTTTCTCACTACACAACATATGTCCTTAATGTTCTAGGACACTAGCTTCATCATTAGATCACCTCATCATACTCACTAGAACTCAAGATCACTTGCACTTTCTATAATACACATGTTTCACTTCACTCTCAAAGGCAGGCATATAGTTCCATATCTCGATTGATGTATACGTATTTTTCTTTAAACATTTTATAGACTGATACACTAATCAGTGATACACTATATATATATGACCAATCTTGATATTTCTCAACCCATGACACACCATTAGAATTTCTAATACTCAGGTTTCCACTTTCATGAACTTCCACAGTGACACTCATTACCCACTGTACATCCTGCACACAATTTTTAGACACTTCTTCCACATATTGCTTCCAACACATCACTGGCCTCAATATCAGGTGATATACCTATCACTAGTTATATACTGGTACACTCCTATCTACTCACATCAAGGCTCTACTTCTAAGCTAAAGAATAATGGAACAAATCCTACAATAACAGTAGTGGATAAGTATTGAGATGATACTTTAAGAACCAATTTAAGATACAACCTGATAATCATACACGTATGTCCAAAATTATGACACTCAGAATCCTCGCCACGCCAGTAAGTATAGGTGCGGCAAACGATAGGTTCCATAACTAAGGTATGCAACTCTATAATCATGTCATCTAGAATCCTCACTACGCCAACCGATATGGTTGCGAGAAACTCTAAATTTCATAACTAAGATATGTACATCCGAAGTCAGGTTCCTATATTTCTGTCACGACAGCTAATATGGCTGCGATAAACTCTAGGCTCCATAACCAAAGCAGACGTTTCACCTTTCTCACTGTCCTCATCAACATATGTCATCAGATAATACCGTAATTTAGTCCATAAAATTTATCTTGATATGAAATCAAACTCAACAACGATACCAAAAATTAAATTTAACAACCGATCACCAAGAATCAGATTAATAACAACAAGTGAGAACGGACGAAAACAAGGAAAAAGATTTGAATTAAAATTTATAATAAGATTCTCAAGGGTCGTCCCAGAAATCTCCCAAAAATTGGTGATTGAGTATCCCTCTCTCATCCTAGTGTCCTATGTCCTATATCCTATCGCAGGCTTGTGGTAGTACAACTAAGTCGTCGCACTACCATGACATCGCACAACTTGCGAAGCTTGACCTGCGTAAATATCGATTAATGATTCAATCCTAAAAATTTAAAAGTTAATTCCAATATTCAAAGTAAATCCTACTAATATATATTTCATGAATAAATTTAAAAAATTTAAAATCTCATCCTCAATATTTGAATTCTAAATCTACTCAATCAATCATATCTCTAAAAAAAAAATTTAATTTTGACTTCAAATCAAGTCCTTAAAAGTCGAATTCAACAAGTTATAAAATCAATCTTTGTATTATTATTCTTTTGGTCTAACTAACCCATAAACCAAATCTCAATATTATATTGAACTCCTAACACTCAAAGTCTTAACATTATCCTTGAATTTCTCGAATTATATCTCAAAACTTTCAAGATTATCCACAATTTTAAAAACTTTCAACATTATCCTTAAATTTTTTTTTTGTCAATAATCAAATATGACAACTTTTACCCACAATCAAATTTTATCCTCAAAATAAAATCCTCAAAATTTAAATTTTCGAACAATTAAAATAAAATGTATATACTTCCTCAAAGGTCAAATATTGAAATATTGAAATAAAATTTTAATCACTTCCAAAAATCTTTATAGCTTTGACTATGTTTATTGAATTGAATTTGAATCCTCAAAAATTTTAAATACATAAAATCTCAATTCCTCAAAAATTCTCAAAACTTGAAATTTATTTCCAATCTTCAAATTATAAATTTAAATCCACATCTTGTAGTACAATAGCTCTATTGTTAATATTTTTTTTAATTCGACAAAATTACAAAGTAATAAACCCATACTCAAAATTTTAAATCAAATACTCAAAATTTAAATTCTTCAAACTTAAACTTAAATCCACTATAATAATCTGCAAAAATCTAAAATTCCATAAATCTTCAACTTGTCTTTATCATCATTTAATTTAAAACTATTTTTTCCTTTTTTTTTAAATTTCAACCATGGTTTAACAAGAAAATTATAATCATCAAGCTACAAAGAAATTTAAACCTCAAAGTAGATTTTTTTTAATAATTCTCATTTTCAATAATTATGTAACCTTAAGGAAATAATTTATCAATCGAGCAGTCTACCCCTAACTTTGATCACACCAACTTATAAAAATATCATAATATATAATCACTTAATTTTCTCAAATTTACCTACTAGAGTTTACCTAAAAGTTTAATATGCATATCTATTTTAATCACGTAGCCTATGTAATACCTTAACTACCCAAGCAATAAAATTAAAATAAGGCCTTCTAATTGTATACCTAGTCCTAGCCATTCTCCTAAATTTAAATCAATCCTAATTGTGAATGAGCATCTCCTAGTCGCAGGCTCACAGCTAGTACTACTAAGTTGAAGTACTAACCATGACATTACACTTGATGCAAAGACGGACCTACATAGGCCACCACTAAAAACTTGTCATGACCCGCACTCGCTTTTTCGATATGAGTACATGGCCAAGCCCAGCCTACGCCGCAGCATCGAAGGTAGTACGCTGTTTATGATAACAATGGTCCATCAATCCAAATAGATAATATTTAATCACAAATTCAAATCTATTGCTCATTTACAATATTTACGTAATTTTACAAGATTCTCAATTTATAATTAAATCATAACTCGGGAACAAACCCGCTAAACATCAAATCCAAAGAAGTTGTTAACTATCTAAATTCTAATATTGGCCTCCAAAAGCATCTCGATCTCCAACAAAATCCAATGAGCAAGATAGCAAGTCACCTAAAAATGTTTACCCAGTCAGGATGGAACGAGTACAATCCAATAGCAGTTCTAGTTAATTGACAAGTACTATGAACAGTAAATAGTTATGAAATACTTGATGAGCATATAATAATGGAATAGGATATATCATAGAGGAACATTTAAATAAAGAAAATAATAAAAGATAAGAAAGAAGAACAGAGAAGCATGTAAAGACAGACAGATATGTGAACTAGGAAACCTGTCATGCAAGTGTACAATCAGCAAGTGTAGATTAATCCAGAATGACTGCATCTACCTAGTATTTTGAAATACCAAGTTGATATGTGAACGGCTAGGGGGTAATATCCGGCAAACCACACGTGTCGTGCGTTGCTCCTATTATTCCAGAAAGACCATGGGATGGAAATGGTAGTTCACACGTCTCCTAGGTATTTCTCCGTCCGACTAGTACTCATGAATCCAAGTCCAGACATGAATAATCTCAATAGTCCAGAAGATGTCAACAGGCCAAAAAATACATTAGTCCAGTAATTCATTAGTCCAAAAAAAGTCAATAGGCCTGAAATATATATCTCACGAAAATGAATCCATGCAATACCAATCCGTGTATCCATCGTGTCAGAAATCAGGCAAAACAATACTATAAACATGCATCATAGAAAATATCAAATAATAGAAACTATCAGAGAATGTACTCGCCTGTGGTCCTTAGCTGGTACGAGTCGAAATCCAAGTCAAAGTCAAATTAGCCTATGTATTACGAATTTAACATGTCAAAAGATATTTTATTTTAATTTATTTAATTTTGGAATAATTACTCTAAAATCCTATTTTAATCTTATTATTCTTATTTTTATGTTAATTCCTAAATTTTGTTCAAAGAAACTAAATTATATTAAATCGAGACTCATGGCACGCAAATCGAGGCGATTTGTTGACCAAAAAGTCAACCGACACAAACTTGACTTTTATGCACGATTTTTTATAGATTTCATTGTAAAAAACATGTGGAATTTAAGGCTCGTCCGAATTCAAACTCGTTTGGGAATTATGGCACATACAAATTTTGTATTGTGTACCGATGGTTAAATTCTAACATAGAAGTTCTACAGAATTAACAGTATATAAATATTTCGAATTAAATTTTAGGAAAAACATATGTCAATATCTCAATATCAGCTTTCCGAAACTTTAAACGGTTCATGATTCTGATTCCTGGTTCTCCCAAAATCGTGAAAATATCGAGACGCGTCTATTTTCGGATATATTGTGCTCTACGAATTTTCTAGAATTTAATACTCATAATTTTGTAAAAAAATTTATATATTCAGAATTCTAACCTCAATATGGTTCTAAAGCAATAAACTGGGCCGCGTTTGGAGTCCGTAGCTATGAGTAATGGCTTCTGCAAGATGAAAGAATCCTAGATGACAATTCTCCGAAATTCGGCTCAAAGAAAAACCCTAGAATTCCTAAACTAAATACCCTATATATATAGAGGAGAGAGAAAGCAGCCATGGCTCGGATTCTGCCACATGGCGTGCATCTAAGCAGCCCCGTCCAGATTGGACGGTCCGGGTTTGACCCGGCTTGGCTCAGTTGAGTCCGAGTCGAACTCGGACTCGGCTCGGCTCGAGGTCGGCTCGGCTGCACCATCACCCACCCCGCGGTGGCTGACAAGCGGGCCCCACCCAGTTTACTGCGGGAGGCTGACGGGTGGGCCCCTGTTGGCTGACTGGGCAGAATAATTACTTTTATTGGTTTTCTATTTCAGAAATTAGTTTTTCATTCAGGTTTTCATAATTAACTCAAAATAAATGCTAAAAATAATCAAAAAAATTACCAAAAAATTCTAAAAAATATATTTTGACTATTTAGAACCTAAAATAAAATTTTGGGATATTTTTAATTATATTTGACCCTAAAATAAATTCTTGAAAGTCCTAGAAAATTAGGGTTACCAGTTTTTAATTAACTAAAAATTATAAAAAAATTCCACTAGCCCCAAATTAACCTAAAAACAACATTTAAGCAAGAATTTTAGGATATGGAGGTTACACTTGAAGTTGGCAAACCAGAAAATTTTTCTATCTTCCGGAGCATCTGAGTAGTTGATCCAAGGCCCACCATAGTTCTGCCTCAGAAACACCCCCAATGCTCTCTGTACCGTCGACAAACGATATCTATACAACGATAATTAAATTCATGAATATAAAGATATAATTATTTAAAAAATCTTTACATAATTAACTTACTTTGTAGGCTCGTTGGACCAAATCTTCATCATCGTCTCGTCCGGAGGCGCGCATGAAGGATCGCTCTGATACACAGACGGAGTCGGCTCGATCTCCTCCATCTTGTTATCTGTCTCCATGGTGGCATCAACAGGAGAAACGCTGGATGGGGGAGTAGTCTCAGGCCTAGAACTGCTCGTCACATGAGTACTGTCACGTACCGTCGACGGAGTCAGAGATGTGACTGGTCGGTACACTAGAGTAATCGGAGACAATGATCCGGAACCAATAGTCGGTGCCGTAGGAGCACTCCGTCTACCAAAGGAGCCTCTCCCTCGAGACTGGCCGATGTTTGATCCGCGTCATCCTGCCATGACCTAATAATAACATATGATGATAATACAAATACACAAATTTATATAACTTATGATCTGTGTCATCCTGTCATATCTAACTTAATCAAATACTAAAATACAATAAAAACACAAAACAATACTCAATCAAATGCTATGTAAGATAACCATAAGTCTAATAAAAGAAGATAATACATCAAGAAAGATAATACATCCACGAAGTCTAGGTGATCAATATGTCTAGATAATACATCCACGAAGTCTAGAAAGATAATAACCATAAGTCTATCATTTTATATTCAATCATCTTTTAAAAATTCATCTTCTTCATTTTTTTCGTCCTCGTATTTCTTACTTTCATCTACTTCATCTTCCTCATCGAATTTTTTTACCTCTTCTACATGATTAGACGTGTAATGAGAAACTTTCGTTGAGTCCACATCTATAGTATCAACTATAATAGGTAGCTCATCCTCTTGATAAGCTATTTTGTTAACATCAAAGGTATTCCTAGCTTTTGTCTTGCATACTTTCCACCATGGTCCAACCTCGTTATTCCCATTATCTGGATATAGATGGCATCACATATTCCTTGTGAGCCATTATCTGGAAAGAAATTTTACTTCTACAAGCCTATATAGCTCGACTAGTCATGTGGATATCATATACCAGAATAAAAAAAAATTCCAGAGATATGGCTCATAAGGAACACGTGTACGTACTCATATAATCAAGATACTTACTTGTATCTTTACACTATACCAAATACCTACACTTGACACCATACCAAATCTTATATCTAGGTATACTACACTAGGTATTTGTGTATCATGTGGATATCACATACCATGGTACACAATATCACATTAATACTCTTTGGTATCTTGACACTAGGATACAGTTTCAAATATCCATGACACTAACTTAAAATTTGGTCTCTATGTCTTTCCTAGGTCAAAACTTGGTTATTTGAGTCAAACTAGGTCAAAACTACATAATTTAGGTTACAAATTGAGAACTGGATTAACCGATTTAAAACCTTATTAAATATGTGTCGTCACGTGTTCATTGTCAGTCATTCTCTGAGAAGAAAATTTATTTTTGCAATCATGTTAAAGGGTTTTAGAGTTTTACCAGATTTTTAAAAAATACTAAAAATTGCTAAGTATTATAAATTTTCTACGTATTTTTAGAAAAATTGTAGAACTCTAAAAGCCTAAAAAAGGCTTACAGATACACATTTACTTTTCAGAGAATGGCTGACATGGACACTTGACTTTGGGCTAACATGGACACTTGACTTCGGGCTGACATGGACACTTGACATAGGAGATAATAATATCTCTGTCGTTATGTGTTCCTTATGAGTCCACAAGGAACACTTGACCTCGGAGTGTCCAATATACATATAGGTTTTGATAATACTCTAGGTATTTGTCTATCATTTGGATATAACATACCATGGTACACAATATCATATTGATATTCTTTTATAGCTTGACACTAGGATACAGTCTCAAATAGCCATGACACTAACTTGAAACTCGGTCTCTAGGTCATTCCTTGGTCAAAACTTGGTTAGTTGAGTCAAACTAGGTCAAAACTACCTAATTTGGGTTCCAAGTTGATAACTGGATTGACCTATATAGCTAAACTAGTTAATACTAGGTTTATCAAGTCATTCTAGGTCAATACCTTGTCATACTAGGTTTCTAAGTATACTAGTTAATATAGACTATACTAGCTAATATATTATATTATGTATCATATACTTAAAATAGATTATATATAATAAATACCTTACAATATCTTAGCCTAATACCCATTACCCTAGCTATATAGTAACACATCACAATAATACTTTAACCAAATATCCATGTCTCCCTAAAACCTTAACACTTGACTATAGATACTAAGATATCACTATCTAATTAGTTTTCACATATGCTACTAGCTATCAAGATACCTCAACACCAAGTACACAAGTATCCTATCTTAGCAACCTACCCTATCACATTGCCTACAACCCTTAACCACATCCATGATATCTATACTAAGATACATCTTTCACCCCTTGCTAACATCTATACTTAGGCACTGTTTGATAATAAACGAAAAAATAGAAATAAGGTTTATACGAAACCCGCTCTTTGGTTTACAAACAAAATTATACAATTAATCCTATACGAGGATGTCGAGTATAATTTATAATATGGGTAAATATTGCTATAGGAGTCTGATCTGCAGTCGATCACTTTGTCCCTTGGACCACACGATGGTGAAGAAATGCCGTAGAAGACAGAAAGCAGCTTCGAAGGTTGCAGAAGAGAGTGGATGCCCGATGCCAAAGTCATCGATCACTACTCTTTGCCTGAGCTCTGGATTCTTCTATCTCAAAGACCCTTTGACTTTTAGTTCCTTGGCCTTCTCCTTTGATCTTGGAATCTTTGACCTTGGTTCTGACCTCTCCTTTTTCAACCCTCTTTCCCTCTTTTTTTGACCTTTCGACCCTTTTTTCCTCGACCTTCTTTTCTTCCCTTGACCTCTGTTGATAGAGGTCTCTATTTATAGGGTTTTAGTGACAATGACCACTCAGTCGGCGTAGAAGCCGGATAGTGGAAAGCATAGCAACTTTTACGCGAAGGTTACAATAACCGTTACCTACGTATAAATGACCTTTTGAATGAGCGTGTGATGCGTGTCCTATTAAGAGACAACGCATATAACTGCTGCGAAGATCACGGCATAAAAGCCATGCAGGTAGTTATCCCTCGCGTAGAAAAGGTTGGCGTAGAAGCCAAAGAGTTATCAAACCGACATAAAGGCCGAGCAGGCGTAGAAGCCGAGTAGGCATAGAAGCCGAGTGGGCATAGAAGCCGAGTGGGCATAGAAGCCGAGTAGGCATAGAAGCCGAGTGGGCGTAGAAGATAGCTGATCCTCCTCCCCTGACTGAGGCCTTGTGCGAATTCTGGACCGAATAGCCTTAATACGCACCAATACAAATATGGCCTGAGTTGGCATATTTCGAGGGGATAGCGTACAGCATGCTCCCATAGCTGAGAATAGCTTGATGGCATAATGTGCCAAAGTGATGATGTGGACGTTTTAGCCAAAATTATGACTTTTGGAGATATAATCAAATCTCTTGCATTAAATACAGAGATCTGCCACCATCATGCGCATTAAATGTAGAGGCGTATCTCGAAGATCTGCCATCATTCCGTGTATTAAATGCAGAGACGTGCCTCGAGCCCTGTACGAAGAGCAGCTTTTGACGTGGCAGCCTGTCTGTCTTCTATGGAGCGTAAGAAGCTCACGTCTGCCTGTGTAAAACTAGGCAGCGTATTCCAGAGACGTGTCTCGAAGATCTGCCATCATTCCGTACATTAAATGCAGAGGCATGTCCCAAAGATCTGCCATCATTCATTAAATGCAGAGACGTGCCTCGAGGCTCTGTCACCATTCTGCGCATTAAATGTAGAGACGTGCCTCGAGCCCTGTACGAAGAGCAGCTTTTGACGTGGTAGCCTATCTGTCTTCTGCGGAGCGTAAGAAGCTCACGTCTGCCTGTGTAAAACTAGGCAGCGTATTACTTTGTATGCGTAATAGCGGTTTACGCCAAAGAAATGGCACTAAACGACAGTCTGGGTCGCTGTGCCGCGCCATCATTATAGCCGTCGTCTGGGTAGTCGTGCAGTACTCTTTGTTAGGAGTCAGACGTCAGGTTCACTGCATGATTTGATAGGTTCATTTTGAGGAATATGAAGCGTTCCTCGTACACTTCAATGCTGAATTAAAGCGGATGAGTTTTACGCCATAAAGGCGATGTAGCACCCTTTTTTACGCTGAAGCAGCATGGACATACTACATTACGTGGATAGTCCTTGAGCTTATATTTTACGTTGTACTTAGCGGCAAAGCTCTGTCTGTACGCTGATGGCTCCGAAGTTATCTCTTTACACTGCCTAGCATGAACATGCTGCGTATATCTATCCATCGTATTTTTTATGCTTCTACAAGACCCCCTTCAAAACTTTCAAATTTCTCATAATTTGAAATGCTTTGAATGAAGCATGAAACGGTTAAGCCTGACACGTTCTTCAAGGCTGACTTCTTGGCAGATTTATTGGGGATTTGTTGGGATTCGGTGTGATCTTTTTTGCCTATAAAAAGACTGAGGAGTTAACCTGTTCTTTCCATATTTTCTTTACCATACCGAAATGATCGCCGGAGTTCGTCGGGTCGACTGGAGGAAGAAGAAGACCATGTTCTTTCAGCATGTAAGGAGCCGAAAAAGAAGGCGTCTTTGAGCAAAGGTCCTCAACGATGGATCATGAAAGGATATTATAGCTTCCATTGCTCGGGATAATCAGCAACTTTGTATGGCGGTTCTTCAGGAGAGAGGAAGGGTCTCATTTGACCATACAGCTTACAAGCTATATCTTCTTCTGATACTTTCGTGGATCAGAGCAGAAACTAGCTCTATCCTCGAGTATTGAGTTGGGTGAAATACCTCAACTCAATTTATTATGGCGTACGGAGGATGGAATCTGCATAATTTAGACAGGCCCAGTTTTGTATCCTCCCGCCATTGATCATTTTCTTATTAGTCGATTGCAGAAACTGACTAACTGCTGGAGAAGATGGATGAAGAACTCCACCCATGCGAGAACCTGGCAGTACAGATTCTGGGCGCGATCTTTAAATGAAAATGAGAAACCCTTTATTGATGGGATTTCCCTCATATGTAATCATGAAAATGAAAAAAAAAACTTTGTAGACTGGATTTCCCTCATATGTAATCATGATTTTAATAAGATCGTCTTCTTCTGTGCATATGATCATTCACCTTATGTTGCTGTGATGAAGTCTGAATATGTGTAGCTTCGACACGTCTGGATAACTTTACGCCGACTCTGATAGAAAGAATGCTAGGTCTCGTCCTGTCTTTTATGCATAACTAACGATGCGCAAAAAGACGCTTAGCATTTAAGTCGAGTATTCGAACTATCCTGCTGTTAGGAATGGGGAGCCGCGTAGAATTTCTGAATCTGTCACTTCTGATAAACATAATTCTTGTTCAGACCATCATCTTTAAGAATAATTTCTCGAAAATCCCTTGGAACAGGGCGAGAAACGGCTGCCAAAAACTGAGTCACCATCTTGAACTGTAGATGAAATATTCAGACTGGATTCTGGATGAACCTCCAATCGACCCAAGAAGAAGAGTAATTTTTAATGTTGAACTCTGTATGCTTTGGGTACTTGGGATATTTTACGGCCAAGAAGGAGTATCTTCTGTGTGAACTCTTGCAATTAACCGCCTTGAGAATGGTTCAGATGTACGCATACTCTGGCCTGCGTATTCTCAGATATGCGGAAAGTCATAGATCTGTAACGTAGATGAGCATAAAAATCATAAGTTCGTAGCCTCTCGAGCGTAAAAGCTGCTGAGCATGAGAGCATCCAGGCGTAAAATTGTAGATCTGTAGCCTCTGTAAAGAAACTCTTCCGAGCGTGAAGTTGTGGATCTGTTGCTTCTGAGCGTAAAAGCCACCGAGCGTGAAATCATAGATTTGTATCTTCTGAGCGTGAAGTCGTAGGTTTGTAGCCTCTCGAGCGTAAAAGCTACCGAGCATAAAAGCATCCGGGCGTAAAACCATAGATTTGTAGCCTGTGAGCGTAAAACCGTAGATTTGTAGCTGCCGAGCGTAGAAAGCTCTTTGGCATAGAACCACGAATCTGCTTTGCACGAAAACTTTTTGAATTCGCTGACTATCCGCCTTCTCTGAGTAATAGGCTGACGTAATCCCCAATCATAACCGAATATTAAATGTCGGATTTGGTTCAGGATTCGAGAAGTCCATCCAAACTCTATATATACCCCAAGGCTTTTCAGAGAGAACTTTTTATCTGTCTTTTGCAAAAGAAAGCCTTCGTCTGTTCGAGTTCTTTCCTTCATTTCCTCTTCGAGTATTCAGAGTTTTCAGTAATGGCCCAAAAACTAATCTCCTTTTCTAAGGAAAAGAAGGTTGACTCTTCTTCTCGCTCTTCTGCCCAAGCGGGGGCGACTTCCGTCGGGCACGGCGAGCTTCATTCTGAACGAAGTGTCCCGCCGACGAGCTGTGTACCGGGTGTTATAGATGAGGCTTTTGGGACGATAAGAATGAACGAAGAAAAATCCTTCGCACACGTCGTACGTGATCGCGCTAGGTCGTCCTCTGTGCTGATAGCCTCTCTGAGGAAGATGATGCACAGAGATGTTTCATATTTTACGTCCACATTTTTAATGTGTCAGCGTAGAAACTCCATATTTTCGCAGTCTGGCGTAAAAGCACAGACTGTCGAAACTTGGCGTATACCATAAAATTTTGAGTGTTACGCTTATGGATGAAAATTCCAGCATAATGACTCAAACTTTGGCAGTCTGGCGTAAAAGCACAAACTGTCTGGTTTTTTGTGTATACTGCTAGTCTTGATTTTTATGCCTTGGAATAAGATTCTAGTGTAAAAAACTCAAGTTTTTACAGTCTTGGCGTAAAGTACAGACTGTTGCCTCTTAGCATATGCTGCAAGATTGTAATGTCTAGTATAGAAACTGACGTGTGTTTCTTGCATTTTGTAGTTAACTTGCATGTGTATCCGCTAGCCGAGTTGTGGGTTCCGCTGTCGGGATGCTTCATTCTAACTACCTAGAGGATTTGTCCTACGTGACATTTCCTATCTCTGGACCCCAATATCCTAAAGGAAGGGGAATCCTGATATCGGCTCAAGGCGAGCGAATATTTTTGAGCATGATCAACGGAGAGCCCCTGGCGTCCATAGACGGGGCACCATATATAAAATCGACTTTTCTCTTTGGGGACATGATTGACAAGCAGTCCCAGACGAAGCCCAAGAAAGAGCTCTGGATTTTTCCTGCCGGGGGCTTGGTTCTGTATCTGCCCAAGATGCTGAGGGACTACCCTATCTTGGCATTCTTCTATGCCACACACCCCAGGAGGATGTCGTGGACACTGACTCCCGATCTTCACGACCAGCCGGGGAAGATATTTTATCTGAAGGGATCTGACCAGGGGTCATTTGTCAGCCGTCCTTTGGGTCCAGTCATGCCGTTCAGGGGATTATTCTCGAGCGTTATCCTGGGTGAGAAAAATGCGCCCTCTCAGCCAGTCCAAATACCGACTTTCTGTAACAATTTCATGGGGCACGGGGGAGTATACCCCAAGGTTAATCTTCGGACAGGAGGGTGGATCACCCCCACAAATCTTCGATGGGCTCGTTTAGCTGGCTGGGCCCTGAAGCATTTTCAGATCGAGCTGGAGGGCATTGGTCTGTACGCAGCTGTGATGGCCACCAGTGTTGGGTTACCTCTCAACCCCAGCCTGTTTCTGGCTTTGATGGAGCGATATGTCTCGCTCACCGGGACTTTCGCCACTCCACTGGGGGAGTTGGGATTGGCCCTCCACGAGATAGCAGAGATCTTGAGACTGCCGATGGGGGATACTCCATATGAAGAGTATATTCCCACAAATCGGGAGCTGGGGGATTCAGACCCTCGGGTAGTGGCAGTGTACCAGGAGCTGATGTGCCACTACCTTGCTTGCACTACCTTTTATGGCGAGCCTTCAGATTTAGCTCATACAAATAAATGGGCGTCCTACCTCTTCTTTCACCGAGCCAGGACTGCTAAGCCAGAGAAGGTCTTGGATACTAAGGATCAGCCTCTGAGCTTTCTGAGCGTTCTTAGTGCTCAGATAGTCGACGATCTCATGGAAGACGCTGGGGCTCCAGATCAGATCCTCGACGAAGGGATAGGGAAATATCCTGCAGGCACTAAGGCCTACAGTTATTTGAGGCATTGTCGCAGGCCTCTGTCCAAGGAAGCTCAACTGGCTGGCTTCCTTTCTATATGGCTGAGCCAACTGGTGGTACCCGGCATTGCATCCTTGGATCGCATTCACCGCAACACTTTATGGCCTATAGTGCGTCTGGTGTTCGGGGCAAGACTGGGTTTGCTCCCTGCCATGGTGTGCCGCATACAAGCTGGCCTGAGGGCCCTTACTGATTGGCTGCTTGCCAATGAAACTCGGCGTGATAGCTTTCCTAGGGTAGAATTGCCATACCTGTATTTGATGAGATGGTTAATTCTCCACAACCCTAGGGTGATGTCTCCCGGCTCTGGCAGTAGTTCGGGGGGTAGTTTCTTGCTGAATTACAAGAACTCCTCCTGGAACGTGACCACAGTTTTAGACTGTCGGCAAATGCTGAACTTCAGTCACAGCTGGAAGCTTTTCTGCACTGTCCCCTCTGTACATCTCAATCAACAGGGGATCAGACTTCATGATATAGACGACGGGAAGACCGTTCTTTCTCCTGAGGCTTTTAATTGGTTAGTCTGCATTAGACCTTCCTATTTACTGTACAGAAACCATTACTTCTTGGAGCCCTACCTGCCTAGTCGGTTTGCCAGGCAGTTTGGGTATGACCAATTGCATGTGGGCAATGCCGTTACCAGCTTCAGGTCCAGAGGCGGACTCATTGATGGAGCGAGAGGATGGCGATACTTTATCATGGGTTGCACTGAAGCAATTTTTACCGTGCCCGTCATTTTACTCTCCACGGAGCTGCGCATCCTTCACTCGTATGCCCAGTTCTAAGTGACAACCAATACCTTCCATCGCGATTTTGATATGCGTGGAAGTTTTAGGATGCCCGCCTCCAAGTCTGCGGGAAGAGTCAAAATTCCCTCGGTCTCTTCTGACGAGGGCAAAGATTCCATTAATCCAGATGAGCCTCTGTTTGCGGTACCGAGGGGTAAAGTACCTCCACCTGTAGGGCCTCTGGTAATCTCTGGTAAGCGAAGGGCTCCTGCTCCGAAGGAGACTTCCCCTCGTAAGAGGAAGAAGAAGACGGTTACTCGTCCTCTCAGGATTCCCGGAAATGAGGCTCCTAGAAGTGAGTCTGTATCTCCCCCTGTTGGGGATAATTCTTTGATTGGAGATTCCTCGCCTTTTAGAGAGGGAACCTCTACAGTTTCGGCTGGCGGTGCCGGAGAATCTCTGCTCGAGGCTGTGGTCGCTGCTACCGCTTCAGGTAGTGGTACGAGATCGCCTCCGGGGCCGAGCCGAATAAGGATATCTTTATCCAGATCAGCATCAGTAGAGACCCCTATCGTGTCTGTCAGTGCACCCAGCGAGATTCCAGTCGATGAGCCTCGGTTGAAATTTGACGAGGACCTGGAAGAATATTTGCCAGTGTTGGTTGATACACCACCTTCTCAGGTATGACAACTTGCTTAGCATCATTAAGAAATAATTTAGCTGTACTGGCTGCAGACGCGACATATACACCATCGGCCATGGGTAAATGTCATCTTTATACCTCTTTTTAGAAAGATTAACATCATTTTGATATTAGCTTTCTTTTGTCTTCTCTTCAGGGGAAGACATCCACGGGGAGGGCAGTGTTGACGCACCTTTTGGCACTGTTTCAGCTCCTGGCGACGACATGGAGGTACCCAACTTCGGAGAGGAAGCACTTTTGGGTGCCGGCTCGCCTGAAATAGTTTTACTATCTCGAGAGGAGGATGAACCTGTCGTTACGACAATACCTCCTTTGAGTACGCTGGCTGTTTCGTCTGTTGTTGGCGCATCTTCTTTTGTCACACCATCTGCGGAGGCGACAACTGTGGCAACGTCATCGACAGTCATTCCTGGAGGGGGATTCTCTGATATTACAGCCACCCCCAGCACCCACTTGAATCTCACCATATTGGTTAAGCAGTTTTCTACGATCTTCTACGCCACTTTGAAGACGCTGATATCAATGGTGCTGGAGAAGAACCTAGGCTTTGAGGCTCTGAGGACGTCCTGCAGCCTTACTATAATGCAGATTACCTGCAGCCTTATTATAATGCAGATTAGACATTTTAGTGACACTGGAAGAGCTGATGCGCTAGAGCAGATAGTTAATGGTTTGGAGCAACCTATTAACGAATATCTGCAGCTATCTCGAGGCAGCATTGATGGTCTCGTTCAAGCTAGGTATGACTCCCTGACTGCAGGGCTTGCTGGGCAACTGGAATCTCTGGACAAATCCATCCAGGAACAGCAGCAGAAGATGGATCAGGAGAGTGCCAAACTGGAATACGTAATCCCTCAGCTGACTCAGTGCGAAGTCGAATATGAGGAAGTGACAGCAAGGGTCCGCAGATTGAGAGATGAACTCGCTCGAGCGGAGAAGGAGGCTGTCTCTTTGTCGGCCTCTCGAGATGTGCTGAAGAATCAAATGGAGACTGCTCAGCAGAACCTGACGCGTGTGGGCGTCATCCATGCCAATTTCGTGCATACTCGGTCCGAGCTGTCTGCTTTGAATAATGATGCAGCAAGGTTGGAGTGTGCTCGCATCGACGTCTTGAACTCCAGGGATAAGAGAATGGCTGCTCTGGCACGGCAGATTCGCGACCTAACCGCTCCTCCCAACTGATGTACTTTTTTTTTTGCTTTCCAATGTAATTTTGCTCTTTTCGGGAATAATAAAGAGGCTTTCATCTGACTTTGTGGATCCATCATTTTGGAATATAAATGATAGGTTTGGGTGAAAGTGATATCAGAGGTAATATGGACGTGATATACTCTTGGTAAGTTTTAGCAGGACATATCTATTCAGAGGTTATATGGACATGATAGAATGTGCTTTAGCTAAAATTTGTACACAAAACACTATCAGAGGTAATATGGACGTGATAGGTCTTAAAGTTCCAAATTAGTTTAAACATATATATTCAGAGGTTATATGGATATGATAGAATACGATCTGACTAGTTTCGTTTTGGAAGTAGTTTTGTCAGAATGAGATTTTTGCCATATTCCACTTAAGCAAAGGAGGTTAAGCATAGTACCTCTTCAGGAATTTGTCATTGATAGGAGCCATTAATAGATCTCCGTTAGGCTTGGCTAACCTGTAAGCGTCGTTTGAGAACGTCGTCTCGATCACATAAGGACCTTTCCATTTGGGCTGAAACTTACCCTTACTCCTGTGAGTAAGAATCATTGGCCTTCTGACAGCTAAAACCAGCTCGCCAACTTTGAACACTCTTTCTTTTACTTTTTGATTAAAAAATCTGGAAATGCGTGCCTGGTAGAACGTGATGCGCTGTTGAGCTTGGAGGCATTTCTCGTCTAATCCTTCTAACTCTTGAAGCCTTAACAGGTTATTCTTTTCTTGAGTCAGCTCATTAGCCACTGCTATCCTGAGTGACGGGATTTGGATTTCTATGAGGAGAACTGCTTCGCTCCCGTAAACCAGTGAGAATGGGGTACAACCTGTCGGTGCCCGTACCGTTGTGCGGTATGTCCAGAGACATTCTCCTAGCTTCTCATTCCAATCCCTCTTATTCGAAGAGACAAACTTTTTCAAGAGTTTAATAATGGTTTTATTGAAAGCTTCCGCCAAACCATTAGCAGCAGGATTATATGCCGTAGAGGCCATATTTTATATCCGATTTTTATCGCAAAATCGATGAAACGCTTGGCTGATGAATTAAGGCCCATTGTCATAAATTATCCTTCGGGGTATCCCAAAGCGAAAAATGACATGATGCTTGATGAAGCTGATCACATTAGATGTCTTTACCTCAGCAAGAGGGATCGCTTCTGTCCATTTGGAGAAATAATCCGTGATGGCCAGTATGAACCGGTGACCTCTGGAAGAAGACGGGTGAATAGGACCAATGATATCCATACCCCATGCTTCGAAAGGCCAGGATGCAACCGTAGGATGCAGATGTTCAGGAGATTGATGTATAAAGTCTGCATAAACCTGACAGGCTTTGCATTATCTTGCATACTTTATTACATCTGTGATCATAGTAGGCCAGTAATAGCCCATCCTCCTGATACGATCCTGTAGCTTAGGACCGGGTTGATGCGCTCCGCATACGCCATCGTGAGCTTCACGGATAATCCGCTGTACCTCATCATTGGAGAGACATCTCAATAGCAATCTGTCATAGGTCCGGCGATATAGACACTGTGAAGAAGCATCATGATAGAAGCATAATGATCGTCTTTTGACGGTTACTGCTTCTTTAGGGTCCTCCGGTAAGATTTTGTATGCCACAAAATCTATAAAGGGACTTCTCCAGTCTCTCTTGGGAGGATCTGTGTTCACAGCGTAGCTGCGTTCTATGTGAAAGTTATTCTTTCGACAGAATAAATCTCTGTTAAGAAGGATCACCGAATTCTGCCTTCTTATTGGAATAGCTAAATCTGCAGCTAGACTGGCTAGGGCATCAGCTTCCAGATTCTGAGACCGAGGCACATGTTCTAGGAAGAATCCTTTGAATGTCATGACTATCTCGACCGTTGCTTGGTGATAGGGAATGAGGTCTGAATTCCGGACTTCATATATTCCTCTGACTTGATTGACGATCAGCAGAGAGTCACCGAAAGCTTTCAGAGATTCGACGCCCAATTCTTTAGCGACTTGGAGCCCAATTAGAAGAGCGTCGTTATACTTTGCCACATTATTGGAACAGGACTCGCTGAGAGAATATGCTCAATAGATGATGAGTTGATCATGAGTGACCAGGACAATTCCTACACCTGAAACCACGTTTCCCCTGGGACCAGTCTTGGAGGCACCATTGAAGAATAGTTGCCATGCATCAATTTCCATTGCGGAATTACATTCTGCAACTTCGTCGGGAATGTCCTCGTATAGTTTGGAGGTCTCCGGGATCGGATGAGCAGCTAGGAAATCAGCCAACGCTTGGCCTTTGATGGACTTCTGAGGGACGTGCACCATGTCATACGGTGTTAATAACATCGCCCAAGTCGCGAGTCCGGAATTAAGAACACTTGGCTTGTTCATCAGTACCCGAAGAGGATTGATCCTGGAGATAATATGGATAGTTTGGCCTATGACATAGTGTTGCGTCTTCTGGATAGCGAACATCAGAGCCAAGCATTTTTTTTCTACTGGATTGTACCGGTGTTCGGCTCCGACCATCATCCTGCTGAGGTAGTAGATAGCCTGTTCATGACCCATATCGTTCTTCTGTGCAAGAAGAGCTCCCAGAGAATGATCCATTGCTCGAACATACAGCAAGAATGGTCTTTCTATGACGGGAGGCACCAGAACTGGAGGGTTAGTGAGGTAGCGTTTGATATCATTAAATGCTTGCTGACAGGCTTTGTCCCATACGAAGGATACACCTTTCTTCATGAGACGAGAAAAAGGCTGACATTTCCCAGAGAGGTTGGATATGAATCTCCGGATATAAGCCAGACGACCTTGAAATCCCCTGAGCTCTCTCAGATTACGGGGTGGTCGTATTTCTAAGATGGCCTTAACTTTATCAGGGTCCACTAGAATGCCTTTGGCGGTAATGACAAATCCCAAGAATTTGTCACTGGATACACCAAGAAAGGACTTTGTAGGATTCATTTTGAGTTGATGTTGGCGCATCAACTCAAATACTGTCTTCAAGTCTTGGATGTGATTATCCTTGAGGCAGCTTTTAACAGCTACATCGTCTATGTAATATTCCACTGTTTTGCGTAAATGCTCATGGAATATGTTACTCATAGCCCGTTGGTACGTAGCCCCGGCATTCTTCAATCCGAAGGGCATGATCGTATAGCAATATACCCCTAATGGCGTCCGGAAGGCAGTGTGCTTCTCGACTTCAGGATGCATCTTGATTTGGTTGTATCCTGAAAATTCGTCCATGAAAGATATGCATTCAAAACCGCATGTATTGTTGATCATGACGTCTGTAATGGGAAGAGGAAACTAATCCTTGGGACAGGCTGCGTTCAGATCTCGGTAATCGATGCAGACACGTACTTTCCTATTTTTTTCATGACCGGGACAACATTGGCGACCCAGTCGGGATATTGTTCTTCCCGGATGAAACCGCAGGCTATCAATTTTTTGATTTCAGCTTCAATGGCGTCCATCATATCCGGACGGAACCGGCGTTGGTGCTGCTTCACAGGCTTCGAATTGGGCAATATATTGAGTTTATGGGTAGCCACCTTTGGATCAAGACCTGGAATATCCTCATAATTCCATGCAAAGACGTCGATATATTCTTTTATCAACTGGATTATCTCTTCCCTTTCTTCTTCGGAAAGATTATTACTGATAAATATCGGCTTTGGCGAAAGTTCATCCCCAACATCGATCCGGATAACTTCATCTTCAGTGGGAGGTTCTCTCTGCTCGAACCAAAATTCCCATTGTGTATCCATTTGTTGAGCCTAAGAGTCATTCTCAAACGGTTCAGATTTTTGTTCGTCTGCTTCGAAGGAATCTGTCAATACCATATTTACTGATTATGTTCGCTCGAGAGCATGAGATGAGCCGGAGGGCGGCGAGCCATTTTGAGAAGAGGAAAAGGCATCCTCGTTTGACTCAGAAGTTGCAAGAAAGGTGGTATATCCTAACCCAAAACGAGTTCGTTGACAGTAGGGATCACCATGCAGCGGCATTCGTCTGCCTTTCCCGTAGTTGAGACCTGGTTCCAGCTTCAAGTCATAACCCATACTTTGCATGATCTTCAAAGCTTGTGGGCTGTATCTGTGAACCTGCATTTTACCAACATCGTTATCGGGAGAATCCTCTTGTACAGTCGATCCATTGCGCATACGGCCGAAGACTATTGAACGCTGACTGCTGCAAGTAGGCGGGGCAATGAAGATAGAGTCCTCATGTGGTTCATATATCGTGGTGATATTGGATGATGATGCTACTTCCCACATATACGGATGATAGGAATCTATAGTCTCCAAGAATTTTTTTGCTATAGGTTCTATACCGTCATGGGGAGAGGATTCCTGATTCGGAACTTGAGCGTCGATGAACTGGAAAAGAGGACCTTTATTATCATCAGAAACCATGTTCTCGGTTGTTTTTACATCAATCGGCTGTTTGTTGCGCCGAAGGTTGATGACCAAGGGTGGAGGCTTCTGGTTCAAGGTGATCACTAGAGGATCACCTCCTTTTCCTGACCTGGTTTTGTTCAGGTGGATAGCCGTAGGCTCCATGACTTTTGGACGAGTAGTTCGCCCTTTCACCTTGATTGACAGAGGTTGTTTGGCAGAGGATTCTTCTGGCTCCCGGTGGGATTCCTTCTCTGCTTCACCTGATACCTCTTCCATGTAGTCTTGAGAGTACAACATGGCATCGGAGTAGTAGGATTCTACCCCTTTAAATAGGTTCATGTCAGCGAACTCCGTTTGTACTGTTCCTTGGACATCTACATATTTAAAGCATTGATGCAGAGTCGAAGGAACGATATTGTGGTCGTGGATCAAAGGTCTGTCCAGCAGAATGTTGTAGGATACCTCTAAATCAATGACATAATATGTGGCCACTGATCTAAGGTCGCCAATCTGGATCCTCAGACGAATTTTCCCCAACGGCTTACTTTTTCTGGCGTTGAAACCCACGATTGTAGTGGTGGTGTAAGCCAATTCGCTGGTAGGAATCCTCAGTGGTCTGAGCAGACTATGAGGAATGATGTTGATCGATGATCCCAGATCTATGTAAATCTGGTCAACCTCCATGGAACCGACGTATCTGGTGTAATAGAAGGGTCTGTCATGCTTTTTGTGTTTCAACATTATGTCATTTTGAGTGAAAGTGATATTCGGGATCACCTCCATCACACTATGGCATTGAGGATATGCCACGGGTTCTTCGTCAGGGGACTTGAGCTGGGTCAAATATGCATCCGCCTGCATCAATGCTTCACTCAGGGCTTGACGAGTATCTTGAGAGAGCCTGAGTAGCTCGAAGATGGACAACCTGGCTGGTGTATTAGCCAATTGGGCCAGGACGTCAAAGTTGTATGGCTTCTCTAAACCTTTATTTTGAATATTTTTTCAGAAGTTTATCGAAGTGCACTTCTTTTTTGCTTCCCCTTGTCCGCCGAAGTTGCTCTCGAAGGACCGGTCCCTAGTATGGCGGGCTCTGGTTCTGAAGGCTTGGTAGCTGAAGCATCCGTCGGTGCATCTTCCTAAATCGCTCCATAATCCTTGAGGTAAGCTTTTCCTGAATGGGTTCCAATAGCCAAGACCTCGTCTTCTAATTTTGAGTGTACCATAACCGTGTAACATGGTTTACGCTTGGAGTTCTTCTTAGACTTAGCCTTAGCAGCTTGAGTCTCTTCCTCGATCTCTGACACCAGATCTGGATGAACCCACATAATCTCGCCTCGCTGGGTAGTTAGGGGTACCAGGTCATGATTTGACCTCTAGCTGGAGGGAGATTAACGATGTTCATCGTTGTCCTGGAAATAGGTGTAACACCATCCAGGACTTCTTGGGGAGGCAGATTGCTAAATTGTTGAGAGATCATGTTGGCGGTGACCGTCTTCTCGCTGTTGCGCAGAGTGATGGCCTTGGCATCGATCAGCTCTTGGATCTTCCTCTTTAGTACATAATACGCCTTTGTGGGGTGGTGTATGTATCTATGGAAGATGCAGTACTTGGGGTTATTGGTACTGCCGGCTTCATTGGGCCGCTTCACCTCAGGGAGGGTAATTTTGCCACTGTTGACAAGACACTCGAATATGTTCGGGATATCGTCATCGTTAAAAGAGTACACTTCAATGGGCCTGGAAGTCCCAGGTTTTGTCTGTGTGATTGCCGCAGTCTTTTGCCTGGACGTGTTGATTTCCAGAGCTTCTTTTCCCTTGGAACCACGAGGATGGTCGATGTTGGAGGATGAACTCTTGCCTCTATCAGAGGTCGTAATCATGATGCCAGTATCATACACCTTCTGACTGTTGTCCTCAACGGCTACCGCTGAGATGATGAAAGAGGGCCAATCATGGAACTGATATGGTCCTGTGAATACCGAGATCACGAGAAGAAGGTTCTTCCTGCAAATGTCCACCAATGCCGAGTCTGGAACTCCTGGAGGCATTTACAAAGTGGCTTGACGAAAACGTTCGATAAAAGTACGAACGTTCTCTTTTTTCCTTCTGCTTCACTTCGATGAGAGAGGACATAGACATGTCCATCCCTCTCTCGTAGAATCGTACGAAGAATAAAGCCTTGAAGTCTTCAAAGGAAGTAATGCAGTTGTCCGCCAGACTTCGATACCACTGATAAGCTACTCCTAAGAGACAGCCCTTGAACACCCGAGTGAGAAGGGCGTCATTCCCTTGCAATAACACCGTCATCATACTGAAGTAGTTCATGTACTGACTCGGTGACATTTTTCCCTCGAACAAAGCCATAGTCTGTGGTTTGTATTTAGGAGGGAAAGGGGCCTCTTCCCAGATAGCCGGGTAAGGCTGGTTGATTCCCAATTTCTTGAGCTAATCTTTGTGCTTCAAGGCGTCAAATTGGGCTTTCAACTCCCGTACTGCCTATATTGGATCTTCAGCCGGTAGCGGGACCACGGAGTGATGAGGAAGCGGTTACATCGTGACTCCAACGGGAGGTAATACATTCTTCGAGTGAGGAAGCGGAGGAACTGCTGACTCCTGATCTAGAGCAGGCTCCTGATTTGTGTTAGATGGTGGTAAGTCCAGCCCCATACGTATCTGAGTTAGAGGGACCGATGCTTGATCCATAGCAGCTGTGTGTTGAGTCAGCATCATCTGGTGCATGTTCTCCATCATGGATTGCATCTCTTTCAGGGATGTCTCCAGTACAGCAATGCGTTGCTCAGTGCTCCCCGACGGGGAAGCTTCCTCGCCTTCATCTCCAATGGTATAGACTCCCATCTCCCTGAGTGTCGTCGAAGGATTAGTATATGTCTCTGTAGAAGTGGACTCTATACTTTTGGCATCTGATTCGAGAAACTGGCGACCCCCAACATCGAAATCAGAAGAGTACGAAGTCGGTTGTCGTGACCTCGAACGGGTGTTCCGGAACACCCCAGCTTCAGTGTTCCTAAGGAGCTTGTTGAATCTCCTTCGGCTCAGAGTTCTAGAGGGATGATGTCTTGAGTTCGATCTTCCTCTAGGTATGTGTGAAGCCATGTTCACTGATGCATGTGTGGGATCTTCTTCCTGAAAAGACGGAGAGTAGTTCAACCGGTCAAAAAATGACCGTTTTGCTCCAGAACAGCAACAATTAACTACAATCCTATGGCTATTACAATAGTGCTCTCTAGGAGGCATAATAGAAATACTGGAAGATCCCCTATCCTTGCGCTTCTGGATCAGATAGTCACGCAGGTCAAGAGGATTTACAGAAGAAGAAGAAGAAGATGGCTTGTTCCTTTTGTTCACATCAGTTGGCATACAGATGTTGGGAACCATAGTTCTCTCTGTGCCACCCGTATACAATAGGTTGGCCATCTGGGTAGCGGATGATCCCTGAGGAGCGTGTCTTTTCGCAGACCGAGCCTTCTTTACACTGAGGGGCTTCACCTGGTGTATTTTGGAGTTCTGCTCAGGCTGGCGTAAAGCTGAGGAGGTCCTCAGTCGGCCATCCGGTTCTCGCGTAATCCGGAGGGCGGGCAGATTCTTCCCTTGGTGGTGTAAGGGCCGAGAAGTTGAGTAGTCCGCCACTTGCTTTTCCTTGCATAGATTGTAGGGATCATCTGCTTTTCCACGGAGGGCAGATGCGTCTTTACGCGCGGAGCGCGTTTGGGATTTTTAATTTGGCGCTAAGGCATTGTCAGAAATTCTGTCTGCCACGTCATCAATGGGAGACTGAGTGTTATGCGCAGAGCGCGAAGTAGGCTTCTGGACTAGCGCTAAGGCTTTGTCCGATGTTTTGTCTACCACGTCAGGGATGGAAGACTGAGTTTTATGCGCAGAGCGTGAAGTAGACTTCTGGACTAGAGCTGAGGCATTGTTCGAAGTTTTGTCTGCCATGTCAGGGACAGGAGACTAAATTTTACGCGCGGGGCACGAAGGTTATGCAGCTACAACCTGGCCAGTCGGAGAGGTCGGAGAGTCGGCAGAAATGGTAGGGGATGTCCTCGGCATCCAAACCTTACGCAGCTTCCTGTTGTCTTGTACAAAGAGAGAGTGAGAGCTACCCCCTGCTTGAAGCATATCTTCGTAGGCAGACTGGTTGAACTGGACGACCAGGGTCTTCTTCGTGGATCCCACGGATACCGCATCGTGTTGAGCAATAGGTTTCTCGTCAGAAGAGAAAGATGTCCCCAGCAGAGTCGCCATCTTGTGTTTGATAATAAATGAAAGAAATAGAAACAAGGTTTATACGAAACCCGCTCTTTGGTTTACAAACAAGATTGTCCAATTAATCCTATACGAGGATGTCGAGTACAATTTATAATCTGGGTAAATATTGCTATAGGAGTCTGATCTACAGTCGATCACTTTGTCCCTTGGACCACACGATGGTGAAGAAATGCCTTAGAAGACAGAAAGTAGCTTCGAAGGTTGCAGAAGAGAGTGGATGCCCGATGCCAAAGTCGTCGATCACTACTCTTTGCCTGAGCTCTGGATTCTTCTCTCTCAAAGACCCTTTGACTCTTAGTTCCTTGGCCTTCTCCTTTGATCTTGGAATCTTTGACCTTGGTTCTGACCTCTCCTTTTTCGACCCTCTTTCCCTCTTTTTTCGACCTTTCGACCCTTTTTTCCTCGACCTTCTTTTCTTCCCCTTGACCTCTGTTGATAGAGGTCTCTATTTATAGGGTTTTAGTGACAGTGACCACTCAGTCGGCGTAGAAGCTGGATAGTGGAAAGCATAGCACCTTTTATACGACGATTACAATAACCGTTACCTACGTATAAATGACCTTTTGAATGAGCGTGTGACGCGTGTCCTATTAAGAGACAACGCATATAACTGCTGCAAAGATCACGACATAAAAGCCACGTAGGTAGTTATCCCTCGCGTAGAGAAGGTTGGCGTAGAAGCCAATAACTGTCACCATAGCGTAGAAGCCAAAGAGTTATCAAACCGGCATAGAAGCCGACCAGGCGTAGAAGCCGAGTAGGTATAGAAGCCGAGTGGGCGTAGAAGATAGCTGATCCTCCTCCCCTGATTGAGGCCTTGCGCGAATTCTGGACCGAATAGCCTTAATACGCACCAATGCAAATGTGGCCTGAGTTGGCGTATTCCGAGGGGATAGCGTACAGCGTGCTCCCATAGCTGAGAATAGCTCGATGGCGTAATGTGCCAAAATGATGATGTGGACATTTTAGTCAAAATTACGGCTTTTGGAGATATAATCAAATCTTTTGCATTAAATACAGAGATCTTCCACCATCCTGCGCATTAAATGTAGAGGCGTATCTCGAAGATCTGCCATTATTCCGTGTATTAAATGCAGAGACGTGTCTCGAGCCCTGTACGAAGTGCAGCTTTTGACGTGGCAGCCTGTCTGTCTTCTACGGAGCGTAAGAAGCTCACGTCTGCCTGTGTAAAACTAGACACGTGTTTCGAAGATCTGCCATCATTTCAGGCATTAAATGAAGAGGCGTGTCCCGAAGATCTGCCATCATTCATTAAATGCAGAGACGTGCCTCGAGGCTCTGTCACCATTCTGTGCATTAAATGCAGAGACGTGCCTCGAGCCCTGTACGAAGAGCAGCTTTTGACGTGGCAGCCTGTCTGTCTTCTGTGGAGCGTAAGAAGCTCACGTCTGCCTGTGTAAAACTAGGCAGCGTATTACTTTGTATGCGTAATAGCGGTTTACGCCAAGGAAATGGCACTAAACGACAGTCTGGGTCGCTGTGCCGCACCATCATTATAACCGTCGTCTGGGTAGTCGTGCAGTACTCTTTGTCAGGAGTCAGATGTCAGGTTTACTGCATGATTTGATAGGTTCATTTCCAGGAATATGAAGCGTTCCTCGTACACTTCAATGCTGCATTAAAGCGGATGAGTTTTATGCCATAAAGGCGATGTAGCACCCTTTTTACGCTGAAGCAGCCTGGACATACTGCATTACGCGGATAGTCCTTGAGCTTATATTTTATGCTGTACTTAGCGGCAAAGCTCTGTCTGTACGCTGATGGCTCCGAAGTCATCTCTTTACGCTGCCTAGTATGAACATGCTGCGTATAGCTATCCAGCGTATTTTTTATGCTTCTACAGGCACCAACACTTGATACTCAACACTAGCACATAACTCTCTCAACAAATAACTTTGTATACTAAGAATAACACTTACACCAATGCACTTATATGCACCCTCAAGTCACACCCACAAATAATATACTTAATACTAACCCTCAATTCAATTCCACACACAATACAGTCACTGATATATAATGTTTGTGTGTGTGTCTGTATGTCTGTGTGTCCGTGTTCGAGTTCCACCCACAATACCATCTCAGTATGTGTGTGTGTGTCCACACGTATGTGTGTATGTGTCCGAGTTAGGGTTAGGGTTAGTGCTCCTCCTTTCCTTCGTCGTATTCGTGTCAGTGTGTGTCTATGTCTGTGTTCGCATTAGTATGTATCCATGTCATTATCAAAAGAATTAGGGGTTAGGGTTTACCTGAGAACGAGGGGGGTGTCGAAGGCGGTGGTGAGTCGGTGGGGCACGGATTGAGGGGGGGAGGAGTACCTGACGGAGGAAGGAGGGACTGGAGCCGCGGGTGGGTTGCTGTGAGCCGGTGGGGCATAGCTGAGGCGGGGGCAAGGGGTGGCTAAGGTCGGAGAGGGGGTCATCGGGGGCTCGGAGGTAGTCATATTTTATGAGGGGGAGGGAAATAAAATTTGGGGGGAAATAAAATAAAAAGTTAAACCAGTGGAACCCTATATGAAGAAATTTACTGACATCAATACTGGACATCGCTAACCGTCGCTATCTTTTAAATATACTGCGATACATAAGGTTTAGGGTCCCAAAATATCATTATTATTAAATATTTAGCGACGTGCACCGACTCCTAGCGACTTAAGGTTTAATAATGCTAACTCTGGTCACTATATGTCACAGAATGTCTCCGACAATGACGTATTACGATGCTTTTATAGACGTCGCTAATTTCAATAATATTAGCGACGTTATTTTCTGTCGTCGCTGATTTGACTTATTTTTGTAGTGATTGTAATTCATATTTGACAAGTGGACCTATCACCCATAACGTATCCAAGACTTTTGAATACGGATAACATATTTTATATAATATACTGAGAAGAGTAAATATCTCATTGTATACTTATATTGCTCTACTGGAGATGAGAAATACAGGTCTAGCATAGGTATAGTATTTCTTGAGGAATTTATCATTGATCGACATCATTTGCAAATCTCTGTTAGGCTTTGCGAGCCTATAGGAAACGTTGGAATACACTAACTCAATGGCAAAGGGGCCTTTCGACTTGGCTTAAAATTTTCCTGCCATTTTGTGTGTCATGACCATCGATCTCCTCACTGCCAAGACTAGGTCACCAACTTGAAACACCCTTTCCTTCACCCTCTTATTGAAAGCTTTGCAAATGCAGGCTTGATATAGCTCAATGTTTTGTTGAGCTAGGAGACGCTTCTCGTCTAATGCCTCTAATTCCAATAACCAACGATGATAGTTGTCTTTCATTGTTAACTGGTTGGCGAGTGCTATCTGAAGAAAAAAGAACCGAATTTCTAGAGGGAGAACTGCTTCACTCCCGTAGACCAAAGAAAATAGCGTACAACCATTTGGGATGCGGATTATTTTGCGGTAGTCCCAAAGACATTCACCAAGCTTCTCGTTCCAATAAAGTTTGTTAGAAGAAATAAACATCTTAAGTAGCTTGATGATTGTTTTGTTAAATGCTTCGGCTAATCCATTCACTGCTAGATTGTATGCTGTTGAAGCTACATCCTAGATTCGATTTTTATCGCAAAACCAAAAAAATACGTGGCTTGCGAACTATAGGCCGTTATCATGGATGATTCTATGTGGCAGGCCAAAGTAATAAATGACGTGATACTTAGTGAAGCTGATCATGCTTGCTATTTTAACTTCAACGAGCGGTATGGCTTTCACCCAATTAGAGAAGTAGTCAGTTATAACAAGGATGAATCGATGTCCCTAGTCGAATATAGATTAATTGGACCGATGAAGTCCATGATCCATGTTTTAAATATCTAAGACACGGCTATCGGGTATAAAAACTTTGAAAGTTGGTGAATGAAGTCAGTATGGATTTGACACATCTGGTATTTTCTAGCGTAATCTATGACATCTGAGACCATAGTGGGCCAGAAATAGCCCATATGTCGGAGGCAATCCTGTAGCTTAGGACCGGGTTGATATGCAACGCAAGTACCGTAGTGAGCTTCGTGAAGTGCTTGCTTTGCTTCGATATTAGATAGGCATCAGGGTAGAAGTCCATCGTATGAGCAACGATTCAAAATTTTTGTGGTTGCATCATAGTAGAACTTGAGGGAGTGTCTTTTTACAAAAGTTGCCTCCTTCGGGTCATCAGACAAGATTTTATAGACAACGTACTCTATGAAGGAGAACTGCCATTCCTTGACCTCGATATTTGTCTCCACGGCATAGCTTTGACAATTGTGCAGGTTTTATTGACATAAACCAGTTCTCGACCAATCATTGTGATCGAACACAGGATTTTAGTACGAAGGGCTAGGGAAGCTGCGAGGCCGACAAGAGCGTTGGCTTTGGCATTATATATAGCCTGGGTACATGCTCTATGAAGAATCCGATGAAGGCAAAGATTATATAAATCGTCGCTTGATAATAGGGGATCATATCCTCGTGTTAGACTTTGTACTTGCCTTAGACCTGGTTGACTATTAGCTTGGAGTCACCATAGGCTTCTAGATAATCCACCCCCAATAATTTAGCCAGTTAGAGCTCGATAATAAGAGTGTTGTATTCTGCCATATTATTGGAGCATGGCTCTATAAGGGAATATGCGTGATAGATGACTAAGTTATCGGGAGATATCAGCACCACCCATATTCATGTGACAATATTGCCCTTAGGCCTGTTTGCCATTAAAATTGAGTTTGGAAAACCTTCATTTAATAACAAAAAAAGAGTACAAAGAGATCCTAGACATAAAATTTAAGTACAATATTTTTTATCTGGTAATGTGACGATAGAGATCGAGTACTGCAGGGATGCTCTCTCTCCTCTCTCTATCTCTCTCTCTCTCTCTCTCTCTTGATCTTGTGTGCACGTACGTAGCTCCTCTGGGAGGGTATGGTCTCTGAAGCAGAAAAAACTAGCCATTGGAACGTCCAAGTTTCTCCAATTTATAGCCATCATGTCGGTGGGCTATAGGTGTCGTATATACTCCTATTTGGTGGCTGCAGGGGGCTCCTTCAATAGAATACGATTACAACTGTAGGCTCATATGATGGGCAGGTTGTCATGAGTTCTTCATCCTTAATAGGATGTAGTTGGGTCCAGGCTGAGCTGTCACGTGAACGTTTGTTGGAATTTGTTGTTGCTGAGGATCTAGGCAGTTTTTATCTTTTGTTTGTGTGACTTGGTCAACTTGACACGTGGTCCGTATTTAATTAAGAAGAATCACCTCAGTTGTAACATAAAGATTTTATCTCAGGGAACCCTACCACATTGGATGCATGGAGTCTGGGACGTATGGAGTCTGGGAGACATAGGGCCAAAGACGCATGGAATGAATGAAGTCTGGGATGCATGGGGCCAAAGACGCATGTAATGCATGGAGTCAGGGATGCATGGGGCCAGAGACGCATGGAACGCATGGAGTCTGGAACGCATGGAGGCCAGAGACGTTTGGAACACATGGAGTCTGGGATACGTGGGGCCAGAGATGCATAAAACACATGGAGTTTGGGACGCATGGGGCCAGAGACGCATGTAATGCATGGAGTCTGGGATGCATGTGGCCTCATACACGTAACATTGTACACCTGTTAGAAGTCATTATTAGTCTGACGAGAGCTTCTTATCGGTTAGTGTGCTCACATCTTTCGAGGCATCCAGAAAATCTTTTTTGTCAGAATTTTGTATCAGACATAATTTGTGTCAGGCCTTTATGTGGCCAAAATTTAGGGTGCAGGGATGTTATTTTTTTCGTGGCCGCATGGTCATCCGGTGGCCTGATTTCTTTTGAGTCCACCTTGGGATGCATGTTTGTTGAGCACATGGATCTAGATTTTCCATATTTCTACAAGGCCCTGTTCTCGAAGCACTGTCGAAGAACATTCGCCAAATAGACTCTTTCATTGATGTGTTAGATTCCAATACTTTGTCTTGAATATCGTCGTTGAGTTTCGATGTTCCAGGCACCGGATGAGCCACCAAAAAGTCGGCCAATACTTGGCCTTTAACCACCTTTTGAGGGACGAATACCATGTCATGTGATGAGAGCAGTATAGCCTATGTGGCAGAGCGATAATTTATTATACCTGGCTTAGTCATGAGCACTCTGAAGGAATTGACTTAGGAAATAACGTGGATTGTCTGCCCGGTCACATAATAACTCATCTTCTGAATAGAGAAAATCAAAGCGAGGCACTCCTTTTCGATGGGGTTGTATCGGTGCTCGGGTTGGGCCTCCCAATTTCTAGATTCTATATTGTAGGAACTAATTTTTTAGAATAGTAAGTCCTAATTTGTAACCTAACTTTCTAGATTCTAGATTTTTTACATTATTTGTTTTCTACAATAATTTTTGACCACACAAACTTTGGGACATGAGCTCACTTTATCATTTCCTACTATTCTTATACAAACCCAACCTATTCTATATTGACCTTTTCTTTAAATTTTGGACCCCAAATTGTATTAGAGAGTTCCAACTACTAATGATGCTCTTATAAGCTGAATGAGGGATTCACGATCTTCTCCGAAAAGACTTTTGCTGATGAAGATAGATTTGGGAGAGGATTCGTCATCCAAGTCAACTTGTACCACTTCATCTTCAGTAGGAGGTTCTCATTGCTCTAAACTCAGCTCACGCTAAGATTCTAATCGTTGATCCTAAGGTTCGACCTCCAAGAACTTGAACGATTGATCATCATTTTTGACCTGGTCTACCGATGTCATGTTGATAGATAAGGATCGTTTGAATATTTCTCCGATACTTTTATCGGAGTCCCAGATAGAAGAATCTGAAGAATGAGAGTGCAACTCAGCTTTTCCTTCTAAACATATGGGAGTCGTTGGAGGCATAACATACCCCAGCCATGGCCGATTTGTTGATAATAGGTCTCAGGCTTGCCAACAGGAGCAAAGTAACGTAATGGCAAACATCGCCCTTTACTATAATTTAGGCCTTGATTTCTTTTCAAGTCATAACCCATCCTCTAGATGATGTTCTTAGCTTGCGAGCTATAACGGTAGAGCTATATTTTACTGTTGTCAGGTTCTGGTTCGCCTAGGAAAGAGTTTTGGCGACTTCTACTCCGCCGAAGATGATAGGTTTTTCTTCCATATTTCTTGTTGGAATGATGAAGAGATTACCCCCATACGGGAGTATCCTATTGACTGCATAAGCTGTCGTTACTGGCATGTGCAGTTGCGAACCTAGGCCATTTCCTAAGGAATACATATCTCTCATATCTTCAACATCAACGTAATTAAAAGATAGCCTTTTATTCAAAAAATAAAGTATCTCCTCATCAGGGATTACATCGTCGAAAGAAGGCACATTGTTCTGAGTGCTGATATACTCCTCTAATTTATCACCTTTAGTGTCCACCGTCAATACGAGGGGACCTTCTTATTAGGGCTATAGAGGCTTATCACTAGCGGTTCAGAGGCCTTTATTGCAGGAGAGGTCTTCTTTGGTGGGAGATCTGGCCTTATTTTGTGGGACATCTTGCGAATGTTGATTATAAGAGGCTCTGGGGATTTCTTGTGAATATTGACAACGAGAGAGGCCGGAGTGTTGGTGGTTCATCCTTTCGCGTGAATCCTCAAAGGTCCCTCAGAAGCAAAGTCTTCTTTGGCTTCGTCATTGGCATCGATGTCCCCTTCCTCCTGGTTCGTCTGCCTATATAGTACCGAATCAGAGTAGTAGGCCTCAACACCTTTGAAGGGGTCAGTCGACATAAGAAAATCTATCCTGATGACTCCTTCACTAGCAACATACTTCAGATACTGATAAAGATTTGATGGTATAATCATGTATTCATGTATCCATGGGCGCCCCATCAAGACATAATAGGATACATCTACGTCAATAATGTAGCAAATAACCTCAGTTTGTATATTATCTATCTGGAATTTCAGACGGATCTTGCCCAGAGGGTAGTTTCTTCCCGTGTTGAAGCCTCTAATGGTTGTGTTGGTAGCAGACAACTAGTGCATCAAAATTCCTAAGGTTTGGAGCAAACTTCAAGGATGATGCTGAGAGACGAGCCCGGATCGATATGCATCTGGTCCACCATGATGGTACCGATGTACCCTGTATAATAAAGAGGTCGGTCGTGTGTGTTATTTTTCAGTAGCATGTCCTACTGGAAGAATATTATATTGGAGATTCTCTCCATCATGTTGTTGTAAAGAGGACATGTAGCGGGTCCTCAGCTAGCTCCTTGATTTGAGACAAGTAGGAGTCGGCATGCTATAATGCCCCGCTCAGGGCATCTCGAGTCTCTTTAAAGAGACGAAGCAGCTCGAAGAGCGACAACCTCGCTGGAGTATTGGCAAGATAAGCCAATATGTCAAATTTTTAGGGCTTGTCTAACCCCGATGCAGAGTCCTTCTTCAGAGACTTGTCGAAGTAATCCTCATTTTGCTTGTGTTTGTCCGTCGGGAGAGTATTGGACGGACCTGCTTCAGGCACTACTATAGCAGTAGGTATGGAGGTTGAAGGGGTAGCATCCTCCTGAACCGGCTCATAGTTACGTAAATAGGTCTTGCCGGACCAAGTTTCCCCCGACAAGGCTTCATCTGTTATAGGAGAGACCATGTGACATGGTTTGGGCTTCTTTCCCTTAGACCTGGCAGTTGAAGGCATTTCTTACTGTGTCAGGTCTTCGACAATAACTTTTCCTCGTGGAGTTGCGAGAGGTACCAATCATGCTGCTTGGTTGCGAGCCGACGGGAGGTTGATGACCTCTAAAGTCTCCTTGGGGACTAAGACGATGCCATCCGGAACCTCGATGCTGGCGAGGTAGCCAAATTTGAGTGAAACCATGTTGGCAGAGACTGTCTTGTCCTCGAAGTCGAGGGTGATGGCCTTGGCATCGACCAGCTGCTGGATATGCCTTTTTCAACACATAGCAATCATTTATGGAATGGTGGACGTATCAATGGAAGAAGCAGTACTTTGGGTGGTTGACCTTGTCCGCCTCCTCAGGACGTCTGATATCAGGCAGTCGAAGTTTGTTGCCTCTCATTAGTACGTTGAAAATTTTGATGACCCCATAATCATCGAAGGAGAAGATCTCATTTGGCTTTGGTTCCTCCGCCGGCTTTTGCTTGGATGAATACGAGCCTTTGGATACGTTGACGGTAAGGGCCTGCTTCCCTTTGTCATCTTGACCGCTGCTATGATTTTGAGGTCACTTTTCTCGATAGTCAGGGCCGAGAATCAAGATTCCGAGCAGATGGACCTTTTTTGCTTTCTTTTCAGCTATATCCGAGCTCGCAATGAATAATGACCAGTCTGTATGTTGTGTCATCTGCATGTTGTGTTGTACCTATACAAAGCTTATCGTCGTTAGTAGATTTCGTCTACAAGTGTCCATAAGAACGGACTCAGGGATACCATGAGGCATCTTCAGGGCTGTCTACCTGAAGCGCGCTATGTAGGCATGTGTGGGCTCTTTCTTCCTCTGGGTTATATCGGTAAGGGATGACATGGTCATATCTATTCTGCCGTCATAGAAACGGAAGAGAATTAATCACTGGAGGTCATCAAATGACGAGATACAGTTATCCGAAGGCTGCAGAACCACTCATAAGCCACCTCAGTCAAAGTTTTGATGAAGAGCTTGGTGAGCAAGGCATCGTCCCGGGGTAGATGCCCCATTATGGACTCGAAGTAGTTCAAGTATTGACGGGATAACATATTTTTGTTGAACAAAATCATGGACTATATTTTGTATTTCAGGGAAAATACAATATTGTTCCATTATGGGGGATAAGATTGCCATATCCTGAGACTCTGCAACTTGTCTCGATTGTTCATAGAGTCCAAGCGGGCTCATAATTCCCAGATGGCCTCCTGAGTTTCTTCCGAGGCTATAGGAGTAGAGGAGCATAGCATGAGAGGGGTGCCCGTTGGAGAAGAAGGAGCAGGTTCATTGGACTCCCTATTGGCCCTGGATCTTGGCTTGCTTAACTCAGAGTTCTTGTCTATCGTGAGACCATGTTTGCCCGGATATCCAATATTGCCTGAGTTAGGGTTTGTATCGAGGCGCTCATAGTCTGCATTATTGCTTCTAGGGCCTTGAGGCATTGGCGGTCACTGGAGTTTCCTTCATTGTTATCTCCTGCCATATATACTGTCATTACATATGGAAAGGTAGATGGGGCGGTAGACCCTTCACTTTCTGCCTCCGATCCTTAAGTCGCACTGTCCTCAGGAAAGACGGATATCATCACATTGTCTTCAGAATTTGGGAGATTACTACCCCCCATCTTTGTATGCTGTGTTAACCTGTCAGGGATGGCTACCCCCAGGTATATTGGTGTCAGTTCCCTGAGAATCACTATCTTCATAGAATAACGGGTTGGTGTGGAACACCGAAGATTGCTACCCCCAGCTTGCAAAGTTGTGCCAGGCTCTCTTGAGAAAGACCTTGATCTTAGGCAGGTGCCTTGAAATACCCCCTCGGCAGGTACCACTAGCTTGTTGTCTTGTGGTTGGTTTCTCGATACACTAGCTGAGATCAAAAGATTAGATGAGCCTTCTTTTGATTTCTTCTTCGTGGAAGAAGACCTAGGTTGAGAAGCATGAGGCAAAAGGCAACTCCTCTTTCTCTTCGGGTTCTTTCGTTTGTACCTATTTTTTGAGATGCTATCGGATTGGTACAACTGGTCGCAGTCGCTGATAGGGACTACCTAGCTATAGGAGCTGCTACTTTGGCACAGTAGTAGTTGATGATAATACATGCACATTGATGCCCTGGAGGGGGCACTTAATGTGTAATATTTTTCTCCCTCGTCTTGCGCTTGTGACAGATTACGTTACGTAGATATAACGAGAGAAATTTTACCTTTACACCCATTTCATGGCATGGCCAACTTATGTGCATGGGTATGTAAGCGAGGTTTGTGCTCCCTAACATGGTTCATCCGCAGAGACTACACCCAGATCATTTGTGGAAGACTTTATTGAGAAATCGACCTATTTCATATGCACAGCCAAACTGGATGCATGGGTCTGTCACTACAGTTTTTGTTCTCTGACTTGGATCATGCACAAAGACTGCACCAAAGTTGTCCTGGGGAGACTTTTGAGACTGACCCACTTAATGCACACAGGAAAAATGAGTGCATGGGTTAATTTGATACAGCTTTACATCCGTAGTGCTTATAATAGTTAAAAGCACATGCTTTTGATCAGATGCTTGAGCACTTGCTTGAGCGCGCATGGCTCCCACCGCCCTAGACTTCTTCGAAATAGCATGCGTTGACACATACTACAACAATTCCAAGTCACTCCCAGTTCTAGAAGGTTGGCATGTGGATTTGCGATCATAGTCTGCAGAGCTTGGGCCAGCTTCATGGTCGTTGGCACATGCAGGGGTCTTTGTGCACCTGAGACAGGATGCGGCATGGTATTTCTTCTGCCCACTACGCTAAGTGCGCATAGGTTCTTCAGAGGACTTATCATTCAAGTCCTTCTTCTTGTAAATGCAGAGTAGTAGTAGATATTGTGGGCTATTATAGTCCTGGATTTCTCTGCCCGCAGCATCTGAAAGCTTTGAAGGGGGTCTTGTAGAAGCATGAAAAATACACCGGATGACTATACGCGACATATCGGTGCAGAGCAGCATAGGCAGAGGCCTTAAGATCCATCAAGCGTGCAACAGAGCCTTTTCTGCTAGAACATAGCATGAAACATAAAAGCTCAAAGGACCATCCGCGTAAGGCAGTACGTCCAAGCCGCTTCAGCATAAACAGGGTGCTTCATCGCCTCCAGGGGGTAAAACTCCTCCCCTTTCATACGCAGCATTGAGGTGTACAAAAGATGCTTCGTATTCCCCAAAGTGAACCTGTCAGATCCTGCAATGAACCTGTTAGAGCCTGCAACGAACCTGACGTCTGGACTTCTGGCAAAGGGATACGGCTCGACTACCCAAGCGACGGCTATAATGATGGCACTGCATTGCCACCCAGGCTGTCAAATACCGCCATCCCCTTCGCGTAAACTGCTTTTTCAAGCACGAAGGGATACGCTGCCTTGTTTTACATAGGCAAAATGTGAGCTGTTTATGTTCTGCAGTAGACAAACCGCCTGCTACGCCAAAAGTTGCACTCCGTACGGGGTTCGAGGCACGTCTCTTCGCCTAATACACAGAGCGGTGACAGTTTTTCGAGGCACGTCTCTACGACTGATGCGCAGAAAGGGTTGCAGACCGTCAAAGAACACGCCTCCACATTTAATGCATAGGATGGTGGCAAATCTCGGCATTTAATGCAAGAGATTTGATTATATCTTCAAAAGCCGTAATTTCGGCTAAGACGTCCACATCAGCACTGTGGCACGGTATGCAGCGGCTTCTACGCCCATCCAATGTTTGTGCTTATTCGGCTTCTACGCCTGCTCGGCCCCTGTGCCCCTTCGACCTCTATGCCTGCTCGGCCCCTGTGCCCCTTCGGCTTCTATGCCTGTTCGGCCTCTACGACCACTCGGCTTCTGTGCCTGTTCGGCCCCAGTTCCCCTTCGGCTTCTACGACCACTCGACTTCTATGCCTGTTCGGCCTCTACGACCACTCGGCTTCTATGCCTGTTCGGCCTCTACGACCACTCGGCTTCTACGCCTGTTCGGCTTCTACGCCTGTTCGGCTTCTATGCCGGTTTAATAACTATTTGGCTTCTATGCCATGGTGACAGATATTTGGCTTCTATGCCAATCTCTTCTACACAATGGATACCTACCTACGTGGCTTTTACGCCATGATCTTCGTAGCAATTGTACGCGTTGTGTCCCTTAGTTGGACCCGCGTCATACGCTCATTCAAAAGATCATCTATACGCAGGCATTGGTTACTTTAACCGTTGTGTAAAAGGGTGCTGTACTTTCCACTCCTCGATTGTTACACCAACGGAGTGGTCACTGTCACTGAAACTCTATAAATAGAGACCTGTATCAATGAGGAACAAGGTTGGAAAATTGGTCAAGAAAACCAATATCAGATTCGAGGTCGAAAAACTCCAAACTTGAAGATCGAACCAGGTCGACAAAAATTGGAAGATCGAACCCGAGAGAGAGAGAGAAAAAGAGAGAGAGAGAGAGCACCCGGAGCTCAGGCAAAGAGTAGGGATCGACGACTTTGGCATCGTGCATCCACCCTCTCCTGCAACCTTCAAAGCTGCTTCCTGTCTTCTACGGCACTTCTTCAACATCGTGTGGTCCAAGAGCTAAAGTGATCGACTGCAGATTAGACACCTATAGCAATATTTACCCAGATTAAATAAATTATACTCCCATATCCTCGTATAGGATCAAATTGTACAAGTTTGTTTGTAAACCAAAGAAGACGGGTTCTGTGTAAACCCCATATTGAATACATCTTTATTCTTTCGTTTAATACCACAAAGTGGAGATGGCGACTCTGCTGGGGACATCTTTCTCTTCTAACGAGGAAACAATTGCTCAATATGATGCGGTATCCGTGGGATCCGTGAAGAAGACACTGGTCGTCCAATTCGACCAGTCTGCCTACGAAGACATGCTTCAAACCGGAGGTAGCTCTCACTCTCTCTCTCCGTCCAAGACGACAGGAAGCTGCGCAAAGTGTGGATGCCCAAGACATCCTCTACCATTCCTGTGGACTCTTCGATCTCTTCGATCTCTCCGACCAATGAGGTTGTAGCACTGCTCCCTCCGTGCCCTGCACGTAAAACTCAGTCTTCCGCTACGCACGGTACAGACAAAACTTCGGGCAAAGCCTCAGCGCTGACCCAGAAGTATTCATTGCGCTCTACGCGTAGGAACCAGTCTCCCGCTACGCCCGGTACAGACAAAACTTTGGGCAAAGCCTCAGCTCTAACCCAGAAGTATCCACTGCGCTCTACGCGTAGGAACCAGTCTCCCGCTACGCGCGGTACAGACAAAACTTCGGGCAAAGCCTCAGCACTAACCCAGAAGTATCCACTGCACTCTACGCACAAAAACCAGTCTCCCGCTACGCGCGGTACAGACCAAACTTCTGGTGATGCCTCAGCGCCAGGTCAGAAGTACAAATCACGCTCCAGGCACCAGACAACATCTGACCTCTACGAGGAACCAGATGAGTGCCGTGATTTCCGCGAGGGAAAGCCAGCAGCAGAATACTCGGCTCCCCGGCCGTTACGCCGGCGAAGGAGCAATCTGCCTACCCTCCGGATTACGCGGGAAGCCAACGGCCAGCTGAGGACATCTTCTTCCTCTACTCCTCCTGACCTACGCAAATACCTAATCCAGAAGCGTAAGGAGAGGAGACCTTCCAATATGTCTATTACGTCCCCTAGCGAGCAATGTTGTAATAGTCATAAAATTGTGATTGACTGTTGCTGTTCTAAAGCAAAACGGTCAGTTTTCGACCGATTGAGCTACTCTCAGTCTTTCCCGGAAGAAGAGTCCGCGTATGCGTCCGTGAACATGGCATCACACATACCTAGAGGAGGGTCGAGCTCAAGACGTCATCCCTCAGGGCCTCCGAGCCGAAGAAGATTCGAAGACCTTCTCAGGAACACTGAAGCTGGGGTGTTCCAAAACACCCATGCAAGGTCACAGCAACCAGCTTCGTACTCGTCTGATTCCGACGCTGGGGGTCGCCAATCTCCCAGATCAGAAGCTGAGAGTATAGATTTGACTTCTGCAGCGACCTATACTTATCCTTCGAGGATGCCCAGGGAAATGGGAGTTTACGCCATTGAAGACGAACGCGAGGAAGCTTCACCGTCAGAAAACGTGGAACAATGCATCACTATGCTGGAGACGTCTCTGAAACAAATGCAATCCATAATGGAGAACATGCACCAAATGATGCTAACTCAGCACGCAACTGCCATAGCTCAAGCGTCGGTCCCGCCAACTCAGATACGTGTGGGGGTGGACTTGCCACCATCCAACCCAAGAGCCTGCTCTAGATCAAGAGTCAGCAGTTCCTCCGCTTCCTCACTCGATGAATATATTACCTCCCGTTGGAGTCACGATACATCCAACTCCGTACTACACCGTAGCCTCGCTTCCAACTGAAAATCCGATGCAGGCAGTGCGAGAGTTGAAAGCCCAGTTTGACGCCTTGAAGCACAAAGATCAGCTCAAGAAACTGGGAATCAACCAGCCTTACCCAGCTATCTGGGAAGAAGTCCCTTTTTCTCCGAAGTACAAACCTCAGACTATGGCTCTGTTCGAAGGAAAAATATCGCCAAGTCAATACATGAACTATTTCAGTATGATGACGGTGTTGCTACAAGGGAACGACGCCCTCCTCACTCGGGTGTTCAAAGGCTGCCTCTCAGGAGTAGCCTATCAGTGGTATCGTAGCTTGGCGGACAACTGCATTACTTCCTTCGGAGACTTTAAAGCTTTATTCTTCATGCGATTCTACGAGGGTGGAATGGACATGTCTATGTCCTCTCTCATCGAAGTCAAACAAAGGAAAAAGGAGGACGTTCGCACCTTCGTCGAACGTTTTCGTCAGGCCACCTTACAAATGCCTCCAGGAGTTCCAGACTCGGCATTAGTAGACATTTGCAGGAAGAACCTCCTTTCCGTAGTCTCCATGTTTATAGGACCATATCAGTTCCATGAGTGGCCTTCGTTCATCGTCTCGGCAGTGGCCGTCGAAGACAACAGTCGCAAGGCACGCGACAATGGCATCATGATCTCCACCTCCGATAGAGGCAAAAGGTCATCTCCCAGCAGCGACCATCCTCGCAGCTCCAAGGAAAAAGAAGCTATGACAGTCAACACGTCCAGACAAAAGACGACGGCGACCACGCAGACGAAGCCCGGGACTTCCAGGCCCGTCGAAGTCTACTCTTTCGACGACGACAATATCCCTAGTATATTCGAGTGTCTCGTCAAAAGTGGCAAGATCACCCTTCCAGAGCTAAGGCAGCCCCAAGAAGTCGACAGTGCTGACGACCCCAAATACTGTATCTTCCACAGATACGTACACCACCCAACAAAGGCGTGTTACATACTGAAGAGGAGGATCCAGGGGTTGATCGATGCTAAGGCCATCACTCTGCACAACACCGTGAAGACGGTCACGGCCAACATGATCTCTCTGCGGTTCGGCGATCTGCCTTCCCAAGAGGTCATAAACGGTGTCACGCCCATTTCCCGAGCTACGATAGACATCGTCAATCTCCCTCCATCTAGAGATCAAAATTAAGACCTGGTACCCCTGACCACCCGGCAGGGCGAGATTATGTGGGTTCATCCGGATTTGGTGTCAGAGCTCGAGGAAGAGACTAAAGCTACTGAAGCTACGTCTAGAAGAAGCTCCAAGCGCAAACCATGCCATATGGCCACAACTTCTTCGCCATCGGACGAAGATGAGGTACTTGCTGCAACCCGTTCAGGGAAAGCCTACCTTAACGACTGCGAAGCAAGTCAGGAGGATGCACCGGCGGACGCTTCAACTGCCAAACCTTCAGGACCAGGCCCCGTCGTACCAGAGGCCAGCCCTTCAAAACCGATACCAGAGGCTCATCCGGAATGGCGGACTCCTCGCCCTCGTCAGATAAAACCGAGGGGACTTTGATTCTTCCCCCAGGCTTGGAGGAAGGCACCCTGAAGCTTCCAAGAATGTCAAAGTCGCGATGGAGGGTGTTGATTGCCACGTAGAACTGAGCATACGAATGGAGGATGCGCAGCTCCGTGGAGAGGGTGGCGACCGGCACAATAAAGATTGCTCCCGTACAGCCCATGATGAAGTACCGCCACCCCCTGGCTCCATCAATGAGTCCACCCCGGGACCTAAAGCTGGTGATGGCATTGCCCACGTGCAGCTGATCGTACCCAAACTGTCTCACGAACCGACTGGGCAAGTAAGGCTCGAAGAAGCAATAATCCTCGCTTCTGTACAGCAAATGGGAGGGTCTGATACAGACCAACCAATTAAAGGCTTCCGGGGAAAGATTGGTCTTTTCTCCGCCTAAATCCTCGAGCCTAATCCCCGACTGATTATGATGTACAGAAGGGACGGTGCAGAGGAGCTTCCAACAATGACCAAGGCTCAGCGCCAGCCGACAGTCCACGACTGTGGTCACGTTCCAGAGGGAGCCCTTGTAGTTCAGCAAGAAACTACCCCCCGCGCTGCTACCAGGACCGGGAGACATCACCCGGGGGTTGTGAAGAATTAACCATCCCATCAAGTACAGGTATGGTAATTCCACCCGGGGAAAACTCTCACGCCGAGCTTCATCGACGAGCAACCCGTCAGTCATGGCTCGCAGTCCAGCCAGTATACGGCACACCATGGCAGGAAGCAAGCCTAGCCTTGTCCCGAACACCAGACGGACGGCGGGCCACAGGATGTTTCGATGAATGCGGTCCGCGGACGCGGTGCCAGGCACCACTACTTGACGCAGCCATAAGGAGAGAAAGCCGGCCAGCTTGGCTTCCTCAGACAAAGGCCTGCGGCAGCGCCTCAAGTAACTATAGGCCTTAGTGCCTGCAGGGTACATTCCTACCCCGTCATTGAGAAACTGGTCTGGAGCGTTGGCCTCCTCCATAAGGTCCTCAACGACCTCGGCACTGAGCACGGCCAAACAGTTCACGGGCTCATGCTTGTCCCCCGAAACCTTTACCGACTTGACGGCCCTGGCCCGGTGGAAGAAGAGGTAGGACATCCACTTAGTGGTGTGAGCCAAGTCAGAAGGCTTATTATAAAAGGCAGTGCACGCGAGGTAGTGGCACATCAGCTCCTGATACACCTCCATAACCCGAGGATCCGATTCCTCCAACTCCCGGTTGGTAGGAACATACTCTTCATACGGGGTATCCTCCATCGACAGTCTCGAGATCGCTGCCATTTCGTGGAGGGCCAACCCCAACTCCCCCAGTGGAGTGGCGAAGGTCCCGGTGAGCGAAATGTATCGCTCCATCAGCGCCAGAAAGAGGTTAGGGTTGGGAGGCAACCCAACACTCGTCACGCTCACGGCGGCATACAGTCCGATAATTTCCAGCTCTCTCCGAAAATGCTTCAAAGCCCAGTCAACTAGGCAGGACCATCGAAGATTTGTAGGGGTGATCCACCCATTGCACCGAGGATTCTCCTTGGGGTATACCCCCCCTCGCACCATGAAGTCAATACAGAAAGTCGGCAATTGCACCGGCTGGATTACTGAACTGACTTCACTCGGGACGCTGCCCGGGCATAGTCCCCTGAACAACGTCACGACGCCAGTGGGGCGGCTGACGAACGACCCCCGGTCGGCTCCTTTCAGATAAAAGATCTTTCTCGACTTCCCATGAAGATCAGGAGTCAGCGTCCACGACATCCTCCTACGATGTATGGCATGGAAGAAAGCCGAGATCGGATAATCTTTCGGCATCGTGGGCAGATACAAGACCACGCTCTCGACAGGGAAAACCCAGGGTTCTCTCTTGGGCTTCGTCTGGGACTGCTTGTCTATCATATCCCCAAAGAGGAAGGCCGGCTTGATGTACTGCTCCCCATCTACGTACGTTAGGGGCTCCTCGTTGATCATGCTCAGCAGCATTCGCTCGCCCTGAGTCGATATCAAGATCCCCCTCCCTTCGGGATACTGGGGTCCGGAGATAGGAAATGTCACGTGCGACAGATCCTCCAAGTAGTTCGAGTGCAGCATCCCAGCAGCGGATCCCATCACCTCGGCCAGTGGAGACTCATGCAAGTCGACTGCAAAAATGCAAGGAAAATACGTCATTTATGAACCTTGCAACATAAAGACCAAGAAGCGACAATCGGTGATTTACGCCAAGGCTGTACAAAATTTGGTCATCCTACGCCAGGAGTCATATCCCGAAAGCGTAATTAGCGGTATACGGTCCGTGCTTTACGCCAGACTACTAAAATTCTAGTTATTACGCCGGAGGTCCCATCCAAAGCGTAAAACTAAAATTTTACAGTATACACCAAGTCTTCGGCAGCCAGAGCTTTTACGCTCATAACTACGAAGACATGGAGTTTTTACGCTGACACATTAGAAATGTGGGCATAAAAGATGAAAACGTCTCCGTGCATCATTTTCCTCAAAGAGGCTATCAGCACAGAAGACGACCTAGCGCGGTCACGTTCGACGTGTGCAAAGGATTTTTCGTCGTTCTTTGTCATTTCTGATGGCTATACCTCTAAGACCGGGTGTGCTACTCGTCGGCAAGATCCTTCGCTCAGAAGGAAGTTCGCATCGCCCGACCGAAGACTCTCTCGCCGGGGCAGAAGCATGAGAAGAAGAGCCTATGCTCTTTCCCTTGGTGGAGAGGGTTTGCTTCGGCGCCATTACTGGAAACCTGGAGTGCTCGAAGAAAGTACGAGGGGAAAAAACTTAAACAATCAAAGCTCTCTCTCGCAGAAGACGGATAAAAAGTTTCTCTCTCCAGAAGCTTGCGATATATATAGAGTTCGGGTCGACTCCTCGAATCCTCAGGTGGCTCCTCGAAACCCCAACCGAATCTCACAAATTAAATATTTGGTTATGATTGGGTACTACGTCAGCCCGCTACTCTCGAAAGACGGACAGTCAGCAAATTCGAAGAGTTTTTTGTGCAAAAGCAGGTCAGCGGTTCCTATGATAAGGAGCTTTCTACGCTCGACAGCAACAGATCTACGGTTTTACGCTCGCAAGCTACAAGTCTATGGTTTTATGCCCGGATGCCTTTGTGCTCGGTAGCTTTTATGCTCGAGAGGCTACAAACCTACGACTTTTTACGCTCAGCAGGTACCAAATCGATGATCTCACGCTCGGTAGCGCTTAGTTTACGCTCGGAGGCAACAGATCCGCAACCTCTACGCTCGGAAGATTTCTTTTATTCACAGGCTACAAATCTACAGTTCTACGCTAAGGAGCTTTCTACGCCCGACAGCATCAGATCTACGGTTCTATGCTCGCAAGCTATCAGTCTATGATTTTATGCCCGGATGCCTTTGTGTTCGGTAGCTTTTACGCTCGAGAGGCTACAAACCTACGACTTCATGCTCAGCAGCTCCAAATCGATGATATCACGCTCGGTGGCTTTCTACGCTCAACAGGCCTACGAAATCAAGATTTTTAGCTCGTCAACGCTACGGATATCTGACTTTTCGCATATCCGAACTCAAGGTGGTCGATTACAGGAGTTCACACAGAAGATACTCCTTCCTGACCTCAACATATCCCAAGTATCCGAAGCATAAAAGAGTTCAAACATTGAGAAATTACTCTTCTCGGGTCAATTGGAGGTTCATCCAGACTCCAGTCTGAATATCTCGTCTATCAAAAGATGGCAACTCAGTTAGACAGCCATTTCTCGACCCTGTTCCAAAAGATTTTTCTGGAAGTCATTCTTGAAGACGAAGTCTGAACAAAAATTTTGTTCATCAGAAGTTCAGAGCTCTATGCGGTTCCTCAGTCCTAGCAACAGGACAGTTCTAAAATATTCAAAATGCTCTACAGCGTTCTATGGACTATTCGCTATGCGTAAAGGATAGGACCTAGCACTCTTTCTACAGAGTCAGCGTACAGAATCAGACGTGTCGAAGCTACACATATTTAGACTTCACAGCAACGTATGGCAAGATGATCATATGGAGAAGCAAGACAATTTTATTAAAAGATTAAAGTCATGATTACATATGAGGGAAATCCAATCTACAAGGATTTTTTTTTCATTGTCATGATTACATATGAGGGAAACTTCGTCGACAGGAGGGTTTTTCCATCATCGTCTGAAGATTTCCCAGAAGCTGTTCTGACAGGTTCTCGCAGGGGCACAATTCTTCATCCATCTTCTCCGGCAGTCAGTTAGTTCCAGCAAACTGACTGACATGGCAATGATCACCGGCGAGAGAACGACAGAGTTGGGGCTTTCATATCCCATACTCCATGTGTCATGACAGATTGAGTTGAGATATTCCACCCAACTCAATGCCCGAGGTCAGAGCTAGTCGCTGCTCTCACCGCCGGAGGTAACAGGAGAAGACACCGCTTGCAAGCAGTATGGTCTAATACGACCCTTCCCTTCTCCTGGAAGAACAGCCATATAAAGTTGCTGATTATCCCGAGCAAGGGAGGCTAAGATATCCTTCCATGATCCATTGTTGCAGTGGACACTTGCTCGAAGACGCCGTCTTTTTCGGCTCCTTACACGGTGGAAGAACATGATGTCCTTCTTCCTGAAATTGACCCGGCGAACTCCAGCGATCATCTCTGCATGGTGATGAAAATGTGGGGAGAACAGGCTAACTCCCCCAGCCTTTTTATAGGCAAAAAGGGGTCACACCAGTCCCCAATAAATCTGCCATAAAGTCGGCATCGACCATTTCAATGCTCCATTCAGAAATATTTCGAGTCACGAGGTGCGATTCATGCTTCATTCAAAGCGTTCCAACTTTCGAGGAATTTGAAAGCTTTGAAGGGGGTCTTGTAGAAGCATAAAAAATATACCGGATGACTATACGCGGCATATCGGTGTAGAGCAGCATAGGCAGAGGCCTTAAGAGCCATCAAGCGTGCAACAGAGCCTTTTTTGCTAGAACAGAGCGTGAAACATAAAAGCTCAAAGGACCATCCACGTAAGGCAGTACGTCCAAGCCGCTTCAGCGTAAACAGGGTGCTTTATCGCCTCCAGGGCGTAAAACTCCTCCCCTTTCAGACGCAGCATTGAGGTGTACAAAAGACGCTTCGTATTCCCCGAAGTGAACCTGTCAGATCCTGCAATGAACCTGACGTCTGGACTTCTGGCAAAGGGATACGGCTCGACTACCCAAGCGACGGCTATAATGATGGCACTGCACTGCCACCCTGTCATGACCCGCACCCAGTTTAGGGGCACGAGTGCGTGGGTACGTCCAGCCTACGCCGCAGCATCGGCGGTAGAACGCTGTCAAGGTCTTGATACTATCTAACTAATGTCACGCAAGCATCCAATCTCCATTAGGAGGCACGGATGACACAAATAAGATGAACATATACTCAATCACAGGATTACAGCATGATAAGATTTCGAAACAGAAATTTAAAATTAAACACAACACAAGTCCACAAGTAATATTCTAACTCAACAATATCCAAGAATCACCAAAAATGCCGGAGACAAATCCGGTACCAAATAGTCTACTTAAAGAACTAACAATAAATAATAATTCCGGCTAGAACTTCCAGAATCACAACTAACTACCAAGTCTGCAGCTACTCACCATATGGTCCATAAAGTGTCAGACAGTGGTCCTCTAAGGCATAGTCTGGAAAATTATTTCCAGTCAGGAAGGAGCAAAGCAACACTCTCAAATAATAGTTCCATTAATTGATAATGTCTATAATACAATAAAATATGTCATGCTAGCTACTGAGAAGACAGTGAAATAAATGCAATGGCAATTTATGAGAGACAGGCAATGTAAAGAGACAGGCAATAGGCAATATGATACAGTCAGTGCATGTATGGAATTAAAAGAACAAGGAACAGTATCATATACGGGTGATGTAGTATATGATTTAAAATAGGGAACTGTAATCTATTCTACGTGTTTGAAATAGTAGTTTCAAAATATGATCGGCTTGGGAACATGTACGATAGCTACAAGGCCTGGCTAATCATGGGTGAAGAGCATGATTAACACTTACAATTTCTATACTACAATAAGAGGTTATGATCACATTTCTTACTAACTACTTCCCCGCCCCCAACTAGTACTGTGGATCCAACCATGACACGTCACGATACACGAGCAAGTCAAGTCTATCATGTACGATGTCTAAATATACATGTCGTGTACAATGTCAATACGATAATCAAGATAACATCTCATGACTGCATATCCAAGCTATACTAGTCCGTGTAGCACAGTGTCAAAGATTCAGTTGTAATATTTCAAGATCATTGAACTTATAGCAATTATCAAGAATTAGAAATTATCAGAGAATGTACTTGCCTTGGGTCCTTAGCTGGTATTTATGGATGTCCTGTTCCAGAGTATCCCCTGGGTAAACCAACAGTCCTAAAGACAACACAATATAACATTTGCATCAGAAGCTACGCTAACACACAGTCAAAACACTGGCCTCAGGGCCATGCCAGGCAGGGCACTAGTCAACTAGGGTCATCTGGCAGACAGACATCTAAAACACATTACATATTTTAATCCTTAATACCTACCATATATATATTTGCAATACAATTATGTATATACCAAATTGAATTTATACCATATATATATACCAATTAAACATACCTTGAAAATATGCTAAGCATATTTATAAAATACATGTATACACATATACCAATTAAATATATATATATACATTAGATACGAAAACATACACTAACATATACTATACCAATTTAAACTAAAACATAAACATACTAAAATACGTATTTATATATGTACCAAGTAGATTAGATATATACATATACATGTATTAAGCATTAATTAAATAATTACTAATATACACTTTACTAAATACATATTATAAGAAAATACCAATTACATACATATATGTGCATTTAATTAAATACATACTTATACAATTATTTAAATAAAAATAAATGATATACTTATTAAATACATCCATTACATTATACAGTTAATTATTGATAAAATAAATAATATACATTTGCACATTTATACATTTATACCAAAATACGTATTTTATTACGTATATTCTATATGAAATATGCCAAAACAATTCATGTATGTATATGAATACATATACACTAAGTATTATTCTAATACACACACCAATATACGTATACGTATTTATATACATATATATATTTTTACGCATTAACTAATATATACTAATACACAATATTTATACACATTAATTGTATATATATACATATGCATACTAATTAAATCATACTTATACATGTTTAACATTAAATAAAATAATACTATACACATACCTACACATTACACATTGCATTCATATACTAAATATATATATATACTATACATATTAAGTAAATAATTATTATACATATATTATACATATATATATATATAACCATAGGAAGAAGGAAGAAGGAGATGGGAGGAGACTCACTGGGGTCGGCTTGCTGGCCGCCGGACCGGAGGTGGCTGGTGGTGGTGATGGTCACAGCGGGAGGGGGAGGAGCAATGGTGGTCGGGTCGGAGTTGGATGATGAAGATGGAGGTGGTAATGAATGAAGATGATGGTGGTGGATAATGGCAGCGGCTCGACGTGGAGGGGGAGTGCCGGACTTGATGGCCGGAGGGAGATCGGTTCTGGAGTAGTGGTTGGCCGCCGGGTTGAGTTGCCGGAGCGTGGAGGCTGAGGGGGAGGAAGTTGAAGAGCTGACCGCCGGAGCAGTCGCAGCAAGGCGGAGGGAGAACGCAGAGGGGAATGCTCCGGAGTCGCCGGAGCTCGACAGCGGGGAGCCCGGGGTGGAGCAGCTGAGTCGGATGGGTGCAGCGGGAGTCGGGGTCCGATCGACGGGGGAAAAAAGCAGAGGGAGAGGAGAGGATGGAGCGCCGCGAAAATGGGGAGTTGTGGATGCCGAAGGGAGATCGTGAGGGGCCGCCGGTCGTGCTCGCCGGAGGTGGATTGACAGTAGAGCGCCGGCGCCGGAGGGATGTGCAGCGGGCAGGGAGGCCGGAGGGTTGACAGCGGGTCGGCCTGAGAAGAAGGCCGGAGTGACAGGGGCGTCGGAGTTCGCCCGGAGCACGGGTGAACAGTATTCAATTCCCCCCCCCCTTTCTTTTTTTGAATTTAAATTCAAATGAAAGAAAAAAACAATAAGAAGAAGAGGGAAGGAAGAAGGAGAAGAAAAAGAGAAGAAGAAAGGAAGGAGGAGAAGAATTACCTACGGATGAGAGAGGGGATGTGGGGGCTTGTGAGGGGGTGGTGTTTTCTAGGTTTCCTAGGGATTAGGGTTAGGATGTAGACATGATATTAAATAGGGAGAGAGAGGGTGTGATGGAGGGTGAGGATTTGACCCACTTAATTGAGTGGTCCAGATCGAACATGAGGAAAATAATTCATGTAGGGATGAGGGTTTTTAATTAAAATATTAAGGATTCCTCATTGGTTTAAATAATGGGGTGTTGGCACAAAATGCCGATTTGCAATTTAACCCCCTTAAATTTGGGAAATTGCACAAACACATGAAATGACGAAAATTTGGCGGGCGATCCGGGGTCCGGTGTTTTGTAGGGTCAGGGGGCACTGTAAGACTGGTACGGGCTCAATTAGCAGGGCACTGGAATTAAATTGGGATTTTAGAATCAGATAAAATGGTATCCTCAATTTAAATAGAATTAAATGCAAGTTGTGTTCAACAATTAATTAGGAGTACATGGAGCCAAAATCAGGTCAGGTCATCAATACCAATATTGAAGAAGACTCAGAACAAAATGTTTCCCTAATTTGGGCCGCATGAAAAATAGGTCAAGATGGCCTCCAATTTTCGATTGGAACGCACAACGATACAAAATAGGAATTTAAAAATAAACGTCCGCGACGATTTTTGTGCGGCTAGAAACAATGCACAGGGAGCATAATTATGAGTTGCAAAAATAGCAGAAATGAAGGCGGGCATGTCTAGGGCAAGATTGTGAAATTTGTTGGAAGACAAAAGTCAGGATAGCGCTCCAAATATCGAAGCAACGACAATGCGCAAAAATATTAAATAAAAAATACAGTAATTAATTACACCTCCAATAAATTAATTCTAAAATAAAACAATTAACCTCAAAATTCCATGACTCCGACAGGTGCTCATCTACTGGCTTCTAGGTCAAGTCTACCATCACAAACACAAATGAACACTGTCTATAATATAATATATTAAAGTACACATCACATAGTTATTTAATTTAAATATATACTATTCATGCAATTAATTTAATTGTAAATACCATAATATTAAATATTGCAAAGAGTCGAAAATACCCCTGTTTTCGGAATGTGGTAGTGACAAGTCTACCCACCTTAAAAGAATTTTGTCCTCGAAATTAAAATCCTCAAAGTAGCGTTTATTCATACACATTATTATTCCCTCAAATTTTAAATTCATCATACATGATATTAGTTAATAATCCACAATGTCCTCTCAGAATTTTCAAAATTCTGAAATTATTGCATAACCTGAAAAATCCTCGGAATAGAATCAAAGTCTATTTTTATCAAAAATTTCCTCGAAATTTTTAGTTAATAATTCAATACTCAGAATTTAATACCCACTCCTCAAATTTGATTTTTATCAATGCACAAATATAGAATGAAATCTCGTCCCACAATGTTTTGAATTTAAGTATTTAATCCATCAATGATTTTATTTCTCGATTTTCTCTTCCTCAAAATGCTTAACAATGCGATACTTAAGCATTCTCCAAATGCAACATCCAATTATAAAATTCAAAAAAATCCTAACTTGCAATCAAATAAATATGATGATAGTCTCCCAAAATTTCCAAATTTTAATAATCCATTTAATCATGTCATAATCTTTCTGGAATTAATAAACCACCAATTATGCAATGTTAATTTCTTAACCATTTATTTAAATCAATATTCATCCTCGAATTTTAATCATCTTGTTCCTCTTGTCAAGTCATAGCTCCTTCATGAATCTTTACTACAGTCAACACCAATAATCACGGTCTAAGAAAATTCTACCTTATAGTCATACCACATACAACCTAAGGGAATATGTACGGTCATGGTGTCTTGTCATGGTATTTGCAGTATCTGTATCAGGGATACTACTAACTACATTCTAACAAGAAAATCATGCATGCAAGCTACGGTACTAAGGTATCAGTCAATCAATCAAATAGATAGGAACAAGACGAAGGAAGGAACAGAACCTGCTAACACATTACCTGTAGTATCGGTCTCCTCGACCGTCACTACAAATGCCCGTCCTGCTGGGGTGGTTCCCTTCGCGGGTGCTGAGCAATATACGGTTCCACAGGTAGCCTAACTGGATCTCTATAATCTGAAGTTGTGCGCTGGCCGGAAAGATAAGAGGTTAGAAGATAATCCCTTACTCGATGTCCCGCAGCGCCGCAGTGCAAACAAAGTCCTAGCCTCGTTCTACAGCTCTCCCAAAGGTGACCTGGCTTCTTACAGAAATGACAAGTCTGTTGTGTCTCTCTCGGAGGCTGTTGCTGATTCTACTGAACACGGACTGGTGCCTGGTACTGTTGTTGATGCTGATACGCCCATGGATGTTGCTGGACAGGAACTGGTGCTAGGTACTGCGGTGGATGCTGAAATGTCCATGGTTGTTGCTGAATATGAAATGGTACTTGGTACTGCTGTTGGTACTGAATACGGGGATGCTTGGCCGGTCCTGCGCTATCATTCGTATCTCCAATAGTATTGTGACTCCTCTTAGGCCTGAGATCCAGGTCCTCTTCTGCGATCTGAGCATCCATTAAGATAGCCTCATAGGTAGCGGTACGACGACCAGAAGTGCGCGACTTAATCTCTCTTGTCAGTCCCTTTCTAAATTTTCGGGCTCGATCTTCTGGGTCCCGAATCATAGACGATGCAAAATGGCTCAACCTACAAAATTCTGCAGCGTACTCGTCGACCGACATGTTTCCTTGAACTAAGTCATGAAACTGACTTTCCAAGGTTCCCAATGCCACGTCGGGAAAGAACTTCTCCTTGAAGAGTTCCTTGAAGGTCTCCCAAGTAAGTCCTTGCGCAGTAATTCTCGTCTTAGTGCGATACCACGTGAGTGCAATATCGAACATCTGACTGCCAGCGGCTTCTATCTGCAAGTTCTCCAGAATCTGGGTCAATCGCAGGCTTCTCTCTATATCCTCTAGCCAGTCGTCAGCGTAGAGTATCCCTTCGGTACCTTTGAACTCTCGAGGCATCATCCTTTTGAAATCCACTATAGTGCCTGATCTCTGCTGTTGCTGGCCAAGAAACTGCTGGTACTGTGCTACTCTCTCCAAAGCTTGGAGAGTCACTTGATGGGCATTCTCCATGTTTTCTTTCATCAGCTCGGTTTGTGCCTGGTGCGCTTCTGCTTGCACCCTCTGAGCCTCAGCTTGGACTCGCTGAGCATCTGCTGTCACTCTCTGGGCATCTACCATGCCTTGGATCAAGGTAAACATCTGCGTTCCGTCAATGGACAAACCTCCGGGAATCGGAGTTGATGGAGGAGGAAGGTTGTCCGTCACAGCTGCGGCAATCTTCTTAACAGGTGGAGGAGGAGGAGGATCCCCGAAAAGTGTAGAAACTCCCACATGCATCGGAGATGTAGGAGGAACTACGGATGTCTGTCCATCAGGTGGAGAGGTGGCAGACCCCTCTAAAGCTGATATTCCCGCTCTCATAGACCGTGTCTGCGGCGACATCCTGAAGACAGATCCCAAAGAATCAATTTAGGCAAAAATACGATATCATCAAGGAAGGACAGTACAGTTCTAAAGAAGCAACATTCAAGATAAAGATTGGGAATAACAATCCTAGTTGTGATTGCACAGGTCAAAGATGCATCCATGGTCTGATATCTCTATCCCCTAGGTATCACGGTTCTATCACAAACACACTCACTGCTAGCTTCCTTACCTACTGCAACAGTTGATGCTAGTTATCCTTATCACTCGAGTGCATATCAAATGCAACACACTATACTAAGGACTGCACTCTCTAATACAATCCTAGATGAAAACCCAAGTCAGTTTGCAGGGGAATCACTATCATGCTCAAGCCAACAGATCCTTACACATGCATCTCATCTACTATATACTAATATCTCTCTCTCTATAAGATTTTATCCTCAAATAAAATTCCTGAAAATAACTCCTCGAATAAATTTTAAGGTAAATTGCATACACTTTCCTCAAGGTTAATTATTTAAATACTGAAATAAAACTTAATCACACAAAATCCTTACAGACTTGTCTAGGTTTATTGAATCGAATCTGAATTCCTCAAAATAAATTTTTAATAGCCATATTTCAACTCCTCAATTTCAAAGTTTTTGCAATTTATTGAAATCTTCAAAATAAATTTTAATAACAATCTCAATCTTCTCAGAATCCTAAAATTTGAAATTCATTTTCAATCTTCAATTAAAAATTTTAAATCCACCTTCTGTAGTTCAATAGCTCTAATGTTAATCCTTTTTACTGTCCTCATTGACATGCGTCCTCAAATAATACCATAAATTAGTCTGTAAATATATCTTGATATGAAATCAAAACCCTACAATGAAACCAAAATCATAATTTAATAACTAATCAACAATGATCAAATCAATATCAACAAGTGAGAATGGACGGAACAAGGGAATGATTTAAATTGGAAATTTTAACAAGATTCTCAGGGGTCATCCCAGGAATCTCTCAAGGAATTGTGATTGAGTATTTGCCCTCGTCCTAGTATCCTATATCCTATGTCCTATAGCAGGCACGCAGTAGTATAACAAGGATGTCACACTACTACGACATCGCACGACTCGCGAAGTCTGACCTGCATGGGCCACCACTAAAAACGTGTCACGACCCGCACCCGGTTTAGGGGCACGAGTGCGTGGGTACGTCCAGCCTACGCCGCAGCATCGGCGGTAGAACGCTGTCAAGGTCTTGATACTATCTAACTAATGTCACGCAAGCATCCAATCTCCATTAGGAGGCACGGATGACACAAATAAGATGAACATATACTCAATCACAGGATTACAGCACGATAAGATTTCGAAACAGAAATTTAAAATTAAACACAACACAAGTCCACAAGTAATATTCTAACTCAACAATATCCAAGAATCACCAAAAATGCCGGAGACAAATCCAGTACCAAATAGTCTACTTAAAGAACTAACAATAAATAATAATTCCGGCTAGAACTTCCAGAATCACAACTAACTACCAAGTCTGCAGCTACTCACCATATGGTCCATAAAGTGTCAGACAGCGGTCCTCTAAGGCATAGTCTGGAAAAATATTTCCAGTCAGGAAGGAGCAAAGCAACACTCTCAAATAACAGTTCCATTAATTGATAATGTCTATAATACAATAAAACATGTCATGCTAGCTACTGAGAAGACAGTGAAATAAATACAATGGCAATTTATGAGAGACAGGCAATGTAAAGAGACAGGCAATAGGCAATATGATACAGTCAGTGCATGTATGGAATTAAAAGAACAAGGAACAGTATCATATACGGGTGATGTAGTATATGATTTAAAATAGGGAACTGTAATCTATTCTACGTGTTTGAAATAGTAGTTTCAAAATATGATCGGCTTGGGAACATGTACGATAGCTACAAGGCCTGGCTAATCATGGGTGAAGAGCATGATTAACACTTACAATTTCTATACTACAATAAGAGGTTATGATCACATTTCTTACTAACTACTTCCCCGCCCCCAACTAGTACTGTGGATCCAACCATGACACGTCACGATACACGAGCAAGTCAAGTCTATCATGTACGATGTCTAAATATACATGTCGTGTACAATGTCAATACGATAATCAAGATAACATCTCATGACTGCAGATCCAAGCTATACTAGTCCGTGTAGCACAGTGTCAAAGATTCAGTTGTAACATTTCAAGATCATTAAACTTATAGCAATTATCAAGAATTGGAAATTATCAGAGAATGTACTTGCCTTGGGTCCTTAGCTGGTATTTATGGATGTCCTGTTCCAGAGTATCCCCTGGGTAAACCAACAGTCCTAAAGACAACACAATATAACATTTGCATCAGAAGCTACGCTAACACACAGTCAAAATACTGGCCTCAGGGCCATGCCAGGCAGGGCACTAGTCAACTAGGATCATCTGGCAGACAGACATCTAAAACACATTACATATTTTAATCCTTAATACCTGCCATATATATATTTGCAATACAATTATGTATATACCAAATTGAATTTATACCATATATATATACCAATTGAACATACCTTGAAAATATGCTAAGCATATTTATAAAATACATGTATACACATATACCAATTAAATATATATATATATACATTAGATACGAAAACATACACTAACATATATTATACCAATTTAAACTAAAACATAAACATACTAAAATACGTATTTATATATGTACCAAGTAGATTAGATATATACATATACATGTATTAAGCATTAATTAAATAATTACTAATATACACTTTACTAAATACATATTATAAGAAAATACCAATTACATACATATATGTGCATTTAATTAAATACATACTTATACAATTATTTAAATAAAAATAAATGATATACTTATTAAATACATCCATTACATTATACAGTTAATTATTGATAAAATAAATAATATACATTTACACATTTATACATTTATACCAAAATACGTATTTTATTACGTATATTCTATATGAAATATGCCAAAACAATTCATGTATGTATATGAATACATATACACTAAGTATTATTCTAATACACACACCAATATACGTATACGTATTTATATACATATATATATTTTTACGCATTAACTAATATATACTAATACACAATATTTATACACATTAATTGTATATATATACATATGCATACTAATTAAATCATACTTATACATGTTTAACATTAAATAAAATAATACTATACACATACCTACACATTACACATTGCATTCATATACTAAATATATATATATACTATACATATTAAGTAAATAATTATTATACATATATTATACATATATATATATAACCATAGGAAGAAGGAAGAAGGAGATGGGAGGAGACTCACTGGGGTCGGCTTGCTAGCCGCCGGACCGGAGGTGGCTGGTGGTGGTGATGGTCACAGCGGGAGGGGGAGGAGCAATGGTGGTCGGGTCAGAGTTGGATGATGAAGATGGAGGTGGTAATGAATGAAGATGATGGTGGTGGATAATGGCAGCGGCTCGACGTGGAGGGGGAGTGCCGGACTTGATGGCCGGAGGGAGTTCGGTTCTGGAGTAGTGGTTGGCCGCCGGGTTGAGTTGCCGGAGCGTGGAGGCTGAGGGGGAGGAGGTTGAAGAGCTGACCGTCGGAGCAGTCGCAGCAAGGCGGAGGGAGAACGCAGAGGGGAATGCTCCGGAGTCGCCGGAGCTCGACAGCGGGGAGCCCGGGGTGGAGCAGCTGAGTCGGATGGGTGCAGCGGGAGTCGGGGTCCGATCGACGGGGGAAAAACAGCAGAGGGAGAGGAGAGGATGGAGCGCCACGGAAATAGGGAGTTGTGGATGCCGGAGGGAGATCGTGAGGGGCCGCCGGTCGTGCTCGCCGGAGGTGGATTGACAATAGAGCGCCGGCGCCGGAGGGATGTGCAGCGGGCAGGGAGGCCGGAGGGTTGACAGCGGGTCGGCCTGAGAAGGCCGGAGTGACAGGGGGCGCCGGAGTTCGCCCGGAGCACGGGTGAACAGTATTCAATTCCCCCCCCCCTTTCTTTTTTTGAATTTAAATTCAAATGAAAGAAAAAAACAATAAGAAGAAGAGGGAAGGAAGAAGGAGAAGAAAAAGAGAAGAAGAAAGGAAGGAGGAGAAGAATTACCTACGGATGAGAGAGGGGATGTGGGGGCTTGTGAGGGGGTGGTGTTTTCTAGGTTTCCTAGGGATTAGGGTTAGGATGTAGACATGATATTAAATAGGGAGAGAGAGGGTGTGATGGAGGGTGAGGATTTGACCCACTTAATTGAGTGGTCCAGATCGAACATGAGGAAAATAATTCATGTAGGGATGAGGGTTTTTAATTAAAATATTAAGGATTCCTCATTGGTTTAAATAATGGGGTGTTGGCACAAAATGCCGATTTGCAATTTAACCCCCTTAAATTCGGGAAATTGCACAAACACATGAAATGACGAAAATTTGGCGGGCGATCCGGGGTCCAGTATTTTGTAGGGTCAGGGGGCACTGTAAGACTGGTACGGGCTCAATTAGCAGGGCACTGGAATTAAATTGGGATTTTAGAATCAGATAAAATGGTATCCTCAATTTAAATAGAATTAAATGCAAGTTGTGTTCAACAATTAATTAGGAGTACATGGAGCCAAAATCAGGTCAGGTCATCAATACCAATATTGAAGAAGACTCAGAACAGAATGTTTTCCTAATTTGGGCCGTATGAAAAATAGGTCAAGATGGCCTCCAATTTTCGATTGGAACGCACAACGATACAAAATAGGAATTTAAAAGTAAATGTCCGCGACGATTTTTGTGCGGCTAGAAACAATGCACAGGGAGAATAATTATGAGTTGCAAAAATAGCAGAAATGAAGGCGGGCATGTCTAGGGCAAGATTGTGAAATTTGTTGGAAGACAAAAGTCAGGATAGCGCTCCAAATATCGAAGCAACGGCAATGCGCAAAAATATTAAATAAAAAATATAGTAATTAATTACACCTCCAATAAATTAATTCTAAAATAAAACAATTAACCTCAAAATTCCATGACTCCGACAGGTGCTCATCTACTGGCTTCTAGGTCAAGTCTACCATCACAAACACAAATGAACACTGTCTATAATATAATATATTAAAGTACACATCACATAGTTATTTAATTTAAATATATACTATTCATGCAATTAATTTAATTGTAAATACCATAATATTAAATATTGCAAAGAGTCGAAAATACCCCTGTTTTCAGAATGTGGTAGTGACACACCCAGGCTGTCAAATACCGCCATCCCCTTCGCGTAAACTGCTTTTTCAAGCACGAAGGGATACGCTGCCTTGTTTTACACTGGCAAAACGTGAGCTGTTTACATTCTGCAGTAGACAAATCGCCTGCTACGCCAAAAGCTGCACTCCGTACAGGGTTCGAGGCACGTCTCTTCGCCTAATGCACAGAGCGGTGATAGTTTCTCGAGGCACGTCTCTGCGACTGATGCACATAAAGGGTTGCAGACCGTCAAAGAACACGTCTCCATATTTAATGCACAGGATGGTTGTAAATCTCGGCATTTAATGCAAGAGATTTGATTATATCTTCAAAAGTCGTAATTCCGGCTAAGACGTCCACATCAGCACTGTGGCACGGTACGCAGCAACTTCTACGCCCATCCAGCGTTTGTGCTCATTCGGCTTCTACGCCTGTTCGGCCCCTGTGCCCCTTCGGCTTCTACGCCTGCTCGGCCCCTGTGCCCCTTCGGCTTCTATGCCTGTTCGGCCTCTACGACCACTCGGCTTCTGTGCCTGTTCGGCCCCTGTGCCCCTTCGGCTTCTATGCCTGTTCGGCCTCTACGACCACTCGACTTCTATGTCTGTTCGGCCTCTACGACCACTCGGCTTCTATGCCTGTTCGGCCTCTACGACCACTCGGCTTCTACGCCTGTTCAGCTTCTACGCCTGTTCGGCTTCTATGCCGGATTGATAACTATTTAGCTTTTATGCCATAGTGACGGAATTTGGCTTCTATGCCAATCTCTTCTACACAATGGATACCTACCTACGTGGCTTTTATGCCGTGATCTTCGTAGCAATTGTACGCGTTGTGTCCCTTAGTTCGACCCGCGTCACACGCTCATTCAAAAGATCATCTATACGCAGGCATTGGTTACTTTAACCGTTGTATAAAAGGGTGCTGTACTTTCCACTCCTCGGTTGTTACACCGACGGAGTGGTCACTGTCACTGAAACTCTATAAATAGAGACCTCTATCAATGAGGAACAAGGTCGGAAAATTGGTCAAGAAAACCAATATCAGATCCAAGGTCGAAAAACTCCAAACTTGAAGATCGAACCAGGTCGACAAAAATTGGAAGATCGAACCCGAGAGAGAGAGAGAGAGAGAGAGAGAGAGAGAGAGAGAGAGAGAGCACCCGGAGCTCAGGCAAAGAGTAGGGATCGACGACTTTGGCATCGTGCATCTACCCTCTCCTGTAACCTTCGAAGCTGCTTCCTGTCTTCTACGATACTTCTTCAACATCGTGTGGTCCAAGGGCTAAAGTGATCGACTGCAGATCAGACACCTATAGCAATATTTACCCAGATTAAATAAATTGTACTTCCATATCCTCGTATAGGATCAAATTGTACAAGTTTGTTTGTAAACCAAAGAAGGTGGGTTCTGTGTAAACCCCATATTGAATACATCTTCATTTTTTCGTTTAATACCACAAACAGTCACGTCTGATTGCATCACGACCTTCTCGTTAGTGGAGAAGGAAGTCCGATAACTACCACATTTCTAGAATATGGGTATTTCTATAATTTTATATTATTATAAAAAAATTGTTTATATATTTTTTAAATATATAATGTGTATGGTATAGATATTATAAATAGTATTATTATTGGTTAGTGGATTATATTATTTAATTAGACTTGACACTAGCGGACCTAACTAGACCCGACTTGACCTATTGATTTAATTAATTATTTAGTCATGGTTTGACTCATTAGTTTAGGAGAATGAGTTAATTATTGAGTTTAAACTATTGAACTTGAGTCATTAGTTAGTCATGACTAGATTAAGTCTATTAAACCTATTTGACTCAAGAATATAATATTTCTTCTATAGGATTAGTTGATCATATTCATGAGAGAATGAGAGGGGCCTTTGTGTCAATTTAAATATTCCTCAACCTAACCCTAAAATGGAGCATATATAAGCCTATATATTCATGAATAACCTCTATTTGCTTTCCTAATTAATTTATCTCCAAATTTGGAAGCAAACCCTAATTCACCCATTTTTAAATCTCATCCCTCTCATTTTTATTTTCCAAGGAGGCTAAGGAGCTTGTCATTGCTATAGAAAGCTTGAAGAGGAGTCCAAGTATTGAGAATCGTGTTCGCTTGGTCTTTCTCGTGTCCAAATTTGGAGTTCTTCAAGGAGGTCACTCAAAACCTATGTAATTACACTCTATTTATGGTTAAGAACACCCATTGGACCTATAGGAATCCTCCCATAGGTGGAATTGATTGTATATGACTAGATCTAGGTATTAGAAGCCATTTTGCTAGATTTAGGTTTTTCTCTTGTAGATATTTTGTGTCCTATTTGGGAAAAATTCTGAATTTGGGACACCATGTGTTTGTGTTGTGTCCTCAATGAGAAATTTGGTACCTATTTGGGTTGTGGTTGTGTCCTTGAGTCCTAATTAGGATACGTTAGGTTCGTGTCATAATACTCATAGTTGATTTTGATTTCCATCTGCATTGGGTTCATATTTGTCAATAGATATATGTTCTTTATGTTTATGTATCATGTAGATTAGGCCATACTAATAGAATTAGTTATATATGTTGGTAGGAGTATTATTATCAATAGTGTGGGAGATGCACAGGTATAGATATGGGTGTGTATTAGCCTAATATGCAAGTGTGTGTAGGTGTCGGGTTGTTAAGCACAGTGCCTTGCACTTGGGGGTCAGCAATAAAGGGGGATAATTAGATAATGGCATCAACATCAGTGGATGCAGGTGAAGGGATCTGTTATAGGCCAGTTGGTAGATGCTTGAGCAGTGTGGGGAGGTGAGTGTAGGATTTAAGGGTATTAAAATTAGTGTATGTGTTCAGGAATAAGGAGAGGGAGCCTGAAACTGCATTCAGTAGTATGGGTGCTTGTATCAGTGCACTGCTCGAGCAGGTAGAGCAGTAGGGGATCTTGAGTGTTGTGGCATTCAGTTGAAGGAGAGGAACTTGACTACAGATTTTGTTCTACTGCAGAAGTATAAGTTGTGGGGTTCACTGCAGTAGGAAATATGGAACTGAAGGATTAAATTGCAGCAACCTGTAGGAAAGGGTATCCAGTATCGGGTTTGAGGGCATAGTAATTAAGTTTAGGAGTTAAGGGATGTCCAAGTAGTATAGTTGTTAGTATATGGAGTACTTGTGAGTGTCAGTCATGTGTTCTTATACTTAGGGTTGTATCTTGAGATTGAGGTGTTATTTTGGATGGGTACAGAGTTCAAATCATTGTGTAAGTATTATGGGGGTGTTATATACAGGAAATTGGATTCATATTGGTAGTGTCAGTTATAGGTGTGTGTATCTGTAGGCAGTAGGGTGGTCTGAAATACCCAATATGGTGTTGATGCTCAGGTTCAGAGCTGTGCTTATAGGTTCACAAGTGTAGAGTTGGTAGTTGTGGTTTATTATAGTGTATTGATTTAGTGGGGAAATTTGACAGTGCATAGGCAAGACCCTGTGGACAGGGTGTTAGCAATCCAGTATATGAAGGGTTGTGAATGTACAGGTAGTTGTGATAGTGTTGATGCCTGAGAGTTTCAGTGATGTATTCAAGTAGTGAGTTGGTAGAAGAGTATTAGAGGTAAGGGTTGTATATCAGTTGGAGTTTAGAGTGTGGTGCATTAAAGATACAAAGCAGCAGCAAGCGTTTTGTAGGTGTGTGTGTTTCTTTAGTGAGCAGAGGTTGAGTATGAGAATATGTGCAAATACATGTGTATCATGTGTTCTATAGGCAAGCAATGGTAGTATGGTAGCACAATCGGGTAAGTGCAGGTATCAGACTTGCTATTGCATTTTTATGTTAGTGAGCAAGGTGAGAATGGGGTTCTTGATGGTATTTAAGTAGTGGGGTAAGTGCATCATAGTGAGTATCCATATATATGTATCTAAGTATGTGCCTTGCAGTAGTGAATTAGGAATTTGTACAGACATATAGGCAATGCACATAATCTGTGAGTGCACTGCAGGTTCAGATGTTAGAGCAAGAGTGCTCGATTAGAGCTTCTCCAAGTTGGGCACAAAGGGTAGTATGTTACCAGGGTAGAAGTCTAATGCCTAGTGCATTAGTTTAGGTGTTGAGGTAGTGTGAAGGTGAATTGAGGGGTAGAGTAGTGAATATAACTATATGAAATGTGGATACCATAGTGTCAAGGTATGGGTCAATATACTAAAGTATTGGGTATAGAGTCATAGCAAAGTAATATAGTATCATATATATAAGTTAAGAGTAATACTAAGTGGTTGAGGTTTTAACTTGACACTAAGGTGAGTTAGGCCAAATGGTTAATTAGTAATATAGTATGGGTACGTATAGAGTTATACATTAGTAGTAATTAGTATAGCTAAGGTATTAACTTGGATACCTAAGTGATAACCTAACAGTAGTAATATTAGCTAGTATAGTCCAACCTTAGCTACGTATTAACTAGTATAAACTAGAATACCTTAGTATGACTTGGAAGACCATAGCATAGCATGTATTAACCTAGCTTGCCTACTAAGATCTAGTCTTGACATAGAAAACCATATTTTAGCTGATTTAAGCTTATTATTTTTTTATTACACCAAATGACATTGATACTTCATATTAGGTCACTTTGACTCCAGTCCAAATCCAGATTGGTATTGTCAGCTCAGGACCTTAGGCGAGTACATTCTCTGATAGTTTTTATTATATGGCATTTACTATGATTCTTGTACTTAGTGATGTTCTACTTGATTTCTGACACGATATTACACGGTTGGTATAGTATAGATCCCCGTCATGAGATGTTGCTTTTCCTGCTTACTGTGCAAGCTGCCCTTACTGTGCAAGTTATTCTTGTGGAACGTGCCACGGTTTGGATCCACTATACAAGTAGGGGGTGGGGAAGTACTAGCTAGATGTGTGATCATATACCCTTACTGTGAAAGAGAAAGTATTGTGAGTGTTAATCATACGCCTCACGTATGATTTACCAGGCCCTATCGTATTGTGTAAGTTCCTAAACCGATCACATTATAATACTAATACTTCGAGGCACATAATGAGTATAGTTTCTTCCTTTATATTTTATTTTTTACTGAGATGTTCTCTATTGTTCTGTCTATTTATTCTCTGCCACATAGTTTTGTTTATCCACTTTCCATATTGATATTGTCAGTTATGATTCAGTTATTTATTCTCATCTTATATTGCACCCTCTATTAATGTTTTATATTCTTTGTCATTTAACTGAAGCTGCTATTGGGTTGTACTCGTTTTATTTCGACTGGATATATTTTTCATACGATGACTTAGAGGATTGGTGTCTGACATATTATGGACCATAGGAGGGAGTGGCGACCTTGGTCCCTGATATTACCGGAAGGACTAGCCGGTGTCACGAGATATCTTAGTTTCATTTACTAGTTTCTGTACTGGATATGTCTCCATTTTAGACTTTTGGCATATTATATGTAATTGAGATTCATTGTATTTTGTTGATAGACTATTTAGACAAGAATTTGGTTATAGTTATGTACTTTGTTATTCTATCTTCTATTTGATATCGTGCTATTATCTTCCTCTAGTTTTACTATAATTGAATATTAATTTTTATATCATTATCATCTTATCCTCCGTTTTGAGTTAAGATATCATTGACAGATTTATACATTATTGTGTGAGATGATTAGATAGTATAGTTGACCTAGACAGTATTCTACCGTCGATGCTGCGGCGTAGGATGGATGTACCAATGTACTCGTGCCCTTATTCTAGGTGTGGGTTGTGATATATTTTTGTGGTGGACTATGCAGGTCAAGCTTCATAATTAGTGCGATTATGGGAGGATTTTTGAGGATCCACTACTTATTGCATTCTCACAACTCCTGAGTACAAATAATAGCTTTTACAATAATTTGTGTAGCAAGAGAAATATTATACATAGGTACTTGTTGGGGATGGAAAACAAAACAAGTGTGTACATCTTGGTTGCCTTGTTGAAGATGAGGGGAGTACAAGTCTCGCTTAGACATAGTACTTTTTTAGGAACTTTTCGTTGATAGGCATCATGAGCAAGTCGCCGTTGGGATTTCTCGAGCCGGTAGGCGCCGTTGGAGAATAAGGACTCCACGATGAACGGGCCCTCTCATTTAGGCTAGAATTTGTCGGTCGTCTTGTGGAAGTGATGGCGCGTACTAGCATCTCCATATCCTAGCCCTCTGAGAGTGTTGTTGTAATAACTGTTGGATTGTAAAAGAATACGCTGTCCTTTACCAAAGTTCAGACATTCAGCTTTTTGGAGGTCATAGCCCATCTTCAGCATGAGACGGAGTAATTATTAGTTGTAATGATAGAACTATGGCAGCTCATCATTTTTTGCATTGAATACTGTTGATGACTTAGCTTGTGCAGAATAAAAAACTTTGTGCACAGGAACACTGCCACGTATAAACAAGAGAGTTGGCTGAGTTGTGTGTGTAAGATCACTGTCATGTGCGCACGATTGTCCCCAATGTCGAGGATCACTGCTTGCTGTGCATTTTTATATATCAGGTTAGGGAACACTGCATGTTACCCATAAGAATTTGTTACGAAGAGAAGTACTATCGTGTGCACATGAAGTATGATGCGTCCTTGCGCTGAAGACTTGCTCGGATGCGTACAATGGAACGCTGCCTATCATGCGCCATTGTTGATGAGTCATGAGAGACTCGACTCATGTGCATAGGGAGACTTGTTGATGTGCTGAGCATCTGAAGTCTACAGTTTATGTTTTTTATGGAAAGGATCATGCGACCCATCCTGCATTGCTTTTCCTTTGACCTGGTCGTTGAAGGCGCTTTGATGTCAGACGTCTAGGAATCCCGCTGGTAGGCAAGGCCTGACCTAGTTGTACCAGCCCAGGCCTCCTCAGTGGTAAGAGAAACCATGTGGCAGGACTTGGCTTTTCAGTTTTTAGGCCTGACGACAGAAGGCGCTGCTTTTTGCGTTAAGTCTGGGACAAGATCCGGATGGACCTATATAATTTTGCCTCGAGGTGTAATAAGAGGTGTCATCCCGGCTGCTTGGTCGCAAAATGGGGAAAGAATAACTACCTCCAATGTTGCCCTTGGGATTGGTATGACTCCGTCCAGGGCTTCCGTTGCGGAAAAGTTGCCAAACTTGAGGGATACCATGTTGGCGACAACTGTTATGTTGTCGAAGTCCAAGGAGAGACCTTTGGTATCGATCAGACGCTAGATGTACCTCTTTAAGGTGTAGCAGTCCTGCGTTGGGTGCTGGGCGTAGCGGTGGAAGTGACACTACGTTGGGTTGTTCATCTTCTTTGCTTCAGGCTGACGTTTGACGTTGGGGAGGCAAATTTTACCTCCCTGCATCAGTATGTCAAAGATAGCTTGACATCACCGTCTTCGAAAGAATATGTCTCCTTTGATTTTGGTGCATCCGCCTGCTATTTTTCAGGTTTCTTGGTCACATTAGCGACCATGGCTTGCTTCCCTTTCGCATCGCGGTTGCTGCTACCGCTATTATTGTTGTTGTTGTTGTTGCTGGGGTGCTTGCCCTTTTTCTCGATAATAGGGATATGGATTCCCAAGTATCGAGCGTCTGTGAGCTTCTTTTCAGCATTGACAGTGCTTATAATAAACGTCGTCCAGTCTTTGAACTGGCTATTGCGCATCCAGAGGTTGACTTCCGAAAAATGTTTTTCTGGCACATCTCTATTAGTGTGGCCTCAGGATTGCCAGGGGACAACCTTAGCGTTGTTTGTCGGAACCGCTCGATGTAATTTCGTGTTAGTTTTCTTTCTTTCTGTGCGACAGAGGACATTATCATATCATTTTTTGCCTCATAGAATCTGTTGAGGAACATACGCTTGAGGTCATCGAATGATGAGATACAATTATCTTCGAGACTGCAGAACCAGTCAAAAGCTACCCCTGTTAATGCCTCAAAGAAGAGTCTGGTAAGGATAGCATCAATACGGGGTAGGTATCCCATTGTAATCTTGAAGTAACTCATGAACCGACGGAGGAAGGATTTGCTATCAAATATGTTTATATTGAAGGGCTTGTATTTAGGTGGATATGGTATATCCCTCCATTCTATCGGGTATGGTTGCTGCATCCCGAGATCGCAGAGTGAGCCCCGATTGCCCATGTAGTGTAGGTGAGCCCAGAGTTCCTGGACCTCCTTCATTGCTTGCTTGGCCTCATCTCCTACAGAAGGTGTAGACGAGCCTGGCAGGTAAAGATTACTTCCCGCAGGTGGGGCATTTGTGTTTGAATCCCCGTTGGTCCCAGGGTCCAAGTTTGCTTGTCCAGGGGTCCTTGCTGGTTGAGAAACCATATTTTCTTTGATTTTCAGTATTATCTGGGTTAAGACTTGCATTGATGCACCCATCGTCTGCATCATGGCCTTGAGGGTCTCAAGGCGCTGGCGGTCGCTGGGGCTTTCATGGTCATCCCCGGCCATGTATACCGTCCTCACCTAGGGAGAGATGGACGGGGCAGTGGATGACGCACTTTTCGTCTCAGACCCCTGGTGAGAGTAGTCATCAAGGAAAGCTGGCAGTGCCATCTCCTTCTCGAACTCAGAAGAAATACTACCCCCAGCGTAGGAGGCTACATCAACCTGGTGATGGAAGCTACCCCCAGGGATCTTTGAGTCCGTTTCTTGGAAATTACTGCCTTCTCAGAACATCGGGTTGTTACATAAGTCGAGGGGAATACCACCCTCAACTTGGGCCACCCCTAGGGGTTCTAAGGAAGAACTACCCCCAGTAGCTGATATTTTCTTCCTTGATCGGGTACAGTAGAAAATGCCTTATGCGGGTCCCATTGTTAACCCTCCTGGTAGTCGCCTTCATAACTCACTGGCAGAAAGCGACGGACTGGAGGTACTTGACTTCTTTTCTCCCTTAGGGGGAAGCTTCCGAGTCGAGTCACATGAGGCAGAGGGAAGCTCCTTCTCCTCTGGTACTTGCACCTGATATCCGGATTGTTACCGGATAGGGGCTTTCTGGTACAGTCGCTGGAAGGCCGACTGCCTGCTTGTGGGTGTTGCCACTTTATTGTAGCAGCAATTGATAATGATCTTGGCACATTGATGCCCTGGAGAGAATATTCTAACGGCCATAGTTGTTTTTCTTGCCTTGCACTTGTGATTGATCATATTACGCAAGCCAAGGAAGGGTTGTTCCACCTTTGTACCCTTTTGTGGGCCCAGAAGGACCGAGAACACAGGTGCGTAGGTATTGTATTTGCTTCCTGATCCGGGGTTCGTACATGAACTTTCCTCGGATCGTCAGTGAAAGACTTTTGAGACCGACATTGTCCATTTGCCATTGCGGGCTGGACGTACGAGGCGGTCTTATATAGCTTCCCATTAGGGCCCGTGGAATGGTTAACGGTGCATACTGACGATCAGCTAACTGGATAGTTGCTTGAGCCTGATGAGCTCGCACTTCCCTAGGCTTCTTTGACTTAGCACCCGCAGGAGCATAGTATAAACAGTCTAGGTTTGGGTTTTCTCCATTCTCAGCGTGACACATAGGATCTGCGCCGCAGGAGATACGGTCAAAAATAGATGTTTTGTTGCTATCGGGGCCGCATGCGGCCATCTGCCTACGGATGTCAACTGATGCCGCATGGCCAGTCTTATGCGGCCTCCTTCTTTGTCGCATAGAACCTGCCTCAGCACCAGAACGTCTGGCATCATAGTGCTTTCCTCTGCCAGAGTCTGGGTGCCGAGCCATTTCTGTTTTAGATGGAGCTGCCGCATAGACGTGGGCATTCTAGGTGTTCGCTTGACGACCATCATCAGCAACAGAGCGAGAGGTGGGAAGCGCCTGCTTCGCGGATGGGTGAGGCGCAGCGGCCTTTGCTACCCACGTCATGCGGGTCTTTTTAAGCTTGGCTAGCCTTGGCGAAGGACTAGCACTTCCTTCAGAGAGAATTTTCTTGAACGCTTGCTGGTCGAAGCGAACTAGCAGCATCTTTTGTGTTTAGTCGAGCTTGGTCGCATCGGACTGCATCACCAACTTCTCATCAGAGGAGAAGGATGTCCCCAGCAAAGTCGCCATCTTGTTTCCCATTAAATGTGAAAGTTTGAAAAGAAACTTGATTTAATTAAATAAACTAAAGAGACTACAGAGAGGAGTCTTAAACAGACAATCTAAGTACAAATTTTATGTTCTGGGAGGTGACGATGGAGGGTTAGGAGTGTGGTAACTCTCTTTAATCTGTGGACAATCCGATGAGGAAGCTCTTCTCTCTTGCTCGAGTGTAGATTCGCATATAGCCAGTCCCCTTTGGTTCGGGTATGATACCCTACTATTTATAGTCATACTTGTTGCCGCATGGATTTTGGGCCACATGAATGGTGGGGGTTTGCCACGTATCCCCTCTTAACGGAAGGGAGCTACAACCATGCACGCAAATCCGAGCTCTTCTTCCATGTGAACATTTGTTGGGATTTATTATTTGCTGAATATTTGGGCGGTTCTTAATTATTGTAGGCGCAACTTGGTTAAATGGACGCGTAGCCACTATTTAGTTGGAGAGAATCACTTCAGTTGTAACAACAGGATTTAGTTTGCATGGTGTTTGGAATGAATGAGACTCATGGAGTCTGGGACACATGCGACAAAAAATGCATGGGACACATTAAATATGGGATGCATGGACTATACGGCGGCCAGAGACGCAAAGAATACACGGAGTCTAGAATGCATAGGCCAAAGACGCATGGAGTCTTGGACGTATGCGGCCAGAAACGCATGGGACGCATGGAATCTGGGACGCATGGAATCTGGGACGCATGGATTGCCTGGCGGCCAGAGACTCATGGGGTGCATGGAGTCTAGAATGCATGGGCCAGAGTCATATAGAATCTTTTATCGTGTTGTAAACGTGGTGTTGCACACTCGTTGAGACTTCTATCTTTTAGTGAGATTTTGTCTTTCCAGGCGTTCAGAGAATCCTTTCTGTCAGGATTCTTTGTCAGACTTGATCTGGTCGTCAGGACGTCATGTCAGGTCCATCTGCGGCCAATATTTGCTTTGGCTATTTGGACCGCATGAATGTAGCTTTTCTGGGCCGTATGATGACTATGCGGTCCAATTTATGCTGAGCTTTGTTCAGGGGGCGCATGGTTATTGGCCGCATGGATCCGTATTTTCCATGCTTCTAAAGGAGATAGATTTCCAATGTGGCTCCTTCAATGAGCACAAGAATGAGAAATGAATACCAACCCTTAGCAAAACTCTTCTTCCACTAGCCTCTTGCAATCTTCAAGCCTCTAGCTTTTCTTAGGGATGAAAATGAGAGAGATTGGATTACTTTGGGGAAGAACTCAACTTAGGTTTTTTTTCATGAACTAGAGGGAAGCTCCCTCCTCCTATATAGGGCCGGCAACATTACCTAGGGTTTAGCTAATGTAAAATATCCACAATGCCCAACATGGGTTGTCATGAAGAGTTATCTTAATTAAGGGGTTTAACTAAAAGGGTTTAATTACAAGGGTTGTTGACTCATTCCCTCTCCTATGACTAGTCAACCATGACTAAACCAAATGGGTTGCATAATGGTCATGACAAGTCTAGTTGGGTTCACTTAGGTTCAATAATAATTAGTCTAACTAAGGGGCTAACATTCAACCATCTTCTATATTAAATATGCATATATATATACAACTATACCAATTATTATAAAATAAATATATATTAATAATAAATAATATAAATGACAAAAATACCCATATTCTAGAAATGTGGTAGTGGCAAGTCTACCTGTAAACCCCCACCCAAAATTAGGTTTACTTGGCATAAATAGAGAAACTAGGGCTAGTTTGAACCCAAATAGAAAAAGGACACAGTGTTTATTTATTTTTGTATTGTTTATGACACGTAGCACGCCTTACCGTTGCTTCGTTAATTGGAGCACTACAGTAGCCACTGCATATCTGCAAATTTCACAACCTTGTCCTAGACATGACCACCATCTATTCTGACCATTGTGTAACTTATAGATATGCTTTCCTGTGCTAAATTTTAGTCGTACAACATTCGCCGCAGACGTTATCATTTAACTCTAAATAAATATGACCTTGTACCCCTGTGCGTTCCAATCAAAATTGGAGACACAATCTTGACCCGCTTTGTACAACCCGAATTTTATTAATATTCTGCACGAAATCCTTTGTGTCCCTAACACTTGTGTCCCACCTAATTTTATTTCCATGTACTTCGAATTAATTCCAGAACAAAATATGCATTAATTTAATTAATTAAAATCCAATTTTCGTCTTTGTGCAATTTTCTAATTTTTGGGCACTTCTATGCAAAAACATATTGAGGTGTCCACGCCATTGGAAAATACATGAAGAAACCCAATTTTTCCCTTTATAGAAAATTTTCCCATAATTTTTGGGATGTGCAACGAGCACATCGTCCCCCATTTAAAGTCTAGCCTTGTATTTAATTTAATATGATTTCTAGCCCTCCCAAATATTCCCATGTGAGCCAAGGCCCAACCCAAGAGGGTTAGACCAAAGTCAAACTTGTCTAGGTCAAACCAAACCCCCCATTCCTATATAAACTCCTTTCTTTACTTGTTCTTCTTATTTCTATACCTAAACAAGTTTCAGCCGACACCATCCCAACCATCTTCCTGTTCATTCACCCCTTCCCCTTCCTTCAACTCCGGTCGACCCATCGGAGCTCACCGCCGCACCCAACCCGAGTCCACCCTCCCCTCTTCCGTTTCCCCCACGGGAGTGGCCGCCTCAGCCGCCGCTACCCCGCTGAAGTCGACCGAAAGAGCCGCTGCTGTACCCGCTGTCCTGACTACCATGAAGCCGCTGCCATCAACTCCCCGACGACGAGCATCCCGTCGACTCACCTACCCCGACTGCACCGGACAGCCTGAGCCAACTCCGGTCATCTCCCCCATCTTCTCCGCCTGACACCGAAGCCGCTGCACCGAACCACTGTCCCCGCTGTCCACGACTGAACTCGACGCCGGAGAACTCGCCATCTCCGCCCCGACCGCCTGATCCCAATCGAGCCCCGCCGTAGTCGTCCTCTCTACGCCGCGGCTGCACTCCCCCACCGTTCTTCTCCCCTTCGACCCCTACTCTGACCAGACCTCCTCCCCTCAACCCCTACTTCGGCCATTGCTCCCAGCTACCGTGAGCTGACCCGCCGGACCCCCTCGATCGCTGTCCTCTCCCTCATCCTCCCTGAATATTACCACCCCCAACTACATTATCACCACCATTGTCAACCACCTTCACCACTATTGCCGTTTCCCTACGTTCCCTGCCACCCCGTCAAGCCACCAATCTCCACCCTGTCCTCCTCCTGTTCCCTGTCTTTTTCCTCCTTCCATGGCCGGACCTTTCCCCCTGGCCGGAACAGTAGCACCACTAACACCACCATAATCCCTAATATCATCATCATTATCAACTCACCATTATTATCCTGTCACCATCATCCTCCCAACTCATCTCCATTACCATCCTAGTCATCATCATCATCGTACTTGTCATCACCATTGTCCATGTCATCACCCTCGTCGTCATCATCACCTTCATAGTCATCATTGTTATCATCGTCATCACCATCGCTATCATCACCGACATCATCATTATCCCCATCATCATGATCGCCAAACATTATCATCATCATTCATTACTGTCATCATCATCATCTCATCATTATCGTTATCATCATCATTAATCATTATCACCCTTAACCATCACCCTTAGCAACCTCAACCATCGTCATAACCCTTGTCATCGTCGACAATATAGACCGTCACCCTTGCCAGGCAAACCGCAGCAGACACCCCCAATTTCCGTACCTGTGCACATTGACCCCGAGGACCAATGAATCGTTCTGCGCGACTTCTAGAGCAGGTTATTGGTGCTACACAGCTCTCTCGCCAGGCAAGTATACCTTATCTTGTTGTACTGTTTAAATTCAGTTATATATTTAGTTGTATGTTTATTATTTTAGATTATATAACTATGCACGTCCGAGAGAGACTCGGGTACAGTCAACGAATGCGTTGACATTAGGACGTGTATCTGACCTAGTGTCTAGTAGACCCACCTAAAGTTGTGGAGTTATTGGTATGACTCCCCAGGCATTGACACATATCTTACACGTGTTGTGAGTCTCATGTAGGGCACAGACTTGCGTATATGGTTGGCCACCTGTACGTGTAGGTCGTACAACGGATAGGGATAACTGCTAATAGTAAGGCATGATTAGAAGACTTAGCAGTTATTAGTAGGCGGAACGTAGACTATTGTGATATGATGGTCCAATCCTTGTCCTTGTTTGGTTGTAAGGTTGGGCTATTGTTCTAACGACAGACTATGAGCCAGAGTTATGACGCTGATGCTTGCACTTCGGCGTAGTAGCTAAGGCGTGTTGTGGATATAACATGCATAGATCATTGGGCAGGGCAGACGACTAATAGGCATATGGGACACCCACCTCCTTTATTGCAGATACCGCACTCTTCGGAGTGATACGGACGTATATATTATTGCAGAAACCACGTCACTTAGAGTGTTGGACGTTATATATATACAGATACCTCATTCTTCGGAATGATGGACGTTACAGATACCACACTCTAGAGGATATTGGACGTTATGTCTACGCCTACCCATACGTACCAAAGTTGTCATCATATTGCATTCACTTAGATGGTTAGCGCACCCTTTTATTTATCTAGTATTACTTTATGGCATGCTTTTATGTATCTTGTTATGTCCCTCTGAGGACCTGGCCCTTTCCAGGTTTATTATTCATGAGTATTCGCAGGAGCACAGATCCGGACTGGTTGCGTACGTTCCGAGGAGTCCTCTCTTCGAGACACGTGATTGTTAGATATGGTACTTATATTGTATTATCTTGTTTATTCCATATTCTAGTTTGGCAGTGGATTTGTTTCCATCCGACTGTCATCTTTAGATACTTTACATTGAGATCTAGTTTTCATAGATATTGGTTATTTATTTATATTGAATTTTGTGGATGAGATTTAGAGTATACCCTGTGACTCGTGATAGATTTATACCACTTGTGGATTTGATATTCATATTACAGTATACATGTGTTTTAGTTTCCATATATTGGAGTGCCATATTTATATGGCTGGCATGCTTACGTGTCCTAGTCCTACGTATTTTGGGACTGGGGCATGACATATTTTTAGTGGTGGCCCATGCAGGTCAAGAGCATATTGTCTCGGTTACGTTACTGTACCGAGAAAGCCTGCACCTAGGATTAGAGTATAGAATCTCATCCATAATAGACTATGATTCATTTACCTTCTAATCTGCTCTATTTGAACAGCTGTATCATATTTGATTCATGTGCTTCCCTAATAGTTCCTAGAGTATAGCCTTCTCCTAGGATATAGAAGTTCCTGTTGTTAGATAATAAGTAGGGTAACCTTCCTATTAAGAGTAACTAGAACCCTGATACGTCATTAAGTTTAGAATAATTAAGTAAACCCTAGCACCCTTTATCCAAAGAATGGCTTACCATCATTTCTTGATATAATTATGAATGACTTAAGAGTGGTATAGACACTACTAGGGCTAGCTATAAACCTGACCATATTGCTTGACCCTAGCCTTGAGGAACCCCTAGGAATCCAAGGTTGAACAATAAGACCAAACTTAACTTTTATAGTAAGATATTATTATAGAACCGTACATTAGATTCATTGTCTCGATATTAGCAGACCGTACCCTAGTAAGCCAAGAGGAATGAATGTAATATTCCCTCAATCATTCCTCAAACACAGAGATTAGCATACCACCTTCCCCGTAGAAACCATGATCTTATCTAGAGTCCTCCTATTTCTAATTTTACATCTTGTTCTCCGCAACCTTAGCGCTCGCTATATTTGCACGACGACTAATTATGTTTTTCTATCTTCAAACCATGCCACATAACTCTTATGATTGAAGGACAAGTGATCTTATTCCATGTTAGGGATATATAGTGCTAAGGTTATAGTTGTAATCTTGAATTTAAAATTAGGTGCTTGGTAGCTAGAGCTTGATGGTTCGAGTTGTTCCTTTAGATTGTTATCTGATTATTCTTAGTTTCAAATCACGCAACATGTACCCCGCCTCAATATAGATTATATCATCTTTTCCCTTGAAGACCAGTAACTTTTTCATTCATACTATTGACACTTGTTCTAAAGCACTATAATTTAGACTTAAGGTGACCATTGCCTATATAATGCAACAGGAGACCCTAATGAGTACCAAGTTCTTTTTCGTATATACTCCAATAAGAGTTATACCTTATTATTTTACAGGATCCCCTTAAGACTATCACGATATTAGTTAAAGTTGTAAGTTGGGTAGTATGCCCCACGACCTAGTAATACATAGTCCTCTTGCCTCATTAATGTAGTATAACTGAATGACATAAACTGTAGACTTGCATGAGAAGATAATATTTCTTCAGGCTGTAGAACTTAGAGGCCTATGCCCCTAATTGGTCGACTAGCAAATTAGATAGGGAGTTAGTATGACGACTGTAGAGATTGTAGAGTCTTACTTGTTGTTTGCTTTATTTTGTTTTTGTGAACTTGAATTATTTTTGTACCTCCTTTCATCAAAATCCAGCAGATTTATATTTTCTAAACTACCGTGACTTATGATGCTATTTTATAGCCTAGTTTTGCAAGCTTATTCTTTTAGCAAGCTTGTTCAGGACATGTGTGTTATTGGGGACGCCTACTAATACATTATCGAAATCAGAATCAACGTATTAGGGTCTGGATAGCCTTAGTGCGCTTGGTTCTCTGTTTGCATGACTACTTTACATGGATTGAGATATATAGTTGACTAGTAGATGAATATACCTACTTCTAGACATATCAGAGCATATCGTATTGGGTACATAACTGTTCCAATATGAACGTGCAAATAGAAATTTACCAAAAATAGAATTTCAATCCACAACTGCCCTGACAACTCTCCTATTTTTGAATTCTTTAATCTCCTTGAACCTCGTACTTGTATTATATTACCATCCCCTTGAACTCTTTATTATTGTTTTCCGTCTTCCCCTATTTCGGAAAGACGAAACCTCGTGCCTAGCATAAGTTGATACACAGATAGTATTAGATATACCCTATAGGCCAATTACATTATTTGATGATTATTTTATAACCAAGGGCATATCACATGTAATATATTTAGTGTTAAAATTTTTGAGGATTTAGTAACATGATTTAGTAAATTGAGGAATAGGTTTTCTTAAATGAAAGAGCCGTATGTAAATTGATGGGTAAACACTAAGTTGGGTAGCAGTTGCATTGTCAACTTGAGAGAAACTTCTCTTAGATTGTGATCGAGAAAAATTAGATGTAGAGGTTCAAGTCATTTTTTTTAAATTGAGAATTTTAGAAGAATGATTGATATAATGTGGATTAATAAATTTTAAAACTGGGATATGGTAAGCCAAATATCGATACATGAGCATATGATTTAAAATCTTAATATTGAAGGTTGAATCAACGATTTAAACCTCGAGGAAAATAAATAGAACTCTAAACATGGACATGGACGAATTAAATTCCAAATTTGATGATTGAATTAAAAGAAATTTTTGATTGCAGGATTATCTATTTGAAATGTTGAGGATGTAAAATTGAAAGTAAAATTTGAAGAGTATAGAATTTCCAAGTTGAAAAAGAGGAGGAATATTCGATTAAGAATTATTTCTAAAGAAGATTATGATAGTTGAAGATCATGATATAAAATTTGACATGCGAAGATGTTATATGGATTGAAATTAAATTTGGATGTTGATGAGAAAGTACGATAGGTTGAAATTGATTTGAACATTGACCATCTTAATTTTGAAGTGATTACGAAGGATTGATTAGAATTTTAATTATCGCAAAGATATTGCGATTAACTTGCCTTATGTATGTCAAGGAATAACAGATTATGCCTTATTTTAATTTCGAGGACGAAATTATTTTTAAGTTGGGTAGATTGTAAACCCTCTCACCCAAAATTAGGTTTACTTGGCATAAATAGAGAAACTAGGGCTAGTTTGAACCCAAATAAAAATAGGACACAGTGTTTATTTAATTTTGTATTATTTATGATACGTAGCGCACCTTACCGTTGCTTCGTTAATTGGAGCACTACACTAGCTACTGCCTATCTTTAAATTTCACAACCTTGTCCTAGACATGACCACCATCTATTCTGACCTTTGTGTAACTTATAGATATGCTTTCCTGTGCTACATTTTAGTCGCAAAACATTCACCGCAGACGTTATCATTTAACTCTAAATAAATATGACCTTGTACCCCTGTGCGTTTCAATCGAAATTGGAGACACAATCTTGACCCGCTTTGTACAACCCAAATTTTATTAATATTCTACACGGAATCCTTTGTGTCCCTGACACTTGTGTCCCACCTAATTTTAATCCCATGTACTTCTAATTAATTCCAGAACATCGTGCGCATTAATTTAATTAATTAAAATCTAATTTTTGTCTTTGTGTAATTTTCCAATTTTTGGGCGCTTCTATGCAAAAACATATTGAGGTGTCAATGTTATTTGACAATACATGAAGAAACCCAACTTTTTCCTTCATAGGAATTTTTTCCATAATTTTTGGGATGTGCAACGAGCACATCGTCTCCCATTTAAATTCTAGCCTTGTATTTAATTTAATGTGATTTCTAGCCCTCCCAAATATTCCCATGTGAGCCAAGGCCCAACCCAAGAGGGTTAGACCAAAGTCAAACTTTTCTAGGTCAAACCAAACCCCCCTTCCTATATAAACTCCTTTCTTTATTTTTTCTTCTTATTTCTATACCTAAACAAGTTTTAGCCGACACCATCCCAACCATCTTCCTGTTCATTCACCCCTTCCCCTTCCTTCAACTCCGGCTGACCCATCGGAGCTCACCGCCGTACCCAACCCGAGTCCACCCTCCCCTCTTCCGTTTCCCCCACGGGAGTGGCCGCCTCAGCCGCTGCTACCCCGCTGAAGTCGACCAGAAGAGCCGCTGCTGTACCCGCTGTCCTGACCACCATGAAGCCACTGCCATCGACCACCCGACGACGAGCATCCCGTCGACTCACCTACCCCGACTGCACCGGACAGCCTGAGCCAACTCTGATCATCTCCCCCATCTTCTCCGCCTGACGCCGAAGCCGCTGCACCGAACCACTGTCCCCGCTGTCCACGACTGAACTCGATGCCAGAGAACTCGCCATCTCCGCCCCGACCGCCTGATCACAGTCGAGCCCCGCCGTAGTCGTCCTCTCTCCGCCGCGGCTGCACTCCCCCACCGTTCTTCTCCCCCTCGACCCCTACTCCGACCAGACCTCCTCCCCTCAACCCCTACTTCGGCCACTGCTCCCAGCCACCGTGAGCTGACCCACCGGACCCCCTCGATCGTTGTCCTCTCCTTCATCCTCCCTGAATATCACCACCACCAACTACATTATCACCACCATTGTCAACCACCTTCACCACCATTGTCGTTTCCCCGCGTTCCCTGCCACCCCGTCGAGCCACCAATCTCTACCCTGTCCTCCTCCTTTTCCCTGTCTTTCTCCTCCTTCCATGGCCGGACCTTTCCCCCTGGCCGGAATAGTAGCACCACCAATACCACCATCATCCCTAACATCATCATCATTATCAACTCACCATTATCATCCTATCACCATCATCCTCCTAACTCATCTCTATTACCATCATCCTAGTCATCATCATCAGCGTCCTTATCATCAACATTGTCCACGTCATCGCCTTCGTCGTCATTATCACCTCCATAGTCATCGTCGTTATCATCGTCATCACAATCGCCATTGTCACCGACATCGTCATCATCCCCATCATCATGATCGCCAAATATTATCATCATCACTCATCACTGTCATCATCATCATCTCATCATTGTCGTGATCATCATCATTAGTCATTATCACCCTTAACCATCACCCTTAGCAACCTTAATTATCGTCATAATCCTTGTCATCGTCGACAACATAGACCGTCACCCTTGCTAGGCAAACCGCAGCAGACACCCCCAATTTTCGTACCTGTGCACATTGACCCCGAGGACCATTGGATCATTCTGCGCGACTTTTGGAGCAGGTTATTGGTGCTACGCAGCTCTCTCGCCAGGCAATTATACCTTGTCTTGTTGTACTGTTTAAATTCAATTATATATTTAGTTGCATGTTTATTATTTTAGATTATATAACTGTGCGTGTCCGAGAGAGACTCGGGTGCAGTCAATGAATGCATTGACGTTAGGACGTGTGTCTGACCTAGTGTCTAGTAGACCCACCTAAAGTTGTGGAGTTATTAGTATGACTCTCCAGGCCTTGACACATATCTTACACGTGTTGTGAGTCTCATGTAGGGCACAGACTTGCGTATATGGTTGGCCACCTGTACGTGTAGGTCGTACAACGGATAGGGATAACTGCTAATAGTAAGGCATGATTAGAAGACTTAGCAGTTATTAGTAGGTGAAACGTAGACTGTTGTGATATGATGGTCCAATCCTTGTCCTTGTTTGGTTGTAAGGTTGGGCTATTGTTCTAACGACAGACTATGAGCCAGAGTTATGATGCTGATGCTTGCACTTCGACGTAGTAGCTAAGGTATGTTGTGGATATAACATGCATAGATCATTGGGCGGGGAAGACGACTAGTAGGCGTATGGGACACCTACCTCCTTTATTGCAGATACCGCACTCTTCGGAGTGATACATACATATATATTATTGCAGATACCACGTTCCTTAGAGTATTGGACGTTATATATATACAGATACCTCATTCTTCGGAATGATGGACGTTACAGATACCACACTCTAGAGGACGTTGGACGTTATGCCTACGCCTACCCATATGTACCAAAGTTGTCCTCACATTGCATTCACTTAGATGGTTAGCGCACCCTTTTATTTATCTAGTATTACTTTATGGCATACTTTTATGTATCTTGTTATGTCCCTTTGAGGACCTGGCCCTTTCCAGGTGTATTATTCATGAGTATTCGCAGGAGCACAGATCCGGACTGGTTGCGTACGTTCCGAGGAGTCCTCTCTTCGAGACACGTGATTGTTAGATATGGTACTTATATTGTATTTATCTTGTTTATTCCATATTCTAGTTCGGTAGTGGATTTGTTTCCATCCGACTGTCATTTTTAGATACTTTACATTGAGATCTAGTTTTCAGAGATATTGGTTATTTATTTATATTGATTTTCGCTGATGAGATTTAGAGTATACCCTGTGACTCGTGATAGATTTATACCACTTGTGGATTTGATATTCATATTACAGCTTACGTGTGTTATGGTTTTCATATATTGGAGTGCCATATTCATATGGCTGGCATGCTTACGTGTCCTAGTCCTATGTATTTTGGGACTGGGACGTGACACTACCCTCCTTAAAAATAATTTTTTTCTCAAAATTAAACTAAACTAGCACAAGAACACAATCAGAACAATACCTCAAGGCTCGAAGAGATATGGGTACTACTCGCGCATTTTATTCTCCCTCTCCCAGGTTGACTTACCCTGAGAGTGATGTCTCCAAGCGACACGAACCAGAGAAATTGTCTGGTTCCGCAATACCTTCTCCGTTCGATCCAAAATCTCTACTGGCTGCTCTGGATAGCTGAGAGTCAGACCAACCTCGATCTTCGAGTGATCTAGTTTGTGTCTAGGATCTGCCATATACCGTCTCAGCTATGACACATGGAACAAGTTAAGTACTCCCTCTAATGCAAGCGGCAAGTCTAGTCTGTAGGGCACTGCATCGACCCTCGTTAGAACACTGAAGGGTCCGATGTACCGTGGACTAAGCTTCCCACCTCCACCAAAGCGAATCATGCCCCGTTTAGGAGAAATTTGCAAGAACACCGGATCGTCAACCTAGAACAAAATACAGCCTTAATACGCAATCTAAAACAAAGCAATCTTAAGCAATCACAAACAAAACATATACCTTAGACTCCAAAGGTCTTCGGTGGCTGTCGGTCCAATATCGATGTCTGTCATGTGCCACCCGAAGTCTATCTCTAATAAGCATCACCTTTCCAGCTGCATCCACAATCATCTCTTGTCCCAATAAGGCTCTATCACCAACATAATCCCAAGATAAAGGAGTGCGATATCTCCGTCCTATAAAGTCTCGAATGGTGACATCTCAATACTGTCATGGTAACAGTTATTATAAGCAAACTCTACCAGGTGCAGATGATCCTCCCAAGAACCTCCAAGATCCAAAACACAAGTACAGATCATATCCTCGAGAGTCACTACTAGAAAAAGCGGGATTAGCGACGTATTTTAGCGACGTTAAAAGAAACGTCGCTAATAATATATAAATTAGCGACTCATTATAAACACGTCGCTAGACGTCGCTAAATGGCGACATTTAGCGACGTTTAGCGACTTTTAATACGATTTTAAAAGATAAGTCGCTATAAGTTCAATTAAAGTCGCTAAACGTCGCTAATATGTCTAATTTAGCGACGTTTAGCGACGTATATAGCGACATTTAAACTCAAAATATTTAGCAACGTGTTTAGCGACGTCCTTTACGTCGCAAATATTTAATTTAGCGATATTTTTTATTGGACGTCGCTAAACGTCGCTAAAATTTGCTTAATTAGGGGTCGGTTTCATTTTTCCCCGTCAGTTGAAATTTCGATTCGAAAATAAATTCCCCCCCCCAGCTCCGTCGACCGCGACTACTCCGGCAAGGTATACTCTCTCTCTCTCTCACAGGACACATGTGACATTGACACAAACACGACACACACACTGACACTGACACAGACACAGACACGGCACACACACACACTGACACAGACACTGATCTGGACCTAGGGTTAGGGTTAGGGTTAGGGTTAGGTTTTTTGACATGGGGTTAGGGTTAGGGTTAGGGTTAGGTTTTTTGACATGGGGTTAGGGTTAGGGTTAGGGTTAGGGTTAGGTTTTTTGACAATGTTCATGCATGTGCGATCATGTAGAGATCAGATTTTAATTTCTTCTTTCAAGTATAAAATAAATAAATAATATGGATCGATGAATAAGAAAGAAAGAACATAAGTGTATTTATTTGCACTTTTGCAATATATATATATATATATATACATACATACATACATACATACATACATACATACATACATACTAATTGTTTGATTTTGTGGTTACTATTCATTGGTCCAATGGAGGAGGGGAAGAAATGATGGCTATTATTGAATCCATGTTCATATGTCATGACTACGTATATTGGGTGAACAAATTAGAACTAATTCCTGAATATTCGTACAACAACTGATCATGTGATCAAATTAATTAGAACGCCAATTATTCGACCAGGAAGTGTATGATCTAAGCAACCGTCCTTAATTGTGCCCCAAGAATTTTGAGCTCTAGCTACTTCCTCGTTCCACTCCCAATATATATAGGGGTTAATTGCCGAAAGCAAAGTACTGCGGAGTTATGTATCTCAGTTCTTCATCCTACTGCCAGTTTCAAGAAGTGCCTAATGGTCTAAATAATATGACTATAATAGTTGAATTAGCTAAACGAAACTTACAAATCAGCTTAAATAAATAAAGGATTAATTTCAACACTTACTGAAATCACTAGCTAGCAGTATGAAGAGCCTCTAATGGAGCAAAGATATCATCGCAGCATGCATCATTAAGGACATGCATCTCAAGAAACTTATTGGCTTCGGCTGGAGCCTACTACACTAAAATCCGGACACTGACACAGAAGTGGGTTAAGGTATAGTAGTAAAGTGGTATTAAGATATTATTTGGGTAATGTTATATATATATATATATATATATATATATATATACTGCTTTTTCCATAACGGACACTGACACAGACACAGAAGTTAATTTTGCATGTAATGATTTATATGATACATACTGTCAATTTTGCAGAAGTATCTAGAAATGGATATGAATTACTATCTGCGTCATCGTTCGTGGATGTACAACCGTCATCCTGATGACATGTGCGGTGTGCGGGATGAATTCATTGAGGGTGTACAGCAGTTCCTGCAGTTCGCCAAGGCGTTCCCTCAGTACATGGACGGTACCAAAATTAAGTGTCCATGTGTGAGATGTCGCAACAGGAAATATTATCCAGAAGTGGAAGTTACATATCATTTATACTCGAAGGGCTTTACGCCGAATTACTATCAGTGGACCACGCACGGAGAACTTGTATCTCTAGCATCGGAGTCGGAGCCCTATGTGGAGCCGTATATGGATGTCCAAGACCACGATGCTTACGACGACGGGTTGGTGAACATGGTTTATGATGCGGCGAGGCCTAGTTTCAATCCTAACAATTATGATGCGGTAGGACCTAGTTTCAATCCAGATAATTATGATGCAGCTGAGGAGGCATCGAATGCCGATGCTGCAAAGTTTATGGAGTTGCTTGAGAATGCAAGGACTCCACTATATCCTGGTTGTGAGGACCATTCACCGTTGGAGGTGGTTACAAGATTATTGAGCATCAAGTCCGATTTTAACATGTCGCAAGAATGCTATAATCGACTGCTCGATTTGATTATAGAGATCTTGCCCGAGGGTGCAAAGTTGCCTAAAGACTTCTATCGATCTAAGAGGATGGTGAGATCGCTTTGGATGGGATACAAGAAAATCGATGCATGTCGCAACGGGTGCATGTTGTACTACAAAGACGACAAGGATGAAGATGCGTGTAGATTCTGTGGTGCTGATCGCTACAAGGCCACTGTTAGAGGAAAGTCTGTCGGTGCAAGGAAGTCTACCGATTTGATGCACTACTTGCCTTTGACGCCGCGGTTGCAGCGGTTGTTTATGGTTAAGGAGACTGCAGAAAACATGAGTTGGCACAGGCGAAAACAGATCGAAGGAGTATTAGATCATCCATCCGATGGAGAAGCATGGAAGCACTTTGATCGAGAGTATCCACATTTTGTCGAGGAAGCGCGTAATGTCAGATTGGGGCTCTGCTCTGACAGTTTTACCCCATTCGGACTTTCGGGCTCCCAGTATTCATGTTGGCCTGTGATCGTCACTCCGTACAATCTACCGCCTTGGATGTGCATGAAGACTCCGTATATGTTCCTAACCGTTATTATCCCGGGTCCGAACAATCCGAAGAGGAACATCGATGTGTACTTACAGCCTTTGATAGATGAGTTGAATCAGCTGTGGGAAGTAGGTGCCAACACGTACGATGTTTCTAGAAAGCAGAATTTTCAGATGAGGGCAGCACTTATGTGGACCATCAACGACTTTTCGGCCTATAGAATGTTATCGGGATGGAGCACCCATGGTCGTCTCTCATGTCCGTATTGCATGGACCGTTCTCAGGCTTTTCGTTTGAAACACGGAGGCAAACCGTGCTTCTTCGATTGTCATCGACAATTTTTGCCGAAGGATCATCCGTACCGGAGGAATCGGAATGCTTTTCGTGCGGGAGTTATGGAGAAGGCCAATCTACCTCCAAGGTGGCCCAGATGCACGATATGGGAAGAGGTAAAAGATTTACCAAGTGCTATCGAAGAGCCTACTAAGGGGTACAAGTGTGACGGATTTGGTCGCACCCATAACTGGACGAAGAGGAGTATATTCTGGGATCTGCCATATTGGAGCACCAATCTGATCAGACATAACCTTGATGTCATGCATATCGAGAAGAATGTGTTTGATAACATAATTAATATTGTAATGGATGTAAAGGGGAAGACGAAAGATAATCCGAAGGCCAGGTTGGACTTAGAAGACATATATAGACGTCCTGCATTGCATCTGATAGAGGAGGGGAATGGAAAGTTAAAGCAACCTAAGTCAGTTTTCTCACTGGATAAAGAGGATAAAGGTAGACTTTGTAGGTGGATTCAGGGTCTAAAGTTTCCAGACGGGTACGTGTCGAACTTGAGAAGATGCGTCGACCTCAAGGAGAACAAACTAGTAGGTATGAAGAGCCACGATTGTCATGTATTCATGGAAAGGTTAATTCCGATTGTATTTCGAGAATTCTTACCGCAGGTCATTTGGGACCCATTGACAGAGCTGAGCATATTCTTCAGAGATCTTTGTTGTACTAAGTTGCTCGTCGATCGTCTAGAAAAGCAAGAGAGGGACATTGCGGTAACACTATGTAAGCTCGAGAAGGTGTTTCCTCCAGGATTCTTCGACTCTATGGAGCATTTGCCAATTCATCTTTCCTATGAGGCACGTGTTGGTGGTCCTGTCGGTTATCGGTGGATGTACCCCTTCGAGCGTCATCTGAATCACCTAAAGAGAAAGGTGAAAAATAAGGCACGGGTTGAAGGATCTATTTGTGAAGCTTATGTTCTCGAGGAGATTACAAACTTTTGCTCGACGTATTTCAAACCGCATGTTGCTACTAATAGGACGAAAGCTCCCAGAAACGACGACGCATATAAGGAATCTAATGATGCAATACTCAAAGTATTCAATGCATCCGGAAAGCCTTCGGGAAAAATGAAGAAGAGATATTTGAATGACGATGAGCTAAGGGCTGCTCAATTGTATATATTACTCAATTGCGACGAGGATGAAGTGGAGAAGCTAGAGGGGTAAGTAATTAATACGTCCACGTTTACATCATCTCAATGTAATAGTATAAGATACTATTATGCTACTAATTAGCAGTTGCATCATTGTTTTTCAGCACATATAATGATGAGTTGAGGTCGGTTAGACCCTACATAACAGACGAAGAAGTAGAACAAGAAATGAGATGTCATTTTCCTTCTTGGTTGAGCGCATATGTAAGATACTTGGTAATTACTTTTTATTTCTGCACTTGTAAAACAAATAACTTACCATCGCTACTTTGGTATTTAGGTCGATCGTCTAATATCATCCGAGACTGAATCTATTAGGACTCTAGCCAAGGGACCAATTACTGCCGTAAAAATATGGCCAAGTTTCTGTGTGAATGGGTTCAGGTTCAAGTCAACAAATGCTCCTATCAGAGACAGCTTTCTGGATCTTGATTCCACGAAAAACAGTGGTTTGTGTATCAAATCTATAAACTACAAAGACGTCAATCCGGGCAATAATTTTTTTGGCATCTTACGAGAGATTGTAGAGTTAACATATAATTATGGCCCAGAACCTGCTAATATCGTGCTATTCAGGTATGAATGGTTCGATCCGATTCAAGATCAAGGTTGGAAAATTGACAAGCATGGCCTTGTGGATATAAACTACAAGCGTAGATATCAAGGCTACGAACCATTTGTCCTATCAAGGCAGGCTCAGCTCGTGTACTTCATAACTTATCCTAGACGGGGGACAGCGAGGTCGGATTGGTGGGCAGTATGCAAGACTAAAGCTAGAAATACCTTTGACATTGACGAAATAGCTTATCAGGAGGACGATCTACCTCTTGTAACAAATATTGTAGATGTGGACTCAACAGAAGTTACTCATTACACGAGTAATAATTTAGAAGATGTAGAATTATCCGAAGAGGACGACGAAGTAGATGAAAGTGAAGACGAGGAAGAGGAAGAGCAAGACGAGGAAGGCGAACAAGATGAATTTTTTGAAGATGATTGAAAATATAAAATATTCCATGTAGAATGTAACTATATTTGGACTGTAAAATGCTTTGAGATATGTATCACATTTTGACATTAACGAATATATGTATTATATTTTGACTGTATAATGCTTTGAGATATGTATCACATTTTGACTGTAGAATGTAGTATATATTTGTGTTTCTCTATATTCATCATATGTTGTTATCAGATATGACAGGACGACGCGGAGGATTCGGCAGGTCCCGAGGTAGGCAGAGTGCCACTCCGGTACTGCCTACTGTTGGTTCCGGATCATCGTCGCCCAGTACTCCAGTATATCGAGCAGCCACATCTCCGACTGCGACGACTTTGCGTGGCATCACTCCTGGGACGAGTAGTTCCAGGCGTGATAGTACTCCCTTGTCCAGCATTCCTCCTGCTGACGAAACCATGGAGACTGATGAGCATGTAGAGGAGGTCGTGCCGACGTTGTCCCAGCATCAGCAAGATCCTCCATGCGCACCACCGGAGGAGACGAGGACAGAGATTTGGGCCGACGGTACAAAGTAAGTCAATTAGATGGTTTAGTATATATTTGTGTTTCTCTTTATTCATCGTATATTGACTTTTTCAGTAATCTAAATTATTATTTCTGTATAGATATCGTCCATCGTCGGTTCAGAGACGCCTGGGCCAATTTCTGAGGAACAACTACGGTGGCCCTTGGATCAACTACTCTGAGGCTCCGGAGGAGAGGAAGGCGTTCTGGTTTGCGCACTTTCAGGTAAAAGTATATTAAATAAATCCTCTAATTTATGCATATTCGTGATGCTAATTTAATGAATTATTTATTGTAGCAAACGTATTTTTATCCTCCGTACCGGGCCGAGTTGATCGAGCGGCTCTTTCCTACCATTGCCGCCAAGCTTATCCGAGATGCTCTAGATGACCAGAAGGCTCGTGATCGTGCTGGAAAACCGATCCAAGATTGGATCACGCCTGAGCAGTGGACTGCGATGAGGGCTAGATTCGACGATCCGAGCTACAAGGAAAGGTCTAAGAAGGCCAAGGCGGCTAGGCAGAATGCTGCCAAGTGGTGTGGTGGCTCGATTTCGATGACGGAACATTTCCGTCGTTTGGTATGTTTTTTTCTTTTAAAATATATTATTTTAATATAAGTACCATAAAATGGTACTTGGAAAAAATATTTAAGTTTAGTAATAAAAAATATATTTTTAACAGGTACAGAGGGGTGAGGATGCAAACATGGTGACCGTCTTCTTGGCCACCCATCGCAAGGACAGAAATCTCATTGATGAGAGGGCCTCACAGACCTATGTAAGTATTACTTTACTTTGTGTTTATTTTAATATAACTTAGGCAATTATTGAGTTTCCAAACCTTTTCTAGGCCGAGTATCTTAGGCTTCGTGAGCGGGCGACTGCTAGTGCACCTACACCTGGAGAGGCTGGTGCTTCGTCGCAGCCCGGTCCATCTCCGTCGGCGGACGACCTGTGGGTGACTGCAGCTGGTGGTCTCCAGAGGGGTACGTACTACGGTATGGGCTCCTATGGTGCCCTGGTTGCGACGCAGTCATCTAGGGCCTCCCTGACAGCTGTGCATTCCACATACCCCTCGCAGTCGCAGCCCTCGCAGTCGTCGGCCAGAGTCCAGGAGGCCGTCCAGGAGGCCGTTGACCGTCAGATTGCGTCTCTCCGTGACGACTTGCTGCAAAGTATGGAGGACCAGTCCCGGTCCCAGCCGCAGACGGACGATCCGATGCTTATCGCACGATTGGATATGCTCGACCGCAGCATGACGGAGCTACGAGAATTAACAAATGATATTAGAGCCTCCAATGATCGCAACATCATGGAGCTGCAGGCGTCACAGCTATCGATGGGCGAGAAGCTGACGAGGATGCATGCGTCATAGCTATCGATGGGCGAGAACCTGACGAGGATGCAGGATTCAATGGGTGATAGCAGTACGAGGCTGTTATCTACCCTGGATTCTTACAACCAGCGACTCGCAGACTTGGAGCGGGCACGGCCGCCACCGACGTTACTGCCTTCTCCATCGACATCGGTGTCGATTCCATGGGACGAGTATGAGGAGTTGTTATCCTTGAAGCGCGCTGCTGGTCAGCCTCCTGCAGATCCGTAGTAGTCTAGTTATTTTTATTATTATTTATGAATTATTGGTACTTCAACAATAGACATGATGTATGATGCTTCTTGTGGTCTTTAATTTTTTAGTTAATTTAATTGGATTATATAGTTATCCACATTTAATTGGATTGATACTTCTTGTGGTTTTTAATTTAATTGGATTATATAGTTAACTAGATTGAATCATGTTGGTGTGTATGATGAAGATGATGTAAAACTGCAGGGAATCACCAATGTTTGATTCTGGAAATACTTTTTTTTATTTTTTTTTAAAATTAGCGACGTTATTAGCGACGTGTAGCGACGCTTAGCGACGTTAATTTACGTCGCTAATTACGTCGCTATTCAGCGAGGCTGAAAAATGTCACTAAGTTCGTCGCTAATAACGTCGCTAAAGTCGTCGCTAAACGTCGCCAATTGCAGACATGGCAGTATAGCCAGGTCATTAAAGACGTCGGTGTAACGTTGCAAAAAACGTCGCTAATCAGCGACGTTTAGCGACTTTTATAAACGTCGCTGTTTAGTGACTTGGCGTCGCAACACGTCGCTAAATTTAGCGACACATTAAAGTCGCTAAAAAACGTCGGCATAGCGACGTTTAGCGACATTTTTGGTTTTAGCGACTTAGAGTTTTCCGACTGATTTAAAACGTCGCTAACTACGTCGCTAAACCTAATTAGCGACGATTTATTGTTATTTAGCGACGTTTTTTGACGTCGCTAATTTGACTTTTTCTGGTAGTGAGTGTGAATAGTCCTCTTCGATTGCCCGTCTATTTGGGGGTGATATGTGGTACTAAAATTGAGCTGAGTGCCCAAGGTAGCCTGCAAACTCCTCTAGAAGTGGGAAGTAAAATGACTATCCCTATCCGAAATGATTCTCAAAGCTTCATGCAATCTGATAATGTCGCACATACATCTCCGCTAGCTTCTCCGTAGACATACCCACTTTAAATGGTAAGAAATGGGCAATTTGGTCAACCTCTCTACTTTGACCCAAATCGCATATTTTTCTCCTATAGAACACGAAAGCCCCGAAACAAAATCTATGGTCACATGCTCCCACTTTCACTGGGGGATGGGTAAAGGCTGAAGCAATCCACTTGGCCTCTGTCTATCTGCCTTTACCTAATGGCACACTAAACACCTGGATATGAAGCGTGCCACCTTCCGCTTCATACCATACAACCTTACGTTCTCCCTCATATCCTGATACATCTTGTTTGCACCTGTATGCATCAAGTACTGAGAGCGATGCGCCTGCTGCAGAACCTCCTCGCGCAACTCACCACTCGGCACACATAACCTAGTGCCATGCCGTAACGATCCATCATCAGCAATAGTGAAATCCTCTGATAATCCCATCTGAACCCGTGCCCTGATACTCCTCAGAGCCTTATTATTATACTATATAGCCTTGATTATGTCCATCAGCTCAGACTGTATCTATAATCCCCATATCTGTATCTTGATACCAGAAACTAGCACCTCAATGCCCAAGCTCTCAAAATCAGTCAACAAGTGTCTGTCCGTCGTCAAGTACATAGCCATCGGATACATGCTCAAGGCATCGACGACTATGTTGGCCTTTCCTGGGTGATACTTTAATGAAATATTAAAGTCCTTCATCAGCTCCAACCCCTGCCTCTACCTCATGTTCAGCTCTTTCTGCATAAATACGTACTTCAATCTCTTATGGTCTGTGAAGATCTTCATATGCTCTCCATACATATAGTATTTCTACAGCCTAAGATCAAAGATGACAGCTGCCAACTCCAAATCGTGGCTGGGGTAGTTCTTCTCATGAGGACGTAATTGTTTGGAAGTATAGGCAATCATCTTCCCGTGTTGCTGAAGAACACAACCCAAACCCTTCCCTAAAGTATTACTATATATAGTGAATCCACCTGTCTCCGATGGCAACGACAATACTGGAATTATCGTCAATCTCTTCTTTAGCTCATCAAAAGCGGCCTGACAATCCTCTGTCCAAACAAAATCTACACCATTCCTGGTTGTAATGCCCTACTCCGCGTCGGCATTATGTATCAGGTGAGTGGCAGAACTTCGTTCTCTAATTCTTGTACACCTTAATACTAATCTGATTTTTGCTTGCAATATTTTCATAAGAGAATAATAGAACCTGCCTTGCATGTTAATGAACGAACTCACCTAGCTTGTCTTTGAAACGATAAGTCTGCTTAACGAAGAATCCTGAAATGCTTGTCTAAGAGTGCATGAACATGTTCACTATCGCCTATGCTTCGAGAGAACCATATCGTGCCTGAATGTGTTCAAATGATAAGTCGGCTTGCCCCGCAACAACGATAACTGTTCTGATGGTTCGTCTCATCTGCATACTAGAGTTTATTTGATAGTGTTCCATACATTCGCATCGGTTGGACAATGGCTATTGGTGGAGAGATGAATTGCATGTGTCACATCTGCTACCATGATAGTGAAAAGCAACCATGAGTCACAGCTGTCATTAGTATCAGATAAAGAGTCATTGGTATGCTGGTCCAACAGCTGTCGATCCTGAGATACTCGGGGACCGCCCTACATATAGCTAGTTCATTGTGTTGGCTTGGATAGAGGACTACCCCTAAGATGTGCATTTGTATCTAGATGTTCATTTGACCCTTGAGTCGTTGAGTATAGCTCACGAGACACGCTGCGCACACCCTGAAACAGAACGAACGGCTTGTCTTGCTTGCTTGCTTAATATCGCATATGAAACTCTGTTTCCAAAAGATATTTTCATAAAGAAAGTAATATGACTCTGCTAGCAAACTGCATAAAATGAACATAGGTAAAACTAGAAAGATCACTAGTAATGTAATATTTTATAACATGATTACTTAGTTTAGATTTTAGTGAATGCTTGCTTCTGTTCAGTTGTTTTATCTCACCAGTACTTATAAAAGTGCTAACCCACCAACGGTTTACTTGCTTGCATGTATTGGATCGTCCGAGGGAGCGATAGGCATGCCTCATCCCCAAGACCCGGAATCCTGTGTTTCAATTGCCCTGAGTTGCTATTGTATAAAGGGGCATAATGTATGGAACGATGCCTTCGCTAAGAGAACCCAAGTCCCTCGATTTGCCCCGAATACTCAGTTGGCTAAATGCATTGTATTGCAACAATGTCCCTTTCTGCTGCTTACTCGATTGATGCGATGATAGCTAAACACAACTTAAACGATGAAGCCTTGTGCGGGCACAACCCCAGGCTCACACGGTATCACGTCCCGGTATCGAATGGGCTATTCCCTGCCCCGTCGGGGAGGTACCAAGGCACGGTGATTCGTGTCCGGTGCACCGAGGTGCGGTGGTTCGCGTCCGGTCCCGACGGGGGAGGCGGTGGTCCTGGCGGCCCTTCGCAGGGCCGAGGCGTGACATAATAGTATCAGAGCGGAATTGATTTCTTGGCCCAATCCGTTGCTAGGACTCTAAGATATTATCGATATGGTATTGCAATAGAGCGTTCCATACAATAAATCCATAGATATTCTAAAAGTGTAAATGTTTACTGGACTTGATTTGCTTGATTGTTTTGATTGAGTACAGTGAGGGATGGCACTATCGCAGCTCAGAATATCGAGAAGTTTATCCTTGAAGTTTCGAGGACGAAACTTTTTGTTGGTGGGTAAGTATGTAATGCCCCGCTCCGCATCAGTATTATGTATCAGGTGAGTGGGCAGAACTTCGTTCTCTGATTCTTGCACGCCTTAATAATAATCTGAGTTTTTTCTTGTAATATTTTCATAAGAGAATGATAGAACCTGTCTTGCATGTTAATGAACGAACTCACCTAGCCTGTCTTTGAAACGATAAGTCTGCTTAACGAAGAATCCTGAAACACTTGTCTAAGAGTGCATGAACATGTTCACTATCGCCTATGCTTCGAGAGAACCATATCGTGCCTGAATGTGTTCAAATGATAAGTCGGCTTGCCCCGCAATAACGGTAACTGTTCTGATGGTTCGTCTCATCTGCATACTAGAGTTTATTTGATAGTGTTCCATGCATTCTCATCGGTCGGACAATGGCAATTAGTGAAGAGCTGAACTGCATGTGTCACGGCTGCTACCATGATAGTAAAAAGCAACCATGAGTCACAGCTGCCATTAGCATCAGATAAAGAGTCATTGGTATGCTGGTCCAACAGCTGCCGATCCTGAGATACTCGGGGACCGCCCTGCATATAGCTAGTTCATTGTGTTGGCTTGGATAGAGGACTGCCCCTAAGATGTGTATTTGTGTCTAGATGTGCATTTGACCCTTGAGTCATTGAGTATAGCTCACGAGACACGCTACGCATACCCTAAAATAGAACGAACGACATGTCTTACTTGCTTGCTTAATATCGCATATGAAACTCTGTTTCCAAAAGATATTTTCATAAAGAAAGTAATATGACTCTGCTAGCAAACTGCATGAAATAAACATAGGTAAAACTAGAAAGATCACTAGTAATATAATATTTTATAATATGATTACTTAGTGTTGGTTTTAGTGAATGCTTGCTTCTGTTCAGTTATTTTATGTCACCAGTACTTATAAAAGTGCTGACCCACCAACAGCTTACTTGTTTGCAGGTACTGGATCGTCCGAGGGAGCGATAGGCATGCCTCATCCCCAAGACCCGGAATCCTGTGTTTCGATTGCCCTGAGTTGCTATCGTATAAAGGGCATAATGTATGGAATGATGCCTTTGCTAAGAGAACCCAAGTCCCTCAATTTGCCCTGAGTTGCTATCCATCAGCTCAGACTATATCTATAATCCCCATATCTGTATCTCGATACCAGGAACTAGCACCTCAATGCCCAAGCTCTCAAAATTAGCCAATAAGTGTCTATCCGTCGTCAAGTACATAGCCATCGGATACATGCTCAAGGCATCGACGACTATGTTGGCCTTCCCTGGGTGATACTTTAATGAAATATTAAAGTCCTTCATCAGCTCCAACCCCTGCCTCTGTCTCATGTTCAGCTCTTTCTGCGTAAATACGTACTTCAATCTCTTGTGGTCTGTGAAGATCTTCATACGCTCTCCTTACATATAGTGTTTCTACAGCCTAAGAGAAAAGATGACAGCTACCAACTCCAAATCGTGGGTGGGGTAGTTCTTCTTATGAGGACGTAATTGCCTGGAAGTATAGGCAATCACCTTCCCGTATTGCTGAAGAACGCAACCCAAACCCTTCCCTAAAGCATTACTATATATAGTGAATCCACTTGTCCCTGATGGCAACGCCAATACTGGAATTATCATCAATCTCTTCTTTAGCTCATCAAAAGTGGCCCAACAATCCTCTGTCCAAACAAAATCTATATCATTCCTGGTTGTAATGCCCCGCTCTGCATCGTCATTATGTATCAAGTGAGTGGGCAGAATTTTGTTCTCTGATTCTTGCACGCCTTAATACTAATCTGAGTTTTTGCTTGCAATATTTTCATAAGAGAATGATAGAACCTGCCTTGCATGTTAATAAACGAACTCACCTAGCTTGTCTTTGAAACGATAAGTCTGCTTAACGAAGAATCCTGAAACGCTTGTCTAAGAGTGCATGAACATGTTCACTATCGCCTATGCTTTGAGAGAACCATATTGTGCCTGAATGTGTTTAAATGATAAGTCGACTTGCCCCACAACAATGATAACTGTTCTGATGGTTCGTCTCGTCTGCATACTAGAGTTTATTTGATAGTATTCCATGCATTCGCATCGGTTGGACAATGGCTATTGGTGGAGAGCTGAACTACATGTGTCACGGCTGCTACCATGATAGTGAAAAGCAACTATGAGTCACAGTTCCCATTAGCATCAGATAAAGAGTCATTGGTATGCTGGTCCAACAGCTGTCGATCCTGAGATACTCGGGGACCGCCCTGCATATAGCTAGTTCATTGTGTTGGCTTGGATAGAGGACTGGCCCTAAGATGTGTATTTGTGTCTAGATGTGCATTTGACCCTTGAGTCGTTGAGTATAGCTCACGAGACACGCTGCGCACACCCTGAAACAGAACGAACGGCTTATCTTGCTTGCTTGCTTAATATCGCATATGAAACTCTATTTCCAAAAGATGTTTTCATAAAGAAAGTAATATGACTCTGCTAGCAAACTGCATGAAATAAACATAGGTAAAACTAGAAAGATCACTAGTAATGTAATATTTTATAACATGATTACTTAGTGTTGGTTTTAGTGAATTCTTGCTTCTGTTCAGTTGTTTTATCTCACCAGTACTTATAAAAGTGCTGACCCACTAATAGTTTACTTGCTTGCAGGTACTGGATCGTCCAAGGGAGCGATAGGCTTGCCTCATCCCCAAGACCCGAAATCCTGTGTTTCGATTGCCCTGAGTTGCTATCGTATAAAAGGGCATAATGTATGGAACGATGCCTTTGCTAAGAGAACCCAAGTCCCTCGATTTGCCCCGAATACTCAATTTACTAAATGTATTGTATTGCAACAAGGTCCCTTTCTGCTGCTTACTCGATTGATGCGATAATAACTAAACACAACTTAGACAATGAAGCCTTGTACGGGCGCAACCCCAGGCTCACACGACATCACGTCCCGGTATCGAACTGGCCATTCCCTGCCCCGTCGGGGAGGCACCGAGGCGCGATGATTCGCGTTCGGTGCGCCGAGGTGCGGTGGTTCGCGTCCCGTCCCAGCGGGGGAGGCGGTGGCCCGGGCGGCCCATCGCGGGGCCGCGGCGTGACATAATGGTATCAGAGCGGAATCGAGTTCATGGCCCAATCCGTTGCTATGAATCTAAGATATTATCGATATGGTATTGCAAAAGAGCATTCCATACAATAAGTCCATAGATACTCAAAGTGCAAATTTTTACTGGACTTGATTTGCTTGATTGTTTCGATTGAGTACGGTGAGGGATGGCACTATCGTAGCTCGAAATATTGAGAAGTTTATCCTTGAAGTTTCGAGGATAAAACTTTTTGTTGGTGGGTAAGTATGTAATGCCCCACTCCGCGTCAGCATTATGTATCAAGTGAGTGGGCAGAACTTCGTTCTCTGATTCTTACATGCCTTAATAATAATCTGAGTTTTTTCTTGTAATGTTTTCATAAGAGAATGATAGATCCTGTCTTGCATGTTTATGAACGAACTCACCTAGCTTGTCTTTGAAACGATAAGTCTGCTTAACAAAGAATCCTGAAACGCCTGTCTAAGAGTGCATGAACATGTTCACTATCGCCTATGCTTCGAGAGAACCATATCGTGCCTGAATGTGTTCAAATGATAAGTCGGCTTGCCCCGCAACAACGATAACTGTTCTGATGGTTCGTCTCGTCTGCATACTAAAGTTTATTTAATAGTGTTCCATGCATCCGCATCGGTCGAACAATGGCTATTGGTGAAGAGCTGAACTGCATGTGTCACGGCTGCTACCATGATAGTGAAAAGCAACCATGAGTCACAGCTGCCATTAGCATCAGATAAAGAGTTATTGGTATGCTGGTCCAACAGTTGCCGATCCTGAGATACTCGGGGGCTGCCCTGCATATAGATAGTTCATTGTGTTGGCTTGGATAGAGGACTTCCCCTAAGATGTGTATTTGTGTCTAGATGTACATTTGACCCTTGAGTCATTGAGTATAGCTCACGAGATACGCTGCGCATACCCTAAAATAGAACGAACGACTTGTCTTGCTTGCTTGCTTAATATCGCATATGAAACTCTGTTTCCAAAAGATATTTTCATAAAGAAAGTAATATGACTCTGCTAGAAAACTGCATGAAATGAACATAGGTAAAACTAGAAAGATCACTAGTAATATAATATTTTATAATATGATTACTTAGTGTTGGTTTTAGTGAATGCTTGCTTCTGTTCAGTTGTTTTATGTCACCAATACTTATAAAAGTGCTGACCTACCAACAATTTACTTGCTTGCAGGTACTGGATCGTCCGAGGGAGCGATAGGCGTGCCTCATCCCCAAGACCCAAAATCCTGTGTTTCGATTGCCCTGAGTTGCTATCGTATAAAGGGGTATAATGTATGGAATGATGCCTTTGCTAAGAGAACCCAAGTCCCTCGATTTGCCCTGAATACTCAGTTGGCTAAATGCATTGTATTGCAACAATATCCCTTTCCGCTGCTTACTCGATTGATGCGATGATAGCCAAACATAACTTAAACGATGAAGCCTTATACGGACGCAACCCCAGGCTCGCACGGTATCACGTCCTGGTATTGAAAGGGCTATTCCTTGCCTCACCGGGGAGGCGCCGAGGCGCAGTGATTCGCGTCCGGTGTGCCGAGGCACGGTGGTTCACGTCCGGTCCCGGCGGGGGAACCAGTGGTCCGGGCGGCCCTTCGCGTGGCCGGGGCGTGACACTGGTCAGCCTAGTCATCTCCTCTACAATCCTGGAGAAGTCCTATACAAATCTCATGTAATACCCTGCCAGTCCCAGAAAACTCCTAATCTTATCCACTGAACTTGGAGTAGTCCACGACTCCACTGCTACGATCTTCTTTGGGTTAACTGAGATCCCGTTACCACATGACCAAGGAATTCAACCTTGTCAAAGAAGAACTCATAATTTGAAAGCTTCCCGTAAAGTTACTCCTTCCTGAGAGTCTCTAAAACTATCCTCAGGTGATCCTCGTGCTCCTCTGATGTCTTTGAATACATAAGAATGTCATCGATGAACACCATCACAAACTTGTCAAGGCACTGGTGGAACACCTTGTTCATCAGGTTCATAAATTTCGTTGGGGCATTGGTCAACCCAAACGGCATCATCATGAACTCAAACTGGCCATACCGAGTCCAAAAAGCTGTATTTGAAATATCTTCCTTCTTCACTTTCACCTGGTGGTAGCCTAACCTCAAGTCTATCTTTGATAATACCTTAGCTTCGCTCAACTGATCAAAGAGATTATCTATCCTCGGCAGCGGGTATTTGTTCTTATTAGTGAGGTTGTTCAGATATCTGTAGTCGATACACATGCGTACCGACCCATCCTTCTTTGGTACAATCAATACCGGAGCACCCCACGATGATGAACTGGATTTGATGAAGCCTTTATCCTTCAACTTAACAACCTGTTTCTTCAACTCTACCAGTTCGTTATTGTTGACCCTATAGACGTGATGTGATATTGTGTCTGCGCCTGGCACCAAGTCTATAGAGAACTCAATATCTCTGTCCGATGGCAATCTCGATAACTCCTCTGGAAAGACATCCATGAACTCCCCTATCAAAGGATATGGAAGCTTCTTCTCTTCCACCATGGTTCCACAAATGATACCCTCGCTTTGCTCCACTGCTCCACTGGCAATCTCGAACTTTGGCTCTCCCGACGGTCGAAACAAAACTCTGCCTCTACGATAATCTATACTAGCTTGGTCCTATTCAACCAATCCATCCCGAGTATAATATCGTAGCTCAGAAGTGGCATTACGAGTAAGCACGCACTCAACTTTTGTCCTACCACTGTAACTCTCTGATCCTTGCAAAAAATACTGACTAGAATAATGCCTACCCCAGTTGTGATCTTGTAAGTCATATCCAAGGGTTCAGCCTCTAAATAATGCTTAAGAGCAAAATATACAGATTTGAAACTATGGGAAGCACTGGAATCGAATAAAGCAAATGCTAGAATGGAATCGAGAAGAACTGAACCAGATATCACGTCTTCTACTGGCTCGGACTCCTCGATCGTCATGGCATATGCTCACCCATGGGGTGCACCTCTCTTCTGCTGCTGGGGCTGGGCAAATCTCTGTTGTTATGGCGGAAGTGGAGGTCCCCTCTGCTGGCCTCCCAGTACGGTAGGTGCTCTGGCAGGTCCCCTCTGAGCGGTTGCTCCACCCTGATCTGGACGAGTATGAATAGATGGGCAATCCCTCAACTGGTGCGCTGATGATTCATAAGACAAACAGGTACCCAGCCTCTTGCTCTATATGTCTCTTATGTGTCTTATCTTTCCACAGTATGCATACTAGACAGCGGGTTGGGTCTTCCTTTGTGGCTGCTGCTAGATATATCCATGAGCTGGTGCCTCTTAATACATCAACCTGTATGGGCCACCATAAAAATATATCACGACCCATACCCGGAAATTGGGCATGAGTCGTGGGTACGTCCAGCCTACGCCGCAGCATCGGCGGTAGAACGTTGTCTAGGTCACAAATAACTAACACATCTCACAATGATATAACTTGTCAATGATCTCAACTTCATAAGAAGCACAAGATGAATATAATATAAAGTCTACTCAACCACAATGATATCTATAGGAAAATGAATGGTACGATAAAGATATGAAAATAATATAAAAGAAGTTCCAACGTATGTGTTTAGAGATAAACATCTCAACAATAATATAAGTCTCAAAATAATACCACTCTAAATATCTCAAGTGGAACAATCCCAAATACAAAACAAATGCTAGGCTCTAAGCCACTACTAATGGATCCTCTACTGGAACGGGATCCTTCTGTGGCTCCTGGATGTAACTCTCATATACTCCTGGTCCATAATGAGTGGGACAGAAGTCTTCGAGATCCTCTGAAAATATAATCTAGTCAGGATTGGAGCGAAGCACAAAAACTAACAGCAATTCCAATTATATTGATAAAAATATAAAGTAGTGAGTAAGGAATATACATGATGGAATGAAATACTGGAATGTAAAGAAATCTAGAGAGTCAATCACCATATCACAGGTACATGGTAAGCAGAGAAAAGCAGATGATGTAAATACTAGCAATGTATGAACTGGAAATAGAGGAATAAAAATACTGACTAAGTGCCTTAAAATATTAGTTTACTATGTGATCGGCTTGGGACTAGATCAGGCTTGTTATATATGATTAGCTATGATACATGTGAGGTCAAGTAACCATCTGGTTAGCTATAATATGAGCAAGAGTCAGGCTAATCATATATAATAGGCTATGAGGCATGTAATACGGTCAGGCTATACCCTACATGAGATGAGGGGTAGCTATGATACATGTAAGGTAGGATATGATCACATAACTTGCTAATATTTTCCCATCTCCAGCTAGTACCATGGATCCAATCATGACTCCTCATGACATGTATCTATGATACTAGCCCATGTATCCACTGTGTCAAAAATTGAATATAATACTACAAATAGAATCATAGTAATCATCAGAAATAACGAAAACTGTCAGAGAATATACTCGCATGTGGTCCTGATCAAGGAATTGTCAACAGTGCTCAAACTGGAGTCCAAGAGTCATAAACAAGGAATATAGGTGTTAATAATTGATAGAAGATGATAATCATGCTAAATTAGCTAATGGTTATGTTTCTAGGTCACTTCTACGTTCATACTAGGTAATACTAGCCTATACTAAGTTGATCTAGGTATTCTAGTTAGCTATAATATGCTAACTATCATAAATACCCTAAAAGACTCTTAGATATTATTATATTATAATACTTTAGCCTATACAGCAATACCTAGCCTAATACTCCAAATATATTGGTATCATATCACTATTACCTCTTGGGTTCTCAATATTTCAATACCAATATCTAATTATCTTACTAATTGTACACTATAGGTACTATGATACTTCTTATTAGCTAGGTATCAAATATATCTTATATACATATATATGGTATTAAGTATCACTTGATACCACTCATATTAAGACACTAAGATATTAGTCTATACTTGATACTTAGTCTTAGGTCTGCAGAAATATACCTATGGTCCTTGATCACTCATGTATACAGGTTACACATCCTTCTTTCCTCTTGCTAAATTAGCTGTTGTCAACACCTATACATTTCCCCAATCTGTTGTTGTACCTCCTACCAATTAGGTAACATTAATTGCTGCTACACTAATCAGGTTACCTCCTATCTCACATGCCAATACCTTTGTAACAACACTAGCTTAACCCACCAACTTGGACCATTAATACTTAGGTACTATTCCCAAAATCTCTACTCTGTTCACTGGACACAATGGATATCCACTGATACACTCTACTGTTAGACATCAACACTCCAAACCCCAGTGTACACATTCATTTCCTGCAAGAATACACAACACCATTACTCATGATACATTATACTAACATTAACTAAACACACACCCCTCCCTAACTCTGATACATTTCTGAGTTTGCATGGTTGTTGACTTCCCCTTCACTCACCCAGCTATGTAGACACACCAGTGACTTACAGTGCACAAACCCCCTTTATCTGTTGACCACTGCTACACTCTGATACCTCTAGGTAACTCCTATCCTAGCTCTTACTGTCGATAACAACTACAACCTACTGCCAGTGCTTGGGTTAAATGAACCCACTGCATAATGCACTATTTTACCCCCCCCCCTTCATCTAAATAAATCTGAGTTGAATTATGCATTTATGCACAATCACCCAACCCCCCTTCAAATCCAACAACTGAACACAAACTTCACTAGCTCACTACTAGCAATCCCAATGCCACAGTACCTGATCACCTACTATAATCAGCCACACAGACATATATATATATATATATATATATATATATATATATATATATATATATATATATATATATATATATATACATTGTATGATACTCAAAAGCATAGATACACACACACGATACTAGACAAATTCTTAAACACCTAGTGTGCAATGTCAAGATACTCATGATACCTATGATACACTCCTCAATATCCATCTCATGTAATACCACTACTCCAAATATATGAACCACACCATAATGCACCAAATACAATATGAAATAATGAGGAATAACCCACTAGGCATTCCATCAAACACTTGGTGTGCCACCTCAGAATTTTTTTCAAATGGACACAAAACTCAATGTAGCTTCTACCATAGGCCTCCTATGTACCTAGTTCTTCTTCCTATGGGTAGTCCTAAGCCATGGGTGAATTTTTAATGGTCAAATGCACTAAAAACTAAATTTAGATAGGGATTTTGAGAGTGTTACCTATTGGGAGAGAGATTTTTAATGTGGCTCCTTCCAATGAGCACAAGAATAAGAAATGAACACCAACCCTTAGCAAAACTCTTCTTACACTAACCTCTTGCAATCTTCAAGCCTCTTGCTTTCCATTGGGATAAAAATGAGAGGTATTGGGATTAATTTGGAGAAATTTGGTGGAGGAATGGATTAATTTGGTAAAGAACTCAACTTAGGTTTTTTTTTCTTCATGAACTAATAAATGAACTAGAGGGAGCCTCCCTCCTCCTATATAAGGCCAGCCACATAATCTAGGGTTTAGCTAATGTAAAATATCCACAATGCCCCCATGGGTTATCATGAAGAGTTATCTTAATTGTTTAACTAAGAGGATTTCTAATTTAATTACAAGGGTTGTTGACTCATTCCCTCTCCTATGACTAGTCAATCATGACTAAACCAAATGGGTTGCATAATGGTCATAACAAGTCTAGTTGGGTTCACTTAGGTTCAATAAAACTAGTCTAAATAAGGGGCTAACATACAACCATCTTCTATATTAAACATGCATATATATACAACTATACCAATTATTATGAAATAAAGATACATTAATAATAAATAATATAAACAACAAAAAAAACTATTTCTAGAAATATTATAGTGACACATGAGGCAAAGAGACGGGGAGAGCGTGATCCGCAGTTGAGTAAGGCACAACGGCCTTCACAACCCATGTCCTGTGGGTCTTTAGGTGCTAAGCACTCTTCTTGTTAGAAGAGGCTGCCTTATAAGAAGTGGTCATACTATGCGTTCCTTGTGGCAGACAGAGAGACCGGGAGCGCTTGCTCCACAGTTCGGTGAGGCATAGCGGCATTTGTAACCCATGTCCTACGGGTCTTCTTTGGCTTTGCCAGCCTTGGAGAAGTGCCGCCCTCAAAGAGCATTTTCTCAAAGGACTGCTGGTCGAAGCGTACAACCAACATCCTCTGGGTCGAACCCAGCTTCGACGCATCGGACTGCGTCACGACCTTCTCATCAGAGGAGAAGGAGTTCCCAAGCAGAGTCGCCTCCTTCTTTGCCATTGCAGTAGGTTTGGAAAACTTTTGTTTAATAACAAATAAAAAAAGTACAAAGAGATCATAGACAGACGATCTAAGTACAATATTTTTTTATCTGGGCAGTGTAACGATGGAGATCGAGTACTACAACCACTCTTTTACTCTATTAACAGTCTGATGAGTGAATGCGGGATGCTCTCTTCTTTCTTCTCTCTCCTGATCTTGTATGCACGTACGTAGCTTTCCTGGAGGGGTATGGTCTCTCTGAAGAAGAAAAAATAGCCCTTGGGACGTCCAAGTTGCCTCTATTTATAGGCATCTTGCTGATAAACTATACATACCGCATGTCCTTCTATTTGGTGGCCGCAGAGGGCTCATTCTATATATTACAGTTAAAACTATGGGCGTATAGTATGGGTTGAGTACAGGGTGTCATGACCCGATTTCTTATAATCAATGGGGCGTCCCCCGAATCGTGACCGCCGTACGGGCCTGGAGTTGCGCCCGCACAAGGCTTAAGTATTTTGCATAACGAGCACATATTCAGAGTACGCAGATAAATTGAAATACAGATTTAAAACATGGAAAAGTTCTTTTTATTGATAATGAACATCAATTATAAACTCCTGAACGAGTCAGCTAATATGCCGAACGGCTTACAAAAGTGTTGACTCAAAATGAGATAGTAGTCATGTACATTACATCCCTTTATAAACTCAAAATGATAAAGACCTCCGAGCTGGAGGACGGCTTTGCCACGGAGCTGCATTGTGTATGAAGAGTACAAGCTCCTGGTTCAAAATGCTTCAAAAGGGCGCGGTGAAGATGCGCCAACAGCTGGACTGGATCGGGAAGACGACTTCGGCTCCTCGCTCGGTTCGCCTTGGTGCGGAGAACCTGTTTCAACGAGGGCCAGCATGTCGAAATATACTAGTGAAGGTGAGCTAACCGAACTATACCAATCAATACGTTATTTTAGTGAAGCATGCATATATGTGGGTTTCTATCTTGTCTTAGTTCATTTACAAGTAAGTAGCATATAAAATTTACTAAAATGAACGTACCACCGTTCGGTAGATTTTATCTGTCCGTCTGAATGACCTGCACAATACTTACCTTGCCTTCCCTGCCATGAAGACACAAGTTAGTATGCAACAAGTTTAAATATACACAGGGATCTCTGGCATGATGCCACAAAGGGACAGTTTATAGTCTCGGGACAAGAATATTATGCAACGCAGGTGGTGAGCCCCGCTACATAGCATCCCGTCCATGACAAACGACTATACGAACTCTTCCGCCCGGATCAGATCGGCCCCAGTGCCCTGGCGGCCGTCCACGGAAGCCAAAATACCTTGTGCACAAGTTGTCCGTGATCAAGCATATTTAGTTCAAATTATTACACATGAATTTCAAACGAATTTCGAACGAATAGGAGCAAGCTCCATAGCCAAACAGTTTTGCATAGTCTTACTGATCAATCTATGCCAAATTAAAGTGTGTTCCATATGCATAGCATAATTTATAGAAGAAACATGTATTCTAACTAAAATTAAAATATATGTTGAACATTCCAAATGAATAAGCATGCAGTGTAAGTAATCATTCCCAAGTTGAATGACAAGCTATACAAACCAAGTCTATTCCCATTTTATCTTGGTATGTTTTATTATTACTTGGTATCGTTTGATCGGGGCAAAGAAGAGTGCACGATTTTAGGGTGTGAAGCTTGGAAGCAGGGCTAGCTAATCGGGATGGTAGCCACTCACTTAGAAGTTGGAAAGAAGAAGGAAAGAGGCGCTTCACGACTCCGCTCGCAAGCCGCCTACTGCTCGTTCACCTGCACACGAACAGCTCGATTAATACTTCTTCCTCTCTTTCCATTCTCAGAATTGAAGTGCAGTTCAATGAACGAAAATAATGAAAACCATCGAAACCGTTCAAGGAAAACAAGCAAATCCCAAAACCAACTCAAAGCACGAAAGCAACAAGCGACATCGAAAACCGAAGCAATAAAAGATAACAGCGGAGAGGTCCCTCCTGACTTTGCCGCTAAGCCGATCCTTGGGGCGCGGTCCACTGAATATGGAAATCGATTCCGAAGAAACAAATCCATAATGAGGACGAGTTCTTAATTCAATCTATCCTGATCGAACGATACCGTCTTGTGTTTCTTAGCCGCGCTCCTCGAATAGGAGGAACGGGGCGCTACATCCTACCCAACCAATTGGAAGTTTCGTCCCGAAACTTAGGAATAGAACCAACCGTTAGGGATTATTTTGTTGATGGCGGCGATCCGGGAGCGGACAGTTTTGAATCAAGTGTCCGTTGCCGCCACAGTTGTAACAAGACCCATTCTTCAAGTAACAATTAACGATGGTGTGCCCCGGCCTGTGGCAGTGCTCACAACGCACTCCTGCATTTGTCTTATTCCGACCACCGTTGTTTTGTCGCTTTGCAGCATTGTTTCCTCTCTCGTTGCCTTGGCGTTTGTGATTGTAGGTATACACAGCGCCGGTAGAAACGTGAGGATACTGCGGTTCAAGGGATAGGGCATGATTCATGACTTCACGCATTGTCCCGTACTGATTATTGGCCACGTGCGCATGGATAGCAGGGCGTAGTCCACCTTCAAACCTTCTGGCTCGACTCGCTGCATCAGGTAAATAGGCCCTAGCAAATTTGGAGAGTCGGTTGAATTCGGCGGAGTACTGCTTCACTGTCATACTGCCCTGCCTCAGTTGCACGAAATCATTCTCCATTTGACGTTGTACTAGAGGGGGTATAAACTCCTCTTCAAATGCGGCACAAAAAGTCGTCCACGAGATCGTCTCCTCTCCGTGATTAAATTGGAGAGATCGTCGATGCACGTTCCACCAATCGTGCACATTGAGGCAGAGCTGAAGTTGCGCGCAGGCGACGCGATTCTCTTCGGGGACCTCTAACAAAGCGAAGTGATCTTCAAGCTCGGCTAGCCAATCTAGAGCTACCACTGGGTCCTCAGTCCCGTTGAATGGGGTGTTGCAGACTTTCTTGAAATGGCCCAAGTTGAAGGCAGTCACGTCCCTCGGCCTTGGGATTCGAGGCATCTCCACTTCAAGCACGGGCTGTTCCACCGGAGTCGTTGTTGTTACGACAGAATGGTTGGCAGCCAAAGTCTGAACGATCTGTTGCAGGGTATCTACCTGCTTCTGTTGGACTGAGAATCGGGTCTCTAAATTGCTTTCGAACTTGGCTTGGCGAGCATCATCTCTTTGTCGTTGCGATTCTGACATTTGCATTACCCGCTCAAGTGGATCGACTTGAGATATGCCGTACTGGCTCTGAGGGCTTCCCGAAGTGCCCAAACTACTTTCCTGTGTTTCGTTCGGTGGTTGCGCTACAGATTACGCTGGTACCATTCCTTCAAAAGAAGGTAAATTATATTAGAATCATAATGTATTATGGACTTATTGCATGAATGTATCTCATTTTGGCCTAGCGAGTTCAAGAGTTCGCACAGGAATTTGATCGTTAAAGGAACTTTTCCAGCACGAAGTCTAAGGAACTTAAATCTGTGCTCTGATACCATTATGTCACGACCCGATTCCTTAGAATCAATGGGGCGTCGCCCGAATCGTGACCGCCGTGCGGGCCTGGAGTTGCGCCCGCACAAGGCTTAAGTATTTTGCATAACGAGCATATATTCAGAGTACGCAAATAAATTGAAACACAGATTTGAAACATGGAAAATTTTTCTTTATTAATAATGAACATCTATTACAAACTCCTGAACGAGTCAGCTAATATGCCGAACGGCTTACAAAAGTGTTAACTCAAAATGAGATAGCAGTCATGTACATTATATCCCTTTATAAACTCAAAATAATAAAGACCTCCGGGCTGGAGGATGGCTTTGCCACGGAGCTGCATTGTGTATGAAGAGTACAAGCTCCTGGTTCAAAATGCTTCAAAAGGGCGCGGTAAAGATGCACCAAGAGCTGGACTGGATCGGGAAGATGACTTCGGCTCTTCGCTCGGTTCGCCTTGGTACGGAGAACCTGTTTCAACGAGGGTCAGCATGTCAAAACATACTGGTGAAGGCGAGCTAACTGAACTATACCAATCAACACGTTATTTTAGTAAAGCATGCATATTTGTGGGTTTCTATCTTGCCTTAGTTCATTTACAAGTAAGTAGCATATAGAATTTACTGAAATAAACGTGCCACCGTTCGGTAGATTTTATCTGTCCGTCTGAATGACCTGTACAATACTTACCTTGCCTTCCCTGCCACGAAGACACAAGTTAGTATGCAACAGGTTTAAATATACACAGGGATCACTGGCATGATGCCACAAAGGGACGGTTTATAGTCTCGGGACAAGAATGTTATGCAACGCAGGTGGCGAGCCCCGCTACATAGCATTCCGTCCATGACAAACGACTATACGAACTCTTCCGCCCGGATCGGATCGGCCCCAGTGCCCTGGCGGCCGTCCGCAGAAGCCAAAATACCTTGTGCACAAGTTGTCCGTGATCAAGCACATTTAGTTTGAATTATTACACACGAATTTCAAACAAATTTTGAACGAATAGGAGCAAGCTCCATAGCCAAACAGTTTTGCATAGTCTTACTGATCAATCTGTGCCAAATTAAAGTATGTTCCATATGCATAGCACAATTTATAGAAGAAATATGTATTCTAACTAAAATTGAAACATATGTTGAACATTCCAAACCAATAAGCATGCAGTATAAGTAATCGTTCCCAAGTTGAATGACAAGCAATACAAACCAAGTCTATTCCCATTTTATCTTGGTATGTTTTATTATTACTTGGTATCGTTTGATCAGGGCAAAGAAGAGTGCACGATTTTAGGGTGTGAAGCTTGGAAGCAGGGCTAGCTAATCGGGATGGTAGCCACTCACTTAGAAGTTGGAAAGAAGAAGGAAAGAGGCGCTTCACGACTCCGCTCGCAAGCCCCTACTGCTCGTTCACCTGCACACGAACAGCTCGATTAATACTTCTTCCTCTCTTTCCATTCTCAGAATTGAAGTGCAGTTCAATGAACGAAAACAATGAAAACCATCGAACCGTTCAAGGAAAACAAGCAAATCCCAAAACCAACTCAAAGCACAAAAGCAACAAGCGACATCGAAAACTGAAGCAATAAAAGATAGCAGCGGAGAGGTCCCTCCTGACTTTGCCGCTAAGCCGATCCTTGGGGTGCGGTCTACTGAATATGGGAATCGATTCCGAAGAAATAAATCCATAACGAGGACGAGTTCTTAATTCAATCTATCCCGATCGAACGATACCGTCTTGTGTTTCTTAGCCGCGCTCCTTGAATAGGAGGAACGGGGCGCTACACAGGGCAAGCTATCACGTGGACGTTTTATTAAGATTTTCTATTGCTGGAGATCATGGTGGTTCTTATCTTCTGTTTGTATTACTTGGTCATCTTGATACATGGCCCGCATTCAGTTGGAGAGAATCGTAACAAAAAGATTTTATCCCAGGGAACCTTGTCACGTTGGATGCAATGAGTCTGGGACGCATAGCGTTTAGAACGCATGGGGCCAGAGATACATAGGACTCGTGGAGTCTGGAATGCATGGGACCAAAGATGCACGAAACACATAGAGTCTGGAACGCTTGGGGCCAGAGACGCATGGAGCGCATGGAGTTTGGGATGCATAGGACCAGAGTCGTATGTAACACATGGAGTCTAGGACGTATGAGACCCCGTATACGTGGTATTGCACGCTTGTCAAAATTTATTATTAGTCTGACGATAGCTTCTTGTCGCTTAGTGTGCTCACATCTTTCGATGCGTTCAGTAAATGTTTTTGTCAGGATTCTGTGTCAGACATAATCTTGGTATCAGGCCTTTATGCGGCTAATATTTAGGGGCACATGGATACTATTTTTTTTCTGGCCGCATGGTCATCATGTGGCCTGATTTCTTCTGAGTCGACTTTGGGATGCATGGATCTAAATTTTTTATGCTTCTACAAGTATCTACATATAAAACTTTACACGAGGTCTAAAAATTTCTTGAGGTAACTCATGAAGGAACTTGACAAGTGAAGGAATCCAATATCAGTAGGCTTACACAAGAGTATGGGGCATTCAAAATAAAGCCTAGCAAGGCCATCACATAAATGTTCAAACGTTTCCTTGATATTGTTAATCATCTTTCTTCTTTTGGCAAGGATTACAAAAATTATGAAAAGATACGCAAGGTGCTCAAGGGACTCACCAAGAACTGGATCCCCAAGGATGTTGCAAGCATTGAAGGAAACGAACCCACCACCATGACTCTTGAGACACTCTTGGGCAAGCTTATGACACATGAGCTGGACCTCAATAAGTTTTAAGAATCAACGCCAAAAGAGAAGACCATAGCTTTCAAAGCTTATCACAAGATAGTCTCTGATGATAAAAGTAAAAAATAATTGTTAGATTATGATCAAATAGCCCTAGTTTTCAGGAACTTCAGAAGATTCTTGAAGTTTGAAAGATCAAACTAAAAGAAAAAGGACTACAAAAATGACAACGATAAAGAACATGTGTGCTACAACTGCAAGAGGACAGGCCATAAAGAAGGACTGCCCTACAATCAAGAAGGGGAATCGCTACTAATTCTCAAAGAAAATAGAATCAACTTCACGCAAATATGCAAACACAAGCATATGGCACGAGAGCGAAGCTAGCGAATCAGAGGAAGAAGAAAATTCTCATAACACTACAAACTTATGCCTAATAACGCTTTCAGATTAGGTAACTACAAACTCCCTCTATGAAGATTTTACTTTTGATGAATTGTCTGATGCTTTTAGTGATTTATTAGAAGATCATAGAAAGGTGAGAAATAAGTATAAACAAGTTAGGAAAGAATATCAGGACCTATAGGCTGAGTATAAGAAACAATCTTTCTTACTATATGAAATTAGAGAGACACCTTACACGAGTGACATGGAAGAAATATCTTCACTAAAGTTGAGTTTACGTGATACTCAAGATTGCATTAAGAAGAAAACATAAGAGCATGCAAAACTTAATGAAGATTATCAGATAGAGAAAAAGAAGAATAATATTGATGCACTTAGAGTTGATGCTCTTACTACTAAATATGATGAGATATATATCATCTCTAAAAAGTTAGAGATTGTAGAAGCATAAAAAATACGCTGGATAGCTATACGCAGCATATTGATACAGGGCAGCATAAACAGAGGGCCTCAGAGCCATCAACGTGCAACAGAGCTTTTCTGCTGAGTATAGCGTAAAGTATAAGCTTAAGGACTATCCGCGTAAAGCAGTATGTCCAGGCTGCTTCAGCGTAAAAAGGGTGCTACATCGCCTTTATGGCGTAAAACTCATCCGCTTTCAATGCAGCATTAAAGTGTACGAGGAACGCTTCGTCTTCCCCAAAATGAACCTGTCAAATTATGCAATGAACCTGACGTCTGGACACTTGACAAAGAGTACTGCACGACTACCCAGACGACGGCTATAATGATGGCGCGGCACAGCAACCCAGACTGTCATTTACTGCCATTTTCTTGGCATAAACCGCTTTTACGTATACAAAGGAATACGCTGCCTAGTTTTACACAGGCAGATATGAGCTGTTTACGCTCCACAGAAGACAAACAGCCTGTGACGTCAAAAGCTGCTCTTCGTACAGGGCTCGAGGCACGTCTCTGCATTTAATGCGCAGAGTGATGACAGAACTCGAGGCACGTCTCTGTATTTAATGCGCAGAAGGGTGGCAGACCTTCAAAACACGCCTTTGCATTTAATGCACAGGATAATAACGGATCTCCGCATTTAATGTAGAAGATTTGATTAAATGTCACCGAACCATCGTTTAGTGACATTCCCTTTGCGTAGACTGCTCTTACGCATACAAGGGAATATGCTGCCTAGTTTTACACAGGCAGACGTGAGCTTCTTACGCTCTGCAGAAGGCAAACAGACTGCCACGTCATCAGTTGCTCTTCGTACAGGGTTCGAGGAGCGTATCTGCATTTAATGCGCGGAATGATGGCAACTCTTCGAAGAGACGCCTCTGCATTTAATGCGCAGGATGGGGGGAGATCTCTGCATTTAATGCAAGAGATTTGATTATATCTCCAAAAGCTATAATTTTGGCTAAAACGTCCACATCATCTCGGCTTCTACGCCCACTCGGCTTCTACGCCCACTCGGCTTCTATGCCTACTTGGCTTCTACGCCATGGTGACAGTTATTGGCTTCTATGCCAACCTCTTCTACACAAAGGATAACTACCTACGTGGCTTCTACGTCGTGATCTTCGCAGCAGTTATACGCCTTGTCCCTTAGTTGGATACGTGTCATACGCTCATTCAAAAGGACGTCTATACGCGGGCAATGGTTATTGTAACCGTCGTGTAAAAAGGTGCTGTACTTTTCACTACTCGGTTTCTATACCGACTGAGTGGTCACTGTCACTAAAACTCTATAAATAGAGACCTCTATCAACAGAGGAAAAAGGGTGGAGAAAAATAGGTCGAACGGTCGGAAATTGGTCAAGAAATCCAGTATCAGATCCAAGGTCGAGGATTGAAGGGGAGAAAATGGTCGAGAGAGAGACGAATCCAGAGCTCAGGCAAAGACAAGTGATCGACGACTTTGGCATCGGGCATCCACTCTCTTTAGCAACCTTCGAAGCTGCTTTCTGTCTTCTACGGCATTTTTTTATCATCGTGTGGTCCAAGGGACAAAGTGATCGACCGCAGATCAGACTCCTATAGCAATATTTACCCACATTAAATAAATTGTACTCGACATCCTAGTATAGGATTAAATTGTACAATCTTGTTTGTAAACCCAAGAAGGGCGGGTTTCGTATAAACCTCGTTTCCATATTTCTTTCGTTTATCATCAAACACAAGATGGCGACTCTGCTGGGGACATCTTTCTCTTCTGACGAGGAAGCAATTGCTCAACACGATGCGGTATCCGTGGGATCCATAAAGAAGACCCTGGTCGTCCAGTTTGACCAGTCTGCCTACGAAGACATGCTTCGAACAGGGGGTAGCTCTCACTCTCTCTCTGTCTAAGACAACAGGAAGCTACGTAAGGTCTGGATGCCCAAGACATCCCCTACCATTCCTGTCGACTCTCCGACCTCTTCGGCCTCTCCGACCAACGAGGTGGTAGCATCGCTCCCTCCGCGCCTTGCGCGTAAAATTCAGTCTCCCGTTACTGACGGAATAGACAAAACTTCTGGCAATGCCTCAGTGCTAATCCAGAAGTATACTTCGTGCTCTGGCGTAAAATTCAGTCTCTCGTAACTGACAGAATAGACAAAACTTCGTACAATGCCTCAGTGCTAATCCAAAAGTATACTCCGTGCTCTGCACGTTAAATTCAGTCTCCCGTCCCTGACGGAACAGACGAAACTTTGGACAATGCCTCAGCGCTAGTCCAGAAGCCTACATCGCGCTCTACGCGTAGAAACCAGTCTCCCATCCCTGGCGAAATAGACAAAAGTTTTGACAATGCCTTAGCGCCAAATCAGAAGTTCCAAACGCGCTTCGTGCGTAAAAATGCATCTGCCCTCCGCGAAAAAGTAGATGATCCCTACAATCTACGCAAGGGAAAGCAAGCGGCTGACAGCTCAACTTCTCGGCCTTTACGCCAGTAAGGGAAGAATCTGCCAGCCCTCCGGATTACGCGAGAGGCTGACGGCCGACTGAGGACCTCCTTGGCTTTACGCCAGCCCGAATTACGCCAGATAAAATCCCTCAGCGTAAAGAAGGCTGAAATTGTGGAAAGACACCCTCCTCGGGGATTATCTGCCACCCAGATGTCCAACCTGTTGTATACAGGTGGCACAGGGAAAACTATGGTTCCCAACATCCGCATGCCTATTGATGTGAACAGAAAGAACAAACCATCTTCTTCTTCTGTAAATCCTCCTGACCTGCATGAGTATCTGATCCAGAAATGCAAGGATAGGGGCTCTTCCAACATGTCTATTACGCCTCCTAACGAGCACTATTGTAATAGTCATAGGATTGTAGTTAATTGTTGCTGTCCTGGAGCAAAATGGTTGATTTTTGACCGGTTGAACTACTCTCTGTCTTTCCAGGAAGAAGATCCCATACATGCATCAGTGAACATGGCTTCACACATACCTAGAGAAAGATCGAGCTTAAGACGTCATCCCTCTAGAGCTCCGAGCCGAAGGAGATTCAACCAGCTCCTTAGGAACATTGAAGCTGAGGTGTTCCGAAATACCCGTTCGAGGTCACGACAACCGACTTCGTACTCTTCTGATTCCGAAGCTGGGGGTAGCCATTTTCCCGAATCAGATGCTGAAAGTATAGAGTCAACTTCTACAGAGACCTATACTAATCTTTCAATGACACCCAGGGAGATGGGAGTTTATGCCATTGGAGATGAACGCGAGGAAGCTTCCCCGTCCGGGAGCGCTGAGCAATGCATCACTATACTGGAGACATCTCTGAAAGAGATACAATCCATGATGGAGAACATACACCAGATGATGCTAACTCAACACACAGCTGCCATGGCTCAAGCATTGGTCCCTCCAACTTAGATACGTGTGGGGGTGGACTTACCACCATCCAACACGTTCCAAGAGCCTGCTCTAGATCAAGAGACAGCAGTTCCTTCGCTTCCTCACTCGGAGAATGTATTACCTCCCGTTGGAGTCACGATACAACCGACTCCTCACCACTCCGTGGTCCCGCTACCGACTGAAGATCCGATGCAGGCAGTATGGGAGTTGAAAGCCCAATTTGACGCCCTGAAGCACACGGATCAGCTCAAGAAATTAGGAATCAACCAACCTTACCCAGCTATCTGGGAAGAGGTCCCTTTCCTTTCTAGATACAAACCACAGACTATGGCTTTGTTCGAGGGAAAAACATTACCGAGTCAGTACATGAACTACTTCAGTATGATGACGGTGTTATTACAAGAGAACGACGCCCTCCTCACTCGGGTGTTCAAGGGCTGTCTCTCGGGGGTAGCTTATCAGTGGTATCAAAGTCTGGCGGACAACTGCATTACTTCCTTTGAAGACTTCAAGGCTTTATTCTTTACGTGATTCTATGAGGGAGGGATGGACATGTCTATGTCCTCTCTCATCGAAGTCAAGAAGAAGAAAAAAGAGAATGTCCGCACTTTCATCGAACATTTTCGTCAAGCCACTTTGTAAATGCCTCCAGGAGTTCCAGACTCGGCATTGGTGGACATCTGTAGGAAGAACCTTCTTCCCGTGATCTTGGTGTTTACAGGACCATATCAGTTCCATGATTGGCCCTCGTTCATCATCTTAGCGGTAGCTGCGGAGGACAACAGTCAGAAGGCACACGATAATAGCATCATGATCTCGACCTCTGATAAAGGCAAGAGGTCATCCTCCAACATCGACCATCCTCGTGGTACCAAGGGTTGTTTGTGGTATTAAATGAAAGAACAAAGTGTATGTAATACGAGGTTTTACACGAAACCCGCCTTCTTTGGTTTACAAACAAACTTGTACAATTTGATCCTACACGAGGATGTGGTAGTACAATTTATTTAATCTGGGTAAATATTACTATAGGTGCCTGATCTGTAGTCGATCACTTTAGCCCTTGGACTACATGATGTTGAAGAAGTGCCGTGGAAGACAGGTAGCAGCTTCGAAGGTTACAAAAGAGGGTGGATGCACGACGCCAAAGTCGTCGATTCCTACTCTTTGCCTGAGCTCCGGATTCTCTCTCTCTCTCTCTCTCTCTCTCTCTCTCTCTCTTGACCTCTGGTTCGATCTTTTTGGAGGTTTTTAGACCAATTCCTTCGACCTTCCAATTTTGTCGACCTTTTTCTCTGTTGATAGAGGTCTCTATTTATAGAGTTTTGGTGACAGTGACCACTCCGTCGGTGTAGAAACCGAGGAGTGAAAAGTACAGCACCATTTTATACAACGGTTAAAATAACCAATACCTGCGTATAGATGATCCTTTGAATGAGCGTGTGATGCGGGTCCAACTAAGGGATAAAACGTGTATAATCGCTACCAAGATCACGGCGTAGAAGCCACGTAGGTAGGTATCCCTTGTGTAGAAGAGGTGGGCATAGAAGCCAATGTCTGTCACCATGGCGTAGAAGCCAAGTAGGCATAGAAGCCAAAATAGGCGTAGAAGCCGAGTGGTCATAGAGGCCGAGTAGGCGTAGAAGCCGAGTGGTCGTAGAGGCCGAGTGGGTGTAGAAGCCAAATAGGCGTAGAAGTCGAGTGAGCACAGGAGCTGAATGGACATAGAAGCCGCTGCATACCGTGCCAGAGTGCTGATGTGGACGTCTTAACCGGAATTATGGCTTTTGAAGATATAATCAAATCTCTTGCATTAAATGCCAAGATTTGCCACCATCCTATGCATTAAATGCGGAGGCGTGTTTTTGAAGGTCTGCAGCCCTTCTGTGCATCAGTCGCAGAGACGTGCCTCGAGAAACTGTCACCGCTCTGTGTATTAGACGTAGAGACGTGCCTCGAGCAACTGTCATCGCTCTGTGCATTGGACGTAGAGACGTGCCTCGAGCCCTGTACGAAGTGCAACTTTTGATGTGGCAGGCGGTTTGTCTACTGCGGAGCGTAAACAGCTCATGTCTGCCTGTGTAAAACAAGGCATCATATCCCTTTGTGCACGTAAAAGTAGTTTACGCAAAGGAGATGGCGGTAAATGATAGCCTGGGTTGCAGTGCTGTGCCATCATTATAGCCGTCGTTTGGGTAACCGTACAGTATCCCTTTGTCAGAAGTCTAGACGTCAGGTTCATTGCAGGATCTGACAGGTTCATTGCAGGATCTGACAGGTTTACTTCAGAGAATACGAAGCGTCTCTCGTATACTTCAATGCTGCGTTGAAAGAAGATGGGTTTTACGCCCAGGAGACGACGAAGAACCCTATTTTATGCTGAAGCATCCTGGACATACTGCACTTACGCGGATGGTCCTATGAGCTTTTAATATTTCATATTGTGTTTAGCGGAAAAAGCTTTTTTGCACGCTTGATTGCTCTGAAGGCCTCTGTTTACGCTGCTCTGCATCAATATGCTGCGTAGAGCTTCCCAGCGTATTTTTTATGCTTCTACAAGACCCCCTTCAAAGCTTTCAAATTCCTCGGAATTTGAAATGTTTGAATGAAGCATGAACCGCTCCTCGTAACTCGAAACGTTTCTGAATGGAGTGTTAAAATGGTCGATGCTGACTTTATGGCAGATTTATTGGGGATCGGTGTGATCTCTTTCGCCTATAAAAAGGCTGAGGGTTTAACCTGTTCTCCCCACATTTCCATCACCACGCAGAGATGATCGTCGGAGTTCGTCGGGTCGATCTGAGGAAGAAGGAGATCATGTTCTTCCAGCATGTAAGGAGCCGAAGAAGGCGGCATCTTCGAGCAAGTGTCCACTGCAATGATGGATCATGGAAGGATATCTTAGCCTCCCTTGCTCGGGATAATCAGCAACTTTGTATGGTGGTTCTTTGGAAAAGAAGAAGGATCGCATTTTGCCATACCGCTTGTAAGTGGCACCTTCTCCCGTTACCGGTGGACGAGGGCAGGAAAAATTGGCTGCTGTCCAGGATTGAGTTGGATGGAATATGTCAACTCAATCTGTCACGGCGCACGGAGCATGGGATCCGCATAATTTATACAAGCCCCAACTCTGTATTCTCCCGCCGTTAATCATTGCCATAGATTGGATTTCCCTCATATGTAATCATGACTTTAATCTTTAATAAAATCGTCTTCTTCTCCGCATATGATCGTTTTGCCATACGTTGCTGTGAAGTCTGAATATGTGTAGCTTCGACACGTCTGATTCTTTACGCCGACTCTGTATAGAAAGAGTGCTAGGTCCAGTCTTTTACGCATAACGAATAGTCCATAGAACGCTATTGAGCATTTTGAACATTTAGAACTGTCCTGTTGCTAGGACTGAGGAACCGTGTAGAGTTCTGAACTGTTATTTTTACTTCTGATGAACAGAATTTTTGTTCAGACTTCGTCTTCAAGAATGATTTCTCGAAAAATCCCTTGGAACAGGGTCGAGAAACGGCTGTCAAACTGAGTTGCCATCTTGATAGACGAGATATTCAGACTGGAGTCTGGATGAACTTCGAATTGACCCATGAAGAAGAGTAATTTTTCAATATAGAACTCTGTATGCTTCGGGTACTTGGGATATCTTGAGGTCAAGAACGAGTATCTTCTGTATGAACTCTTTGCCATTGACCGCTTTGAGGACCGTTCAGATGTACGCGTAATCTGGCCGACGTATCTTTCAGATGTGCGGGAAGTCGTGGAGCGTAAAATTATTAGTCTGTAGCCTTTGAGCATAAACTAAACACCATCGAGCGTGAAATCATAGACTTGTGGTTCCTGAGCGTGAAGTCGTAGGTTTGTAGCCTCTCGAGCATAAAAGCTACTGAGCACAAAGGCATCTGGGCGAAAAAAACTTGACTTGTAGCCGTTGAACGTAAAGTCATAGATTCGTAGCTGTCGAGCGTAGAAAGCTCCTTAGCGTAGAACTATAGATTTGTAGCTTCTGAAAAAAAAAATTCTCCGAGCGTGAAGTTGTGGATCTGTTGCTTCTGAGCGTAAACTAAGCGCCACCAAGCGTGAGATCATCGATTTGGTATCTGCTGAGCGTAAAGTCGTAGGTTTGTAGCCTCTCGTGCATAGAAGCTACCGAGCACAAAGGCATCCGGGCGTAAAACCATAGACTTATAGCTTGCGAGCGTAAAACCGTAGATCTGCTGCTGTCGAGCGTAGAAAGCTCCTTAGCGTAGGAACCGCTGACCTGCTTTGCGCGAAAAACTTTTCAAATTCGCTGACTGTCTGCCTTCTCTGAATAATAGGCTGACGTAGGACCCAATCATAACCGAATATTAATTAGGAGATTTGGTTCGAGTTTCGAGGAGTCCGTCCTAGGATTCGAGGAGTCGATCCGAACTCTATATATATCCCAAGCTTTTGAGAGAAAAACTTTTCATCCGTCTTCTGCAAAAGAGAGCCTTCGACTATTTGAGTTTTTTCTCTCGTTCTTTCTCCGAGCACTCCGAGTTTTCAGAAATGGTGCCGAAACAAATCCCCTCCACTAAGGGAAAGAGTATAGGTTCTTCTTCTCGTTCTTCTGCCCCAACACGAGAGTCTTTGGTCGGGCAAGGTGAACTTTCTTCTGAGCGAAGCATCCCGCCGACGAGTAGCGCACCCGGCCTTAGAGGTAGAGCCTTTGGGATGACAAAGAATGACGAAAAATCTTTCGCACACGTTGAACGTGACCGCGCTAGGTCGTCTTCTGTGCTGATAGCCTCTTTGAGGAAGATGACGCACGGAGACGTTTTCATCTTTTACGCCCATATTTCTAATGTGCCAGCGTAAAAACTCCATATTTTTGCAGTTTTGAGCGTAAAAGCTCTGACTGCCGAAAAGTTGGTGTATACTATAAAATTTTAGTTTTACGCTTGTGGATGGGACCTCCGGCGTAATAACTAAAATTTTGGCAGTCTGGCGTAAAGCACGGACTGTATACCGCCAATTACGCTTCTGGATGTGACTTCCGACGTAAAATGACCAAATTTTGTACAGTCTTGACGTAAAGCATAGACTGTCGTTTCTTGGTCTTTATGTTGCAAGATTTGTAATGACGTGTTTTCCTTGCACTTTTACAGTTAACTTGCATGAGTCTCCACTGGCCGAGGTGATGGGTTCCGTTGCCGGGATGCTGCACTCAAACTATTTGGAGGATCTGTCCCACGTGACATTTTCTATCTCCGGACCCCAATATCCTGAAGGAAGGGAGATCTTGATATCGGCTCAGGGCGAGCGGACGTTGCTAAACATGATTAACGGAGAGCCCCTGACGTACATAGACGGGGACCAGTACATCAAGCCGACTTTTCTTTTTGGGGACATGATTGACAAACAGTCCCAGACGAAGCCCAAGAGAGAACCCTGGGTTTTCCCCGCCGAGAGTGTGGTCTTGTATCTGCCAACGATGCCGAGAGATTATCCCATCTCGGCTTTCTCCCTTGCGATACATTCCAGGAGGATGTCGTGGACGCTGACTCCCGATCTTCACGGCAAGCCGGGGAAGATCTTTCATTTGAAAGGAGCTGACCAGGGGTCGTTTGTCAGCCGCCCTTCCGGCGTTGTGACGGTGTTCAGGGGACTGTGCCCGGGCAGCGTCCCGAGTGAAGACAGTTCAGTGATCCAGCCGGTCCAATTGCCGACTTTCTGCAATGACTTCATGGGGCGAGGGGGGTATACCCCAAGAAGAATCCTCGGTGCAATGGGTGGATCACCCCAACAAACCTCCGATGGGCTTGCTTAGTTGACTGGGCCTTGAAGTATTTTCGGAGAGAGCTGGAGGTCATTGGACTGTATGCTGCTGTAAGTGCGACGAGTGTTGGGTTGTCTCCCAACCCTAACCTATTTTTGGCACTGATGGAGCGATACATTCCGCTCACCGGGACCTTCGCCACTCCACTGGGGGAGTTGGGGTTGGCCCTCCATGAGATGGCAGTGATCTCGAGACTGCCGATGGGGTATACCCCATATGAAGAGTATATTCCCACCAACCGGGAGTTGGAGGACTCGGACCCTCGGGTTATGGAGGTATATCAGGAGCTGATGTGCCACTACTTCGCGTGCACCACTTTTTATGATGAGCCTTATGATTTGGCTCACACCACTAAGTGGACGTCCTACCTCTTCTTCCACCGGGCCAGGGCCGCCAAGTCGGGGAAAGTTTCGGGGGGCAAGAATGAGCTTGCTCCCTGCCATGGTGTGCCGTATACAGGCTGGCTTGAGAACCATGACTGATGGGCTGCTCGTCGATGAAGCTCGGCGTGATAGCTTTCCCAGGGTAGAATTACCATACCTGTACTTGATGGGATGGTTAATTCTTCACAACCCCCGGGTGATGTCTCCCGGCCCTGGCAGTAGTTCGGGGGGTAGTTTCTTGCTGAACTACAAGGACTCTCCCTGGAACGTGAACAGAGTTTTAGACTGTCGGCTGGCACTGAACCTCAGTTATTGCTGGAAGCTCCTCTGTACTGTCCCCTCTGTACATCGTAATCAGTCGGGGATTAGGCTTGAGGATTTAGGTGGAGAGAAGACCAATCTTTCTCCGGAATCTTTTAATTGGTTGGTCTGCATCAGACCCACCCATTTGCTGTACAGAAGCGAAGATTATTGCTTCTTCGAGCCCTACTTGCCTAGTCGATTTAACAGGCAGTTTGGGTACGATCAGTTGCACGTGGGCAATGCCGTCACCAGCTTCGGGTCCAGGGGCGGACTCATTGATGGAGCCAGAGGATGGCGATATTTTATCAAGGGTTGTACGGGAGCAATCTTTATCGTGCCGGTCGTCACACTCTCCACAGAGCTGCGCATCCTCCATTCGTATGCCCAGTTCTACGTGGCGATCAACACCTTCCATCGCAATTTTGACATGCGTGGAAGCTTTAGGGTGCCTTCTCCCAAGCCCGGGGGAAGAGTCGAAGTCCCCTCGGTTTCTTCTGACGAGGGTGAGGAGTTTGTCACTCCGGATGAGCCTCTGGTGTCGGTGCCGAGGTGTGAAGTGCCTCCGCCTGCGGGGGATTTGGTAGTCTCTGGGAAGCGAAGGGCTCCTGCTCCCAAGGAGGCTTCTCTTCGTAAGAGGAGGAAGGAGATGGTTGTTCATCCTCTCCGCGTTCTTGGTATTGAGGCTCTTAGAGAGGATCCTGCTGTCTCCCCTGTTGGGGATGTCTCTTTTATTGGAGGTTCCTCGCCTTTCGGAGAGGGACCCTCAGTTTCGGCTAGCGGTGCCGGAGAACCCCTGCTTGAGTCTGCCGTTGCTACCACCGCCTCCAGTAGTGGAACAAAATTGCCTGCGTGGCCGAGGCAAATGAGAAAATCTTTTCCTAGACCGGCAACGGATGAAACTCCTGCCGTGTCCCTGAGCATGCCTAGCGAGATTCTAGCTGACGAACCTCGACTGCATCTTGGTGAGGGCTCTGTAGAGCACCTGGCGATATCGGTTGGCCCACCCCCTTCTCCAGGTATGACAGTTCGTATTGCTTCATTAAGGCATAATTTAGCTACATCGGCTGCAGATGCGACATATATACCGTTGGCTACGGGTAAATATCATCTTTATGTCTCTTCTTAGAAAGATTACCATCATATTGATATCAACTTTCTTGTCCTCTTCTCAGGGGACGGCGTCCACGGGGAGTATAGCGTTGAAGCGCCTTCTGGCTCTGCTCGGGTTCTTGGCGATAATACGGAGGTGCCCGACTTCGAGGAGGAAATATCTTCGGTGGCCAGCTCGTCCGGAGTGGTTTCGTCATCTCAAGAGGAGGACGAACCCGTTATCATGACCTCGCCTCTCGCGAGTATGCCGATGACTTCGACCGTCGTTGTCGCACCTTCTTCGGTCGTACCACCCGTCGAGGCGGCGGCAGTGGCCACCTCGTCTGCAATCATTCCTGGAGGGGGACTTGCCAATATCGCGGCCACTCCTGGCGTCCAATCGGATCTAGTTGCGCTGACCGAGCAATATACCAGCCTCTTTTACACCAGTTTGAAAACGCTGATATCAATGGTGTTGGCGAAGAATATAGACTTCGAGCGTCTGAAGAAGGCTTCTCAGTTTTTGATCAGGGCGGTCAGGGAGTTTGGCGATTCTGGGGTAGCTGACGCCCTGGAGGCGATGGTTAATGGTTTGGAGCAACCTATTAACGAATACTTGCAGCTGACTCGGGGCAGCCTTGAAGCTGAGGTCCAGGCCAGATACGACCTCATGACTACGTGGCTTACTAAACAGCTGGAAAGCCTAGATAACCCCATCAAAACACATAAGCTGGAGATGGATGAAAGAAAAGCTATCGTGGAGGAGGCTCTTGCTCTTCAGACGAAGTGCCAATCCGAGCATGAAGGGAACGTAGCGAGGGCCCGCAAGTTGAAGGAAAAACTCGCTCTGCCAGAGGAGTGGGCTTCTCAGTCGTTGTCAGGTCTAGATGTAGCGACTGGTCGACTGAGCACAGCACGACGGGATCTGGAGCGTGCAGAAGCTGCCCGTGCTGGCTCTCTTCGAGCAAGGGCCGAGCTGTCCTTTATGAGCAATCACGAGGCACGACTGGAGCGGGCCCGCGCTGATGCCTTGGTTTCCAGGAATGAGAGGACAGCTGCACTGGCACAGCTGATTCGCGATCTGACTGCTCCCCCACAATGATGTACCCTTTCTTCTTTTTGCTTCCCAGATGTAATTCTGCTCTCTTTTTTCTTTGGGAATAAATAAAAGCGACTCTTTTCTGACTTTGTGGACCCATCATTTCGGAATGTAAATAACAGGTTTGAGCGAGAGTGATATCAGAGGTAGTATGGACGTGATAGACTCTCGATAAACTTTTAGCAGGACATATCTATTCAGAGGTCATACGGACATGATAGAATATGCTTTGGTTGGATATATCTATTCATAGGTCATACGGACATGATAGAATATGCTTTGACTAAAGTTGGTAGACAAGACGCTATCAGAGGTAATATGGACGTGATAGGTATCGTATTTTCCAAATTAGTCGAACATATCTACTCAGTGGTTATATGGATATGATAGAATATGACCCAACTAGTTTTATTTTGGAAGTAGTTTTGTCAGAATTGAGATTCTCGCTATATTCCACTTGAGCAGAGGAGGTTAAGCATAGTACATTTTCAGGAATTTATCGTTGATAAGAGCCATTAACAGGTCTCCATTAGGCTGGGCTAACCTGTAAGCGCCGTTTGAGAACGTTGTCTCGATCACATAAGGGCCTTCCCACTTGGGCTGGAATTTGCCTTTACTCCTGTAAGTAAGAATCATCGGCCTTCTTACGGCTAAAACTAGCTCGCCGACTTTGAACACTCTTTCCTTTACTTTATGATTGAAAGCTCTGGAAATGCGTGCTTGGTAGACGCGATGCGCTGTTGAGCTTGGAGGCGTTTCTCGTCTAATCCTTCTAGCTCTTGAAGCCTTAACAGGTCATTCTTTTCTTGAGTCAGCTCATTAGTCACGGCTATCCTGAGTGACGGGATCTGGATTTCAATGGGGAGAACTACTTCGCTCCTGTAGACCAATGAAAATGGGGTACAACCTATCGGTGTTCGTACCGTTGTGCGGTATGCCCAGAGACATTCGCCCAGCTTCTCATTCCAATCTCTCTTGTTTGAAGAGACGAACTTCTTTAAGAGTTTGATAATGATTTTATTGAAAGCCTCCGCCAAACCATTAGCAGCTGGATAATATGCCGTAGAGGCAATATTATGTATCCGATTTTTATCGTAAAATCGGTAAAATGCTTGGCTGATAACTGAGGCCCATTGTCGTGAATTATCCTCCGGGGTACCCCGAAGCGATAAATGACGTGATGCTTGATGAAGCTGATTATATTAGACGCCTTTACCTCAGCAAGAAGGATCGCCTCTGCCCATTTGGAGAAGTAATCCGTGATGGCCAGTATGAACCGGTGACCTCTGGAAGAAGATGGGTGAATAGGACCAATGATATCCATACCCCATGCTTCGAAAGGCCAGGATGCAACCGTAGGATGTAGATATTCAGACGGTTGATGTATGAAGTCTGCATGAACCTGACAGGCTCTGCATTGTCTTGCATAGTTGATCGTGTCTGCGATCATAGTGGGCCAGTAATAGCCCATTCTCCTGATACGATCCTGTAGCTTAGGACCGGGCTGATGTGCTCCGCATACGCCGTCGTGAGCTTCCCGGATAATCTGCTGTGCTTCGTTATCAGAGAGACATCTTAATAGCAGTCCGTCGTAGGTCCGACGATATAGGCATTATGAAGATGTATCAAAGTAGAAGCGTAATGATCGTCTTTTGACGGATACTGCTTCTTTGGGGTCCTCCGGCAAGATTCCGTATGCAACAAAATCTATAAAAAAACTTCTCCAGTCTCTTCTAGGGGGATCTGTGTTCACAGCGTAGCTGCGTTCTATGTGAAAATTGTTCTTCACACAGAATAAATCTCTGTTAAGAAGGATTACCGAATTCTGCCTTCTTATAGGAGTGGCTAAATCCGCAGCTAGACTGGCTAGGGCATCAGCTTCCAGATTCTGAGATCGAGGTACATGCTCTAGGAAGAACCCTTTGAATATCATGGCTATCTCGACCGTTGCTTGGTGATAGGGGATGAGGTCTGGATTCCGGACTTCATATATTCCCCTGACTTGATTGACGATAAGCAGAGAATCACCGAAAGCTTTCAGGGACTCGACCCCCAGCTCTTTGGCGACTTGGAGCCCGATTAGCAGAGCGTTGTACTCTGCCACATTGTTGGAGCATGGCTCGCTAAGAAAATATGCTCGGTAGATGACGAGTTTATCAGGAGTGACCAGGACGATTCCTACCCCTGAAACCATGTTTCCCTTGGGACCAGTCCTGGAGGCGCCGTCGAAGAACAGTTGCCATGCATTACTTTCCATTACGGAATTATATTCTGTAACTTCGTCGGGAATGTCCTCGTATAATTTGGAGGTCTCCGGGATCGGATGAGCAGCTAGGAAGTCGGCTAGCGCTTGGCCTTTGATGGACTTCTGCGGGACGTATACCATGTCATATTGTGTTAACAGCATCGCCCAAGTCACGAGTCGAGAATTAAGAGCACTTGGCTTGCTCATCAGTACTCGAAGAGGATTGATCCTGGAGATGATATGAATAGTCTGGCCGGTTACATAGTGCCGCATCTTCTGGATAGCGAACATCAGAGCCAAGTATTCCATCTCTACTGGGTTATACCGGTGTTCGGCTCCGACCATCATCCTGCTGAGGTAGTAGATAGCCTGTTCATGCCCCATATCGTTCTTCTATGCGAGAAGAGCTCCTAGCGAATAATCCATCACTCGAACGTACAGCAAGAATGGTCTTCCCATGACGGGAGGCACCAGAACTGGCGGACTGGTGAGGTAGCTTTTGATATCTCCGAACGCTTACTGACAGGTTTCGTCCCATATGAAGGATACACCTTTCTTTATGAGATAAGAAAAGGGCTGACATCTCCCCGAGAGGTTGGATATGAACCTTTGGATATAAGCCAGACGGCCTTGAAATCCCCGGAGTTCTCTCAGATTGCGGGGCGGTCACATTTCTACGATGGCCTGGACTTTGTCAGGGTCCACTTGGATGCCTTTGGCGGTAATGACAAATCCCAGGAATTTGCCACTAGATACACCCAGAAAGGACTTCGTAGGGTCCATGGCTTTTAGACATTTACATCGGTCGGCTGCCTGTTGCGCCGAAGGTTGATGACCAAGGGTGGAGGCTTCTGTCTGCTCAGAGGTGATATGGACATGGCAGTTTTTTGTGGACTTAACACTACTGGCGTACTTATGACTAAGTACGGGTATTAAGTGTTGATGGCAACCTATATCAAAGGATAGTGGATGGCCGAAAGTTTATTCAGAGGTAATATGAATATGACAAACTTTTGATCGTGACTCCTTTGGAGATGGAGGTACACGTCTGCTCAGAGGTGATATGGACATGGCAGTTTTTTGTGGACTTAACACCACTGGCGTACTTATGACTAAGTACGGGCGTTAAGTGTTGATGACAACTGATATCAGAGGTAATATGATAGTCGACAGCCAAAAGTTTATTCAGAGGTAATATGAACATGATGAACTTTTGATCGTGACTCCTTTGGAGATGGAGGTACATGTCTGCTCAGAGGTGATATGGACATGGCAGTTTTTTGCGGACTTAACACCTCTGGCGTACTTATGACTAAGTACGGGCGTTAAGTGTTGATGACAACCGATATCAGAGGTAATATGATAGTCGACAGACAAAAGTTTATTCAGAGGTAATATGAACATGACGAACTTTTGATCGTGACTCCTTTGGAGATGGAGGTACACGTCTGCTCAGAGGTGATATGGACATGGCAGTTTTTTGTGGACTTAACACTACTGGCGTACTTATGACTAAGTACGGGTGTTAAGTGCTGATGGCAACCTACATCAGAAGATAGTGGATGGCCGAAAGTTTATTCAGAGGTAATATGAACATGACAAACTCTTCGTTCGAAAAAGAATTACTATAGAGTGATTTTTCTTTTAAAGGATCTACTGGGAAGACTTTTGCGGGACTCGTCATCCGGTATTTTTCTGTAGTGATTGTCCCCTTATTTTATAGATGCAAGGTGATGATCTTGGCATCGATCAACTCCTGTATTCTTCTTTTTAGCACATAGCAGGCCCTTGTAGGGTGATGAGTGTACTGATGGAAGAGACAATAATCGGGGTCATTGACTCCGCCGGCCCTCTCAGGGTATCTGATGTCGGGTAGCTGAAGCTTGCGTTCCTCCCTCAGTATATTGAAGATTTCAATCATGTCATCTTCTTTGGAGGAGAAAGTCCCTTTGGGTCGTAGGGCTCCTGATGCCCTAGTTTCACGGTCTTCCGGGAAGATTGCCGTCGTTGCATCATCTTCGAATCTTGAGGACATTCTGCCCCTAGTCTTGGATGCTGCCTTGTTTTGTCGAGGTGAGTTACCCCCAGACATGCCGCGGCCTCCGGCTATAGAAACCGATTCGGCAAGAGCCGCCTCTGGTTGTACAGGATTAGATTTTGGAGTTTTGGGTTTTGTAAGAGATGCAGTATATCCCAACCCGAAACGAGCTTGTTGATGGTGAGAATTACCCCGTATCGGTGTTCGTCTACCTTTTCCATTGTTGAGGCCTTGTTTCAGCTTCAAATCATAATCCATGCTTCGCATAATACTTAATGCTTGTGGGCTATATCGGTGGGTTTGTATCCTGCCAGTTTCAGACTCGCGAGATTCTTCCTGTATGATCGGGGTATCCCGTTTGCAACCGAAGATTATTGGATGCTGATCGTCGCGAGTTGGTGGAATAATGTCATGACCCGCACCCGAAATTTGGGCATGAGTCGTGGGTACGTCCAGCCTATGCCGCAGCATCAGCGGTAGAACGTTGTCTAGGTCTCAACCTATAATATATTCTGTCAATAGTCTCAACTCCGCACGGAGGACAATGATAAATAATCCACAGTTCTATGATATACTCAATCACAAGCTAATAGAAAATAATGGCACGATGAGAATAGAAAAAAAGTTCTATAATAAACCAACCACAATAAGTCCAACTCAATCCTGGGTCTAGATGACCTCACAAAGTCACAAAATAATAAATACAACTCAGTCTCAGTCTAGAACAATAAATGCAGAAAAATAATCTAAGAATTGCCAAGTACATTCTCCTCTAGGCTAGGCAACTCCTCTGGGTTTTCTGGAGTGAAATCACCCTCTAATCCTGGGCTGTAATAAGTGGGGCAAAGATCCTCCAGGTCCTCTGAAAAATGTTATCCAGTCAGGATTGGAGCGAAGCACAAGCACTAACAGCAGTTTCATTAAATTGACAAAGACTATAAACAGTGTAAGAAATACAAGATGGAAATAAATGCTGGAAATATAAAGTACTGGAGAAAATGGAAATAGGCAACAGAGCATCTAACGATGAACAATAGACAGTGAATGCTAGAACAAGTGAATCTGAATAAAATAGACATCTAGCTAAGTGTTTGAATTATCAGTTTATTATGTGATCAGCTTGGGACTTGATCAGGCTGGTTATATATGATTAGCTATGATTCTTGTAGGTCAGGCTAACCATATGGTTAGCTATGATGCATGTAGTGGTCAGGCTAATCATATATAACAGCTATGATGCATATAAATGGTCAGGCCGCACCCGACGTGAGAAGTGGGGTGAGCTATGATGCATGTAAAGGATTTGGATATGATCACATAATCTACTAATAGTTCCCCATCCCCCAGCTAGCACGATGGATTCCAATCACGACTCCTCATGATGGGGATCTAGGGTGCTAACCCGTGTATCCATAGTGTCTGAATCAAGTATGTAATACAACTGAATTATAGTATTAATCAACAATGAAAACTGTCAGAGAATGTACTCACCTGTGGTCCTGAGCAGAGTGTGAGGATCAACGTCCAAGGTGGGATCACAATGACCTATTTATGGAATATAATGTCAAATACTGAATTAAGGAAATAACATGTTTAGTTAAATAAAAAAAATGAGGCTTCTAGGTCGTGGATCAGTCTATACTAGGTTAATTCTAAGGTTTACTGGTCGAAACTAGGTTAACTAGTTAATACCTTGTCAACTTAGCACTTCTAGTACCCCTTTTTCTACTACCTCACTATTAAGCACTAACAAAACCTTGGTGTCACTAGGCCTATGATAGGAGGTATCTTAATACTCATTAGATGTATAAATACTGATTCATGTAGGTACTAGATAGACACAACTCATAACCCTAGTTATTTAGTTCTAACCTTGGCATCTAGGTTATGTTTAATACTACACATACATATAACCCACATATATATATATACATAACCCAGCATAATACTAACTAATAGCAACTAGCTAATTTAGTGAATGATTAGACTAGCCAACCCAAAGTCTACACCATACTGACACATTGCTGTGCACAGGACCTATACTCAATCCCCCCTTTACTGAGGCACAGTTTCACAACATATACTGATCTAAAGAACTATTCACAGTATCAGAGCTCAGAGGTAGACAAAAACATGATATGAACTTGTTCACTCTTGCACAGGCAATGGTCTAATTCCTCAAATGTTCATTGATACACACAGTATCAATCTCACAGCTAGACTGAACTCAAATCTCACCTTCCTTAACACAGGCACACAAACACACAGCCACACACTGATCACCACACCCACTACTACACAGATTCTAATATTCACACAGGTTTTGGGATACTTACACTCACTGCTCACAGATACATGGACACAAGTAGGCACAGGGATGCACACACTGGTTTTGCACTCTGTTCTAACTGATACACACCTGAGGCACACTGACACATAAGTTCTATTATACATAGAACTAAACACTGAACTCATTTCCCCAACTCCACACTGATACATTAATTCTCCAGTTCACAATAATTCACTGATACTAGTGTCCCCCTCCTCACTGACACACATAATACTCAGCTACACACCCTCTCCCCCAAATCTGATACACAGACACAAATTTAACAGGGTTGCACACACACACACACAGTTATCTAACACTAGCACTCGAGAACTAAACACATAGGCAGACACACTGAAACTCTTCACACACTGCTAGCTGCAGAAATACAATACAACACAATTCCCTACACTGCTACACACAGAATTTGTGACACAGTACAGCATAGCGCACACTGAAATTTACTGATACACACTCTAGAACTCAGGAATGCAGGTATTCACACTGATGTTGACACAGGGACACACCTCACTGGTACTTACTAACCTAATGCACACAGGTACTTATTAACCTACTGCACACAGGTACTAACCTATTGGAGAATAACACTGAAACACACAGGTACAAGTATCTCACCCAATTCAATACACTCACACACATCTAACTCACATAGGCACAAGTATCTCACCCAATTCACAGCCACACTCACACACAAGGTAGACAAACACTCTCCTCCCCATCTCTGATACACACAGACACATAGGTATCTCACTGCACCCACATAACACCAATCCACTGCACACACATATACCTACACACAGATTTCTAACTGGGACACAATTAACTCACACTGGCATGCTACACATAGGTAATCTGACACTAAGTTATACATGGTTAGAGAACCACAGACACATAGGTAATCTACACACAGAAACTGAACACTGACACAACCCCAAGTTATTGATACACAGAACTCAGTGCACAGGCACAGTTCAGGGAAAAACCCGACTGCACAGTTCACTCCCCCACAGTGTATTCCCCTCTTCAAATCACACAACAGATCTATATGCATATGTATAAATATATATATATATATATATATATATATATATATATATATATATATATACATCATACATCAAAATTAGATAATATTAGAGTAGATTAGATAGGTGTTCATCCTTCTTGGCATTTCATCAAACACATAATGTGCTGGAATCAGATTCCACAATATTACTCATGAACCCAAACGTAAAACCCTAAAATCATAATCAAATCCATATGTATATGATACAACCATGCAAGAATGCATATTCCCATAACTAGGGCTCACAAAAATTTGGGAAAAACCATCATTAGAACACCAAAACCCTAGTTCTCCTAAATCTCCATGTAGAATCCCTAAAATCATATCTAAACCTTAGGGTGAGTTCCTAATGGGCATTAACATCAGAAAAACAGAAATAATGAACTAAAAATAGGGTTTTACCTTAGGAGATGGCTTCTTCAATGGAGGTTCTTCTTCTCCAAGGCTTCTTGACCCAACCCCTTGCTTCTCTTTGCTTTGAAGGAGGAAAATGGGATCCCTAGGGTTTGATCTCGAATTTGGGGTGGAGAACAAGTGGTTTTTCTTATGGAGGCTAAGGTTTCTTCTTTCTACATGAAGAATGGCTTTGAGAGAGGCTTCCCTTTTTATATTAAACTAGGTTAGGGTTTCCAATGAATAGTTTTAGGTTAAACCCCCAGGTTAGGTCCTGTAGAACCTAATTAACTAAGGTTTAGTCAGTCTAGAGTTTGAGGGTTCACCCTAAAATTTGAATTCTAGGGCTTCTCTTGAACTGGGTTTTCAAATTTGGGTTTAGTCATTAGGGTTTGTCCTAATGCATTCTAGGGTTTGACCTAAACCCAAAATCACAAACAATATATAAATAGTTTTACAACTCAGCAGATTAATTAAACACATAATTATTCAAAATAGTAAATTTACACAAATGCCCCTATCTGGAAATGTGGTAGTGACAAGTCTACCCTCCTAAAAGAAATTTTGTCCTCGAAATTTGGACTGAACAGAACAAGAATAAATCAGAAAGGGATATACCTTAAGTCTAGAAGAGGTACAGGTATTGCTCGCACATTTCGTCCTCTCTCTCCCAGGTCGACTCCCCTGGAGAGTGATGTCTCCATGCAACATGAACCAAAGGAATAGTTTGGTTCTGCAACACCTTCTCTCTGCGGTCCAAGATCTCTACGGGCTGCTCAGGGTAGCTGAGCGTCGGACCAACCTCAATCTCCGAGTGATCAAGTACGTGACTAGGGTCGGCCACGTACCATCTCAGCTGCGACACATGGAACATATTATGCACTCCCTCCAATGCAGGCGGCAAGTCTAGTCTATACGCCACTGCACCTATCTTCGCAAGAATACCGAAGGGTCCGATGTAGCGTGGGCTAAGCTTCCCGCCGCCACCAAAATGAATCGTGCCACACGTCGAAGAAATTCGTAGGAACACTAGATCGCCAACCTAAAACAAAACAGTCTCAACACGCAGTCTAAACAACAAGCACAAGCCAGAAAATAATAATCTATACCTGAAACTCAAGGGGTCTACGGTGGCTGTCGGCCCAATGCCGCTGTCTGTCCTGCGCCACTCGCAGTCTGTCTCTGATAAGTTTCACCTTTTCTGCTGCATCCACGACCATTTCTGGTCCTAGCAAGGCTCTCTATCCAACGTCGTCCCAAGATAACGGTGTACGATACCTCCGTCCGTAAAGAGTCTCAAATGGTGACATCTCGATGCTGGCCTGATAGCTGTTGTTGTAAGCAAACTCTACCAGGTGCAGATGATCCTCCCAAGAACCTCCGAGATCTAGAACGCAAGTGCGTAGCATATCCTCGAGAGTCTGAATAGTCCGTTCAGACTGCCCGTCTGTCTGGGGGTGATATGCGGTACTGAACTTGAGCTGAGTGCCCAATCTAGCCTGCAGAATCCTCCAGAAGTGGGAAGTGAAACAACTATCCCGATCTGAGATGATGCTCACCGGAACTCCATCAAGCCTAATAATCTATCGCACGTACATCTCTGCTATCCTCTCTGTCGACGTGCCCACCTTGAAAGGTAAGAAATGGGCTGATTTGGTCAACCTGTCCACGATGACCCAAATCGCGTCCTTCCCTCCTGGAGAACGTGGAAGCCCTAAAACGAAATCCATGGTCACGTGCTCCCATTTCCACTCTGGAATCGGTAAAGGTTAAAGCAAACCACCTGGCCTCTGTCGGTCTGCCTTTACCTGCTGGCACACTAGACACCGGAATACGAAGCGTGCTACCTCACGCTTCATTCCATACCACCATACGTGCTCCCTCAAGTCTCGATACATCTTGTTGGCACCGGGATACATCGAGTACTGAGAGCGGTGTGCTTCCTGCAAAACCTCCTCGCGCAGCTCCCCGCTCGGCACACACATCCTCGTGCCATGCCGTAAGGAACCATCATCTGCGATAGTAAAGTCGTCCGACAATCCTGTCTGAACCTGTGCTCTGATACTCCTCAGAGCCTCATCATCAAACTGCGCAGCTCTGATCCTGTCCATCAGCTCGGACTGTATCTGCAATCCCCACATCTGAATCTCAGTACCGGGAACTAACACTTCAATCTCCAAGCTCTCCAAATCAGCCAACAAATATCTATCTGTCGTCAAGTACATAGCCATCGGATACCTGCTCAAGGCATCGGCGACTACGTTGGCCTTTCCTAGGTGGTACTACAATAAGATGTCAAAGTCCTTCATCAACTCTAACCACCTCCTCTGCCTCATGTTCAGCTCCTTCTGTGTGAATACGTACTTCAAGCTCTTGTGGTCTGTGAAGATCTCCACACGCTCTCCGTACAGGTAATGTTTCCACAGTTTTAGAGCGAAGATAACTGCTGCCAACTCCAAATCGTGGGTAGGGTAGTTCTTTTTATGAGGGCATAACTGCCTGGAAGCATAGGCAATTACCTTCCCGTGCTGCTAAAGAACACATCCCAGACCCTTTCCTGAAGCATCACTGTAGATGGTGAAACCACCTGTCCCTGCTGGCAACGTCAAAACTGGAGCTGTCGTCAACCTCTTCTTCAGTTCATCAAATGCAGCCTGGCACTCCTCCGTCCAGACAAAATCCACATCCTTCCTAGTCAGTCTGGTCATCGGCGCTGCAATCTTGGAGAAGTCTTGTACAAACCTCCTGTAGTATCCTGCTAGCCCGAGAAAACTCCTGATCTCAGCTACCGAACTGGGGGTAGCCCATGACTCTACTGCCTCGATCTTCTGCGGGTTAACCGAGATTCCGTCACCCGATACCACATGCCCAAGAAATTTGACTTTGTCAAGGAAGAATTCACACTTAGAGAGTTTCCCGTATAGCTTCTCCCTCCTGAGAGTCTCTAAGACCAACCTCAGGTGCTCTTCGTGCTCCTCCGGGGTCTTGGAATACACAAGAATATCGTCAATGACCACCACTACGAACTTGTCAAGGTACTGATGGAACACCTTGTTCATCAAGTTCATGAATACTGTCGGTGCATTGGTTAAACCAAATGGCATCACCATGAATTCAAACTGGCCGTATCTGGTCCGAAAAGCTATCTTCGGCGTGTCCTCTCTCTTCACCTTCACCTGGTGATAGTCTGACCTCAAATCTATCTTTGAAAACACCCTCGCCCCGCTCAACTGATCGAAAAGATCATCTATCCTTGGCAGCGGTTACTTGTTCTTGATAGTGATATTGTTCAAAGCTCTATAATCAATGCACATGTGCACCGTGCCGTCCTTCTTCGGTATGAACAATACCGGAGCTCCCCATGGTGATGAACTGGATTTGATGAAGCATTTGTCCTACAGCTCCTCAACTTGCTTCTTCAGTTTTGCCAGCTCGCTGTTGTTAACTCTATAGACATGTTGTGAAATGGGCTCCGCTCCTGGAACCAAGTCTATAGAGAATTCAACATCTCTGTCTGGCGGCAAGCCTGGCAACTCCTCTGGAAATACATCCAGGAACTCCGCTATCAGAGGATGTGGCAACTCCTCTTCTTCCGCCCTGGCTCCACAAAATGTGCTCCTGCTCTGTTCCGCTGCTCCTCTGACGACCTCAAACTCTGGCTCTCCTGGTGGTCTAAATAATACTCTGTCTCTATTACAATCTATAGTAGCATAATGCCTACTCAACCAGTCCATTCCGAGTACAATATCGTACCCCGAAAGTGGCATGACGAGTAAGCTCACGCTCAACTCTCGGCCTCCTACTGACACCCTTCGGTCCTTGCAGTGATCACGAACTAGGATAATACCTCCACCAGTCATGATCTTGCAAGTCCTAGCTAATGGTTCTGTGTCTAAATGATGTCAAAGTGCATAAGATACAGACACAAAACTATGGGAAGCGCCAGAGTCGAATAAGGTAAATGCGAGAATACAATCGAGAAGAACCGAACCTGTGATCAAGTCTCCTGCTGGCTCGATCTCCTCGACTGCCATGGCGTACGCTCGCCCCTGGGGTACACCTCCCTGCTGCTGGTGCTGGGCAAACTTCTGATGTTGTGGTGGAAGTGGTGCCCTCTGTTGCTGGCCTCCTGGTACGGCAGGTACCCTGTCTGGTCCTCTCTGGGCGGCTGCTCCACCCTGACCTGAACGAATGGTAGGGCAATCCTTCAGCTGGTGTGTCGTCGATCCGCAGGACAGACATGAGCCCAATCTCTTCTTGCAGATATCTCTAGTATATCCTATTTTCCCGCAGTACGCACACTGGATGGCGGGTTGAGTCTGTCTATGTTGCTGCTGCTGGACCTGCCCTCGGGCTGGCGCCTGGTGCTGCTGCTGAAAGGGTCTCTGCTGTTGCTGCTGAAAGTGTGGACGCTTGCCCGGTCCCGCACTACTGTTTGCTCCTCCGAAACCATCGCGTCCCCTCTTGGGCCTGAGGCCCAAGTCGTCCTCGGCTATCTGGGCATCCATTAATATGCCCTCGTAGGTAGCTGTGCGACATCCCGACGTGCGAGACTTGATCTCCCTTGCCAGCCCCTTTTTGAACTTCCGGGCCCTGTCCCCCGGATCTCTAATCATCGACGGTGCAAAGCGGCTCAGGCGGGAAAACTCCGCAGCATACTCATCGACGGATGAGCTCCCCTGGGCTAAGTCATGGAACTGACTCTCCAAAGCTCCCAGGGCAACATCAGGAAAGAACTTCTCCTTGAAGAGCTCCTTGAAATCCTCCCAAGTGAGTCCCCTGCGCAAGAGTCTCGGCTCCGTGTGAAACCACGTCAAGGCAATGTCGAACATCTGGCTGCCAGCGGCCTCGATCTGGAGGGCCTCTGGAAGCTGTGCCAAGTGCAAGTTCCTCTCGATGTCCTCTAGCCAATCATCGGCGTAGAGTATCCCTTCTGTCCCCTTGAACTCCCGAGGCATCATCCTCTTGAAATCTATAATGGTGCCCGGCCTCTGGTGGTGCTGATCAGGACGCTGCTGCTGCTGAGTAACTCTCTCCACGGCCTGGAGAGCCACTTGATGAGCATTCTCCATGTTCACCCTCATCATCTCTGTCTGAGCCTGATGTGCCTCAGCCTGCACTCTCTGAGCCTCTGCCGACGTCCTCTGGGCATCGACCATGCCCTGAATCAAGGCGAACATCTGTGCCCCATCGACGGGCATACCTCCTGGATGCTGAACTGGTGGTGGTGGTGGTAGAGGCCCCGTCGTAGCTGAGGGGACCCTCTGTACAGGTGGTGGAGGACCCCCGAATGCTGCAGACACTCCCACATGTACTGGAGATATAGGAGGTGCTGCGGATGTTTGTCCGGCAGGGCGAGAGGTGGCAGACCTCTCTGAATCTTCTGCTCCGAGTCTCTGGGACCTCCTCGGCGGCATCCTGAAGACAGATCGAAAGATTTAATTAAGGCAATAGATACGATATCATCAAGGAAGGACAGTAAATTTCTAAGGGAAAATCATTAAGAGTAGTATCATAAGAATCAGAATTCCCTAATTGTGATTGAGCATATCCTCGGCCTAATTCTTATTTCCTAAAACAGGCTCGTAGTAGTACTCTAAGCGAGCACCACTACGATATCGCTCTAATGCGAATCTATTGACTGGACCTGCATGGGCCACCACTAAAAACATGTCACGACCCGCACCCGGAATTTGGGCATGAGTCGTGGGTACGTCCAGCCTACGCCGCAGCATCGGTGGTAGAACGCTGTCTAGGTCTCAACCTATAATATATCCTGTCAATAGTCTCAACTCCGCACGGAGGACAATGATAAATAATCCACAGTTCTATGATATACTCAATCACAAGCTAATAGAAAATAATGGCACGATGAGAATAGAAAAAAGTTCTATAATAAACCAACCACAATAAGTCCAACTCAATCCTGGGTCTAGATGACCTCAAAAAGTCACAAAATAATAAATACAACTCAGTCTCAGTCTAGAACAATAAATGCAGAAAATAATCTAAGAATTGCCAGGTACATTCTCCTCTAGGCTAGGCAACTCCTCTGGGTTTTCTGGAGTGAAATCACCCTCTAATCCTGTGCCGTAATGAGTGGGGCAAGATCCTCCAGGTCCTCTGAAAAATATTATCCAGTCAGGATTGGAGCGAAGCACAAGCACTAACAGCAGTTTCATTAAATTGACAAAGACTATAAACAGTGTAAGAAATACAAGATGGAAATAAATACTGGAAATGTAAAGTACTAGAGAAAATAGAAATAGGCAACAGAGCATCTAGCAATGAACAATAGACAGTGAATGCTAGAACAAGTGAATCTGAATAAAATAGACATCTAGCTAAGTGTTTGAATTATCAGTTTATTATGTGATCAGCTTGGGACTTGATCAGGCTGGTTATATATGATTAGCTATGATTCTTGTAGGTCAGGCTAACCATATGGTTAGCTATGATGCATGTAGTGGTCAGGCTAATCATATATAACAGCTATGATGTATGTAAATGGTCAGGCCGCACCCGACGTGAGAAGTGGGGTGAGCTATGATGCATGTAAAGGATTTGGATATGATCACATAATCTACTAATAGTTCTCCATCCCCCAGCTAGCACGATGGATTCCAATCACGACTCCTCATGATGGGGATCTAGGGTGCTAACCCGTGTATCCATAGTGTCTGAATCAAGTATGTAATACAACTGAATTATAGTATTAATCAACAATAAAAACTGTCAGAGAATGTACTCACCTGTGGTCCTGAGCAGAGTGTGAGGATCAACGTCCAAGGTGGGATCACAATGACCTATTTATGGAATATAATGTCAAATACTGAATTAAGGAAATAACATGTTTAGTTAAATAAAAAATGAGGCTTCTAGGTCGTGGATCAGTCTATACTAGGTTAATTCTAAGGTTTACTGGTCGAAACTAGGTTAACTAGTTAATACCTTGTCAACTTAGCACTTCTAGTACCCCTTTTTCTACTACCTCACTATTAAGCACTAACAAAACCTTGGTGTCACTAGGCCTATGATAGGAGGTATCTTAATACTCATTAGATGTATAAATACTGATTCATGTAGGTACTAGATAGACACAACTCATAACCCTAGTTATTTAGTTCTAACCTTGGCATCTAGGTTATGTTTAATACTACACATACATATAACCCACATATATATATATACATAACCCAGCATAATACTAACTAATAGCAACTAGCTAATTTAGTGAATGATTAGACTAGCCAACCCAAAGTCTACACCATACTGACACATTGCTGTGCACAGGACCTATACTCAATCCCCCCTTTACTGAGGCACAGTTTCACAACATATACTGATCTAAAGAACTATTCACAGTATCAGAGCTCAGAGGTAGACAAAAACATGATATGAACTTGTTCACTCTTGCACAGGCAATGGTCTAATTCCTCAAATGTTCATTGATACACACAGTATCAATCTCACAGCTAGACTGAACTCAAATCTCATCTTCCTTAACACAGGCACACAAACACACAGCCACACACTGATCACCACACCCACTACTACACAGATTCTAATATTCACACAGGTTTTGGGATACTTACACTCACTGCTCACAGATACATGGACACAAGTAGGCACAGGGATGCACACACTGGTTTTGCACTCTGTTCTAACTGATACACACCTGAGGCACACTGACACATAAGTTCTATTATACATAGAACTAAACACTGAACTCATTTTCCCAACTCCACACTGATACATTAATTCTCCAGTTCACAATAATTCACTGATACTAGTGTCCCCCTCCTCACTGACACACATAATACTCAGCTACACACCCTCTCCCCCAAATCTGATACACAGACACAAATTTAACAGGGTTGCACACACACACACACAGTTATCTAACACTAGCACTCTAGAACTAAACACATAGGCAGACACACTGAAACTCTTCACACACTGCTAGCTGCAGAAATACAACACAACATAATTCCCTACACTGCTACACACAGAATTTGTGACACAGTACAGCACAGCACACACTAAAATTTACTGATACACACTCTAGAACTCAGGAATGCAGGTATTCACACTGATGTTGACACAGGAACACACCTCACTGGTACTTACTAACCTAATGCACACAGGTACTTATTAACCTACTACACACAGGTACTAACCTATTGGAGAATAACACCGAAATACACAGGTACAAGTATCTCACCCAATTCAATACACTCACACACATCTAACTCACATAGGCACAAGTATCTCACCCAATTCACAGCCACACTCACACACAAGGTAGACAAACACTCTCCTCCCCATCTCTGATACACATAGACACATAGGTATCTCACTGCACTCACACAACACCAATCCACTGCACACACATATACCTACACACAGATTTCTAACTGGGACACAATTAACTCACACTGGCATGCTACACATAGGTAATCTGACACTAAGTTATACATGGTTAGAGAACCACAGACACATAGGTAATCTACACACAGAAACTGAACACTGACACAACCCCAAGTTATTGATACACAGAACTCAGTGCACAGGCACAGTTCAGGGAAAAACTCGACTGCACAGTTCACTCCCCCACAGTGTATTCCCCTCTTCAAATCACACAACAGATCTATATGCATATGTATAAATATATATATATATATACATCATACATCAAAATTAGATAATATTAGAGTAGATTAGATAGGTGTTCATCCTTCTTGGCATTTCATCAAACACGTAATGTGCTGGAATCAGATTCCACAATATTACTCATGAACCCAAACGTAAAACCCTAAAATCATAATCAAATCCATATGTATATGATACAACCATGCAAGAATGTATATTCCCATAACTAGGGCTCACGAAAATTAGGAAAAAACCATCATTAGAACACCAAAACCCTAGTTCTCCTAAATCTCCATGTAGAATCCCTAAAATCATATATAAACCTTGGGGTGAGTTCCTAATGGGCATTAACATCAGAAAAACAGAAATAATGAACTAAAAATAGGGTTTTACCTTAGGAGATGGCTTCTTCAATGGAGGTTCTTCTTCTCCAAGGCTTCTTGACCCAACCCCTTGCTTCTCTTTGCTTTGAAGGAGGAAAATGGGATCCCTAGGGTTTGATCTCGAATTTGGGGTGGAGAACAAGTGGTTTTTCTTATGGAGGCTAGGGTTTCTTCTTTCTACATAAAGAATGGCTTTGAGAAAGGCTTCCCTTTTTATATTAAACTAGGTTAGGGTTTCCAATGAATAGTTTTAGGTTAAACCCCCAGGTTAGGTCCTGTAAAACCTAATTAACTAAGGTTTAGTCAGTCTAGAGTTTGAGGGTTCACCCTAAAATTTGAATTCTAGGGCTTCTCTAGAACTGGGTTTTCAAATTTGGGTTTAGTCATTAGGGTTTGTCCTAATGCATTCTAGGGTTTGACCTAAACCCAAAATCACAAACAATATATAAATAGTTTTACAACTCAGCAGATTAATTATACACATAATTATTCAAAATAGTAAATTTACACAAATGCCCCTATCTGGAAATATGGTAGTGACAAATAATAAAGATGGAATCTTCCTGTGGTCCACCTGTTATGACGACATTAGACGTTGACGTATCTTCCCATAAGATCTTCCCGTGTTTGACTGTTAGGGGAACTGAAGTCCGTTTATGACTCTTGTTCTTGCGTTTCTGGATTAGATAATCCCGTAGGTCAGGGGAATTTACAGAAGAAGACGAAGAAGACTGTTCGTTCTTTCGGTTCGCCGTGGTAGGTATGCGGACGATGGGGACCATAGTCTTTCTTGTGCCACCCGTATACAAAAGATTGGCCATCTGGGTGGCGAATAATCTCCGAGGAGCGCATCTTTTCGTCCATCGAGCCTTCTGCACGCTTAGGGACTTCGTCTGGCATAATTTCGAGCTTCGCTCTGGTTGGCGTAAGGCTGAGGATGTCCTCAGGCGGCCATCAGCTTCTCACGTAATTTGGAGGGTGGGTAGATTATTCCCTTGCTTTCCCTTGCGGAGATCACGGGTGTCATCTGGTTCCCTGTAGAGGTCAGATGTTGTCTTACGCGCTGAGTGAGCTTTGTACTTCCGATTTGGTGTTGAGGCATCATCAGAAGTTTTGTCTGTTCCGCTACGGACGGAAGACTGGTTTCTACGCGTAGAGCGCAGTGGACACCTCTGGGTTAGTGCTGAGGCTTTGCTCAAAGTTTTGTCTGTACCGTGCGTAGCGGGAGACTGGTTTCTATGCGTAGAGCGCAGTAGATACTTCTGGGTTAGCGCTGAGGCTTTGCCCAAAGTTTTGTCTGTACCGCGCGTAGCGGGAGACTGATTTTTACGTGCAGGGCACGGAGGGAGCAATGCTACAACCTCATTGGTCGGAGAGATCGGAGAGATCGGAGAGATCAGAGAGTCCACAGGAATGGTAGAGGAGGTCTTGGGCATCCAGACCTTGCGCAGCTTCCTGTTGTCTTGGACGGAGAGAGGGTGAGAGCTACCCCCGGTTCGAATCATGTCTTCGTTGGCAGACTGGTCGAATTGGACGACCAGTGTCTTCTTCATGGTTCCTACAGATACCGTATCGTGTTGAGCAATTACTTTCTCATCAGAAGAGAAAGACGTCCCCAGCAGAGTCGCCATCTTGTTTGTGGTATTAAACAAAAGAACGAAGTGTATGTAATACGAGGTTTTACACGAAACCCGCCTTCTTTGTTTTACAAACAAACTTGTACAATTTGATCCTACACGAGGATGTGGGAGTACAATTTATTTAACCTGGGTAAATATTGCTATAGGTGTCTGATCTGCAGTCGATCACTTTAGCCCTTGGACCACACGATGTTGAAGAAGTGCCGTGGAAGACAGGTAGCAGCTTCGAAGGTTGCAAAAGAGGGTGGATGCACGATGCCAAAGTCGTCGATCCCTACTCTTTGCCTGAGCTTTGGATTCTCTCTCTATCTCTCTCTCTCTCTCTCTTGACCGCTGGTTCGATCTTTTTGGAGGTTTTTAGACCAATTCCTTCGACCTTCTAATTTTTTCGACCTTTTTCTCTGTTGATAGAGGTCTCTATTTATAGAGTTTTGGTGACAGTGACCACTCCGTCGGTATAGAAACCGAGGAGTGGAAAGTACAATACCCTTTTACACAACAGTTAAAATAACCAATGCCTGCGTATAGATGATCCTTTGAATGAGCGTGTGACGCGGGTCCAACTAAGGAACAAAACGCGTATAATCGCTACAAAGATCACAGCGTAGAAGCCACGTAGGTAGGTATCCCTTGTGTAGAAGAGTTGGGCATAGAAGCCAATGTCTGTCACCATGGCGTAGAAGCCAAGTAGGCATAGAAGCCGAAATAGCGTAGAAGCCAAGTGGTCATAGAGGTCGAGTGGGCGTAGAAGCCGAGTGGTCGTAGAGGCCGAGTGGGCGTAGAAGCCAAATGGGCGTAGAAGCCGAGTGAGCACAGGAGCTGAATGGGCGTAGAAGCCGCTGCGTACCGTACCAGAGTGCTGATGTGGACGTCTTAGCCGGAATTACGGCTTTTGAAGATATAATCAAATCTCTTGCATTAAATACCGAGATTTGCCACCATCCTGTGCATTAAATGCGGAGGCGTATTTTTGAAGGTCTGTAGCCCTTCTGTGCATCAGTCGCAGAGACGTGCCTTGAGAAACTGTCACCGCTCTGTGCATTAGACGTAGAGACGTGCCTCGAGCAACTGTCATCGCTCTATGCATTGGACGTAGAGACGTGCCTCGAGCCCCGTACGAAGTGCATCTTTTGATGTGGCAGGCGGTTTGTCTACTGCGGAGCGTAAATAGCTTATGTCTGCCTGTGTAAAACAAGGCAGCGTATCCCTTTGTGCACGTAAAAGCAGTTTACGCAAAGGAGATGGCGGTAAATGACAGCCTGGGTTGCAGTGCTGTGCCATTATTATAGCCATCGTCTGGGTAGCCGTGCAGTATCCCTTTGTCAGAAGTCCAGATGTCAGGTTTATTGCAGGATCTGACAGGTTCATTGCAGGATCTGACAGGTTCACTTCGGAGAATACAAAGCGTCTCTCGTACACTTCAATGCTGCGTTGAAAGAGGATGGGTTTTACGCCCATGAGGCGACGAAGAACCCGGTTTTATGCTGAATTATCCTGGATATACTGCACTTACGCGGATGGTCCTTTGAGCTTTTAATATTTCACGCTGTGTTTAGCTTAAAAAGCTCTTTTGTATGCTTGATGGCTCTGAAGGCCTCTGTTTACGCTGCTCTGCATCAATATGCTGCGTAGAGCTTTCCAACGTATTTTTCATACTTCTACAAGGGTAAAGAAGCTCTGGCGATCAATACGTCCAGACAAAAGACTGTGGCTACCACGCAGATGAAACCTGGGACTTCCATGCCCATTGAAGTATACTCTTTCGATGACGACGATATTCCGAGCATATTCGAATATCTTGTCAAAAGCGACAAGATTACCCTTCCTGAGGTGAGACGGCCCAATGAAGCCGGCAGTACCAATAACCCCAAGTACTGCGTCTTCTATAGGTACATACACCACCCCACAAAAGCGTGTTATGTACTAAAAAGGAAGATCCAGGAGCTGATCGATGCTAAGGCCATCACTCTGTGCAACAGCGAGAAGACGGTTACAGCCAACATGATCTCTCTATAATTTGGCAATTTGCCTCCCCAAGAAGTCTCGGATGGTGTTATACCTATTTCCCGGACGACGATGAACATCGTTAATCTCCCTCCAGCTAGAGATCAAAATCATGACCTGGTACCCCTAACTACCCAGCGAGGCGAGATTATGTGGGTTCGTCCAGATTTGGTGTCCGGGATCGAGAAAGAGACTCAAGCTGCTAAGGCTAAGTCCAAAAATAACTCAAAGCGTAAACCATGTCACATGGTTATGGCAGACTCGGCATCAGAAGACGAGATCTTGGCTACTGGAACCCGTTCAGGGAAGGCTTACCTCAAGAACCATGGAGCAAGTCAGGAAGATGCACCGGTAGACGCTTCAGCTACCAAGCCGTCAGAACCAGAGCCCACCATACCAGGGGCCGGTCCTTCGAGACCAACTTTGGCGGACAAAGGAAAACAAAAGGAAGTGCGTTTCGATAAACCTGTGAAAAATATTCAAAACAAAGGTTTAGAGAAGCCGTACAACTTTGACATCCTGGCCCAATTGGCTAATACACCAGCCAGGTTGTCCATCTTCGAACTACTCAGGCTCTCTCAAGACACTCGTCAAGCCCTGAGTGAAGCGTTGATGTAGGCGGATGCATACTTGACCCAGCTCAAGTTCCCTGACGAAGAACCCGTGGCATGTCCTCAATGCCACAGTGTGATGGAGGTGGTCCCGAACATCACTTTCACTCAAGATGACATGTTGTTCCATGGAGGTCGACCGGATTCACATAGATTCGGGGTCATCAATCAGCATCATTCCTCATAGTCTTCTCAGACCGCTGAGGATTCCTACCAGCGAACTGGCTTACACCACCACTACAATCGTGGATTTCAACGCCAGAAAAAGCAAGTCATTGGGAAAGATTCGTCTGAGAATCCAGATTAGCGACCTTAGATCAGTGGCCACATGTTATGTCATTGATTCAGAGGTGTCCTATAACATTCTGCTGGGCAGACCTTGGATCCACGACCACAACATCGTTCCTTTGACTCTACATTAATGCTTTAAATATATAGACGCCCAAGGAACAATACAAACGGAGTTTGCTGACCTGAACCCGTTTAGAGGAGTAGAATCCTACTACTCCGATGTCGTATTGTACTCTCAAGACTTCATGGAAGAGGTATCAGGCGAAGCAGAGAAGGAATCCCACCGGGAGCCAGAAGAACTCTCTGCCGAACAACCTCTGTCAATCAAGGTGAAAGGACGGACTACTCGTCCAAAAACCATGGAGCCTATGGCTATCCACTTGAACAAAACCAGGTCAGGAAAATGGGTATACCACCTCCCTTGCAGCTCCTGAGTCGAATGAGGATATCTTTTTCTCTTCTCAAAATGGCTCAGCGTCCTCCGACTTATCTCATGCTCTCGAACAAACATTATTAGTGAATATGGTAGTGACGGATTCCTTCGAAGCAGACGAGCAAGAATCTAAACTGTTTGAGAATGACGCTTGGGCTCAACAAATGGATACACAATGGGAGTTCTGCTTCGAGCAAAGAGAACCTCCCACTGAAGATAAAGTTATCCAGATTGACGTTGGGGATAAACTTTCGCCAAAGCCGATATTTATCAGTAACAATCTTTCCGAAGCAGAAAGGGAAAAAGTTATCCAGCTGATAAAAGAATATATCGACATCTTTGCGTGGAATTATGAGGATATGCCAGGTCTTGATCCAAAGGTGGCTACTCATAAGCTTAATATATTGCCCGATTCGAAGCCTGTGAAGCAGCACCAACGTCGGTTCCACCCGGATATAATGGATGCCATCGAATCTAAAGTCAAGAAGTTGATAGCCTGCGGCTTCATCCGAGAAGAACAACATCTCGACTGGATCGCCAATGTTGTTCCGGTCATGAAGAAAAATAGGAAAGTATGTGTCTGCATCAATTTTCGAGATCTAAATACAGCCTGCCCCAAGGATGAGTTTCCTCTTCCCATCACAGACGTCATGATTGACAATATATGCGATTTTGAACGTATGTCTTTCATGGACGAATTTTCAGGATACAACCAAATCAAGATGCATCCTGAAGACGAGAAGCATACTGCCTTGCGGACACCATTGGGGGTATATTGCTATACGGTAATGCCCTTCAGATTGAAGAATGCTGGGGCTACGTACCAACGGACTATGAGTAACATATTCCATGAGCATTTACGCAAGATAGTAGAGTGTTACGTGGACGATATAACTGTCAAAAGTCGCCTCAAGGATAACCACATCCAAGACTTGAAGACAGTATTTGAGCTGATGCGCCAATATCAACTCAAAATGAATCCTAAAAGTCCTTTCTGGGTGTATCTAGTGGCAAATTCCTGGGATTTGTCATTACCGCCAAAGGCATTCAAGTGGACCCTGATAAAGTCAAGGCCATCTTAGAAATGTGACTGCCCCATAATCTGAGAGAACTCAGGGGATTACAAGGTCGTCTGGCTTATATCCGGAGATTCATATCCAACCTCTCCGGGAGATGTCAGCCATTTTCTTGTCTCATGAAGAAAGGTGTATCTTTCGTATGGGACGAAGCTTGTCAGCAATCGTTCGGTGATATCAAACGCTACCTCACTAGTCCGCCAGTTCTGGTGCCCCCCGTCATAGGAAGACCATTCGTGATGTATGTTCAAGCGATGGATCATTCTCTGGGAGCTCTTCTCGCACAAAAGAACAATATGGGTCATGAACAGGCTATCTACTACCTCAGCAGGATGATGGTCTGAGCCGAACACCGGTATAATCCAGTACAAAAAGAATGCTTGGCTCTGATGTTCGCTATCCAGAAAATGCGACACTATATCACGGGCCAGACTATTCATATCATCTCCAGAATCAATCCTCTTCGGGTACTAATGAACAAGCCAAGCGTTCTTAATTCTCGACTTGCGACTTGGGCGATGTTATTAACATCATATGACATGGTGTACGTCCCTCAGAAGTCCATCAAAGGCCAAGCATTGGCTGATTTTTTAGCTGCTCATTCGATCCCGGAGACCTCCAAGCTATACGAGGACATTCCCGACGAAGTTGCAGAGTGTAATTCCGCAATGGAAGGCGATGCATGGCAACTATTCTTCGATGGTGCCTCCAGAACTGGTCCCAGAGGAAACGTGGTCTCAGGAGTAGGAATTGTCCTGGTTACTCCTGATAAGCTCGTCATCTATCGAGCGTATTCTCTCAGCGAGCCCTGTTCAAATAATGTGGCGGAGTATAACGCTCTATTAATTGGGCTCCAAGTCGCTAAAGAATTGGGCGTCGAATCTCTGGAAGCTTTCGGTGACTCTCTGTTGATCGTCAATCAAGTCAGAGAAATATATGAAGTCCAGAATCCAGACCTCATCCCTTATCACCAAGCAACGGTCGAGATAGCCATGACATTCAAAGGATTCTTCCTGGAACATGTGTCCTAATCTCAAAATTTGGAAGCTGATGCCCTAGCCAGTCTAGCTGTTGATTTAGCTATTCCTATAAGAAGGCAGAATTCGGTAATCCTTCTTAGCAGAGATTTATTCTGTGTGAAAAATAACTTTCACATAGAATGCAGCTACGCTGTGAACACAGATCCTCCCAGGAGAGACTGGAGAAGTCCCTCTATAGATTTTGTGGCATACGGAATCTTGCCGGAGGACCCTAAAGAAGTAGTATCCGTCAAAAGACGATCATTACGCTTCTATTTCGAGGCGTCCTCACAGTGTCTATATCGCCGGACCTACGACGGACTGCTATTAAGATGTCTCTCAGATGATGAGGCACAACGGATCATCCGTGAAGCTTATGACGGCGTATGCATGAGCGGCGTATGCGGAGCGCATCAACCCGGTCCTAAGCTACAGGATCGTATCAGGAGGATGGGCTATTACTGGCCTACTATGATCACAGATGCAATAAAATATGCAAGACAGTGCAGAGCCTGTCAGGTCCACGCAGACTTTATCCATCAACCTCCTGAACATCTACATCCTACGGTTGCATCTTGGCCTTTCGAAACATGGGGTATGGATATCATTGGTCCTATTCACCCATCTTCTTCCAGAGGTCACCGGTTCATACTGGCCATCACGGATTATTTCTCCAAATGGGTAGAGGTGATCCCTTTTGCTGAGGTGAAGGCATCTAATGTGATCAGCTTCATCAAGCATCATGTCATTTATCGCTTTGGGATACCCCGAAGGCTAATTCATGATAATGGACCTCAGTTCATCAGCCAAGCGTTTCATCGATTTTGCGATAAAAATTGAATACAAAATATGGCATTTACGGCATATAATCCTGCTGCTAATGGTTTGGCGGAAGCTTTCAACAAAACCATTATCAAGCTCTTGAAAAAGTTCATCTCTTCGAACAAGAGGGATTAGAATGAGAAGCTGGGAGAATGTCTTTGGGCATACCGCACAACGGTACTAGCACCGACAGGTTGTACCCCATTCTCACTGGTTTACGGGAGTGAAGCAGTTCTCCCCATCGAAATCCAGATTTCGTCACTCAGGATAGCCATGGCTAATGAGCTGACTCAAAAAAAGAATGACCTTTTAAGGCTTCAAGATTAGAAGAATTAGACGAAAAATGCCTCCAAGCCCAACAGCGCATCGCGTTCTACCAAGCACGCATTTCCAGAGCTTTTAATCAAAAAGTAAAGGAAAGAGTGTTCAAAATTGGCGAGCTAGTCTTAGCTGTGAGAAGGCCGATGATTCTTACTCACAGAAGTAAGGGTAAATTCTAGCCCAAATGGGAAGGTCCTTATGTGATCGAGACGACGTTCTCAAACGGCGCTTACAGGTTGGCCAAGCCTAATGGAGACTTGTTGATGGCTCCCATCAATGGCAAATTCCTGAAGAGGTACTATGCTTAACCTCCTTTGCTCAAGTAGAATAAGGCGAAAATCTCATTCTGACAAAACTACTTCCAAAACGAAACTAGTTGGATCGTATTCTATCATGTTCATATTACCTCTGAATATATATGTTTAACTAATTTGGAACTTCAAGACCTACCACGTCCATACTACCTCTGATAGTGTTTTGTGTACAAATTTTAGCTAAAAGCATATTCTATCATGTCCATATAACCTCTGAATAGATATATCCTGCTAAAACTTACCGAGAGTATATCACGTCCATATTACCTCTGATATCACTTTTACCCAAACCCGTCATTTATATTCCAAAATGATGGGTCCACAAAGTCTGATGAAAGCCTCTTTATTATTCCCGAAAAGAGCAAAATTACATTGGAAAGCAAAAAAGTACATCATTTGGGAGGAGCGGTTAGGTCGCGAATTTGCTGCGCCAGAGCAACCATTCTCTCATCCCGGGAGTTCAAGACGTCGGCACGAGCCCGTTCCAACCTTGCCACGTCATTATTCAAAGCAGTTAGCTCAGACCGAGCCCGCACAAAACTTGAGTGGAAAGCACCCACATGGGTCAGATTCTGCTGAACAGTCGCACGTCGCTCCTTCAGCACATCTCGGGCTGCCGACAAAGAGAAAGCCTTCGCCTCTACTCGAACGAGCTCATCCTTCAATATGCGGGCCTTTGCAGCAACTTCCTCATATTCGACTTCGTACTGGGTCAACTCGGGAACCCAATTGGACATGCTCATGATCCATCTTCTGCTGCTGAGCCTCGATAGATTTATTCAGAGACTCCATCTGTTCAGCAAGCTGCGCAGTCAGGGAGTCGTACCTAGCTTGAACAAGACCGTCAATGTTGCCTCGAGCTAGCTGCAAGTATTCGTTAATGGGTTGCTCCAAACCATTAACTATCTCCTCCAGCGTATCAGCTATCCCAGTATCGTTGAATTCTCGGATCGGCACTATCGCGGACCGGGAGGACCTCCTCAGCGCCTCGAAGCTCAGATTCTTCGCCAACACCATTGATATTAACATTTTCAAAGTAATATAGAAGATATTCTTGTACTTCTCGGTCAGCGCAGCTATATTCGAATGGACGCTGGGAGTGGCCACGATATTGGCGAATCCCCCTCCAGGAACAACCGCAGACGATGTTGCCACGGTCGTCGCCTCAACAGGTGGTGCGACAAAAGAAGAAGCGCTAACACCGGACGAAGTGACCGGCGTACTCAAAGAAGGCATTGTTGCAATGACAGGCTTGTCCTCCTCTTAAGATATCAAAATCTCTTCGGCAGGCGAGCCGGCACCCGAAAGTGTCTCCTCTTCAAAGTCAGGCACCTCCGTGTCGCCGCCAGGACCTGACACAGTGCCAAAAGATGCGTCTACACTACCCTCCCCGAAGATGTCTTCCCCTAAAAAGAAGACAAAAGGAAGTTAATATCAATATAATATTAATTTTCCTAAAGAAGGGGCATAAAAGACGATATTTACCTATGGCCAATGGTGTATATATCGCGTCTGCGGCCAGTACAGCTAAATCATTTCTTAGTGATGCTAGGCAAGCTGTCATACCTGGAGAAGGGGGTGTGCTAACAGACATCGGCAGGTACTCTTCCGAATCTTCGCCGAGATCCACTCGAGGTTCACCAGGTGGAATCTCGCTGGGTGCACCTACAGACACGACAGGGGTCTCTTCCGATACTGAGCTGGATAAAGGTATATGGAATCTTATTATGATCGGCCCCGAAGGTGACCTCGTTCCACTACCTGAAGTAGTAGCAGCGACAGCAGCCTCCAGCAGAGATTCTCCGACACCACCAGCCGGAATTGTAGAGGGTCCCTCTCTAAAAGGCGAGGAACCTCCAATCAAAGAATCATCCCCAACATGGGGAGATGCAGGCTCACTTCTGGGAGCCTCATTACCAGGAATCCGGAGAGGACGATTAACCGTCTTCTTCTTCCTCTTGCAAGGGAAAGTCTCTTTCGGAGCAGGAGCCCTTCGCTTCCCAGAGATTACCAAAGCCCCTGCAGGCGGAGGTACTTCACCCCTCGGTACCGCCAACAGAGGCTCATCTGGATTGACGGATTCTTTACCCTCGTCAGAAGAAATCGAGGGGATTTTGACTCTTCCCCCAGGCTTGAAAGAGGGCATCCTAAAACTTCCATGCATATCAAAATCGCGATGGAAGGTGTTGGTTGCCACATAGAACTGGGCATACGAATGGAGAATGCGCAGCTCCGTAGAAAGTGAAATGACGGGCACGGTAAAAATTGCTTCAGTACAACCCATGATAAAGTATCGCCATCCTCTCGCTCCATCAATGAGTCCACCGCTGGACCTGAAGCTAGTGACGGCGTTGCCCACATGCAACTGGTTGTACCCGAATTGCCTGGCAAATCGACTAGGCAAGTAGGGCTCGAAGAAGCAATGGTCTTTACTTCTGTACAGCAGATGGGAAGGCCTAATGCAGACAAACCAATTAAAAGACTCAGGAGAAAGAACGGTCTTCCCGTCGCCTACGTCCTGAAGTCTGATCTCCTGTTGATTGAGATGTACAGGGGGGATAGTGCAGAAGAGCTTCCAGCTGTGACCAAAATTTAGCACCCGCCGACAGTCTAAAACTGTGGTCACGTTCCAGGAGAAATTCTTGTAGTTCAACAAGAAACTACCCCCCGAACTACTGCCGGAGCCGGGAGACATAACCCTGGGGTTATGGAGAATTAACCATCCCATCAAATACAGGTATGGTAATTCTACCCTGGGAAAGCTATCACGTCGAGTTTCATCGGCGAGCAGCCCATCAGTCATGGCCCTCAGGCCAGCTTGTATGCGGCACACCATGGCAGAGAGCAAGCCTAGTCTTACCCCGAACACCAGACGCACTGCAGGCCATAGCGTATTGCGGTGAATGCCATATGGAGAAGAAGCCAGCCAGTTGAGCTTCCCTGGACAGAGGCCTGCGGCAATGCCTTAAATAATTATAGGCCTCAGTGCCTGCAGGATACTTCCCTATCCCTTCGTCGAGGATCCAGTCCGGAGCTCCAGCATCTTCCATGAGATCGTCGACTACCTGAGCATTAAGCACGCTTAAAAATTTTAGAGGCTGATCTTTGCCTTCCAAGACCTTCTCTGGCTTAGCAGTCTTGGACCGATAAAAGAAGAGGTAGGACGTCCATTTATTGATATGAGCCAAATCTGAGGGCTCACCATAAAAAGCGGTACAAGCGAGGTAGTGGCATATCAGCTCCTGGTACACTTCCACTACCCGAGGGTCTGAATCCCCCAGCTCCCGGTTCGTAGGAATATACTCTTCATATGGAGTATCCCCCATCGGCAGTCTCGAGATCTCTGCCATCTCGTGGAGGGCCAATCCCAACTCTCCCAGTGGAGTGGCAAAAGTCCCGGTGAGCGAGATATATCGCTCCATCAGTGCCAGAAATAGGTTAGGGTTGAGAGGTAACCCAACACTGGTGGCACTCACAGCTGCATACAGACCAATGCCCTCTAGCTCGGTCTGAAAATGCTTCAGGTCCCATTCAGCTAAGCGAGCCCATCGAAGATTTGTAGGGGTGATCCACCCACTTGTCCGAGGGTTCACCTTAGGGTATACTACCCCGTACCCCATGAAATCATTACAAAAAGTTGGTAATTGGACCGGCTGGATCACTAAACTGTCTTCACTCGGGATACTGCTCGGGTACAGTCCCCTGAACGGCATCACAGAGCTGGAAGGGCGGCTGACAAACGACCCCTGGTCAGCTCCTTTCAGATAAAATATCTTCCCCGGCCTGCCGTGAAGATCGGGAGTCAGCGTCCACGACATCCTCCTGGGATGTGTAGCATGGAAGAATGCCGAGATGGGATAGTCTCTCAGCATCTTGGGCAGATACAAAACCAAGCCCCCGGCAGAGAAAACCCAGAGTTCTTTCTTGGGCTTCGTATGGGACTGCTTGTCAATCATGTCCCCGAAGAGGAAAGCCGGCTTTATGTATTGGTCCCCGTCTATATACGTCAGGAGCTCTCCGTTGATCATGCTCAACAGCATCCGCTCTCCTTGAGCCGATATCAAAATTTCCCTTCCTTCGGGATACTGGGGTCCAGAGATGGGAAATGTCACGTGGGACAAATCCTCCAGGTAGTTGGAGTGCAACATCCCGGCAGCGAAACCCATCACCTCAGTCAATGGAGACGCCTGCAAGTTAACTGCAAAATGTAAGAAAGACAAGTCAGTTTCTATAATCTTGCAGCATATGCCAAAAATTAACAGTCTGTGCTTTATGCCAAGACTGCAAAAACTTGAGCTTTTACGCTGGGATCCCATTCCGAGGCATAAAATTCAAGACTGGCAGTATAAGCAAAGTTTTCGACAGTCTGTGTTTTATGCCAGACTGCCAAAATTTGAGTTATTACGCCGGAATTTTCATCCCTGCGTAACACTCAAATTATATAGTATACGCCAACTTTCGACAGTCAAAGCTTTTATGCCAGACTGCGAAAATATAGAGTTTTTGCGCTGACACATTAGAAATATGGGCGTAAAAGATGAAACATCTCTGTGCATCATCTTTCTCAAAGAGGATATCAACACAGAAGATGACCTAGCGCGTTCACGTACAACGTGTGTGAAGGATTTTCAGTCGCTCTTTTTTCGTCCCAAAAGCTCTACCTTTAAGGCTGGGTGCACTGCTCGTCGGTGGGACACTTCGCTCAGAATGAAGCTCGCCTTGCCCGACCGAAGTCGTTCTCGCTTGGGCAGAAGAGCGAAAAGAAGAATCAACCTTCTTTCCCTTAGAGGAGGAGAGTTGTTTCGAGGCCATTACTGGAAACTTTGAAGGCTCGGAGAAGAAACGAAGAAGAACTCGAACAGTCGAAGGCTTTCTTTCGCAGAAGACGGATGAAAAGTTTTTCTCTCAGAAACTTGGGGGTATATATAGAGTTCGGATGGACTCCTCGAATCCCGAACCAAATCTCACATTTAATATTCGGTTATGATTGGGGACTACGTCAGCCTATTTACTCAGAGAAGGCGGACAGTCAGCGAATTCAAAAAGTTTTCGTGCAAAGTAGATTCGTGGTTTTTACGCTAAGGAGCTTTCTACGCTCGACAGCTACAGATCTACTGTTATACGCTCACAGACAACAAGTCTATAGTTTTACGCCCGGATGCTTTTATGCTTGGTAGCTTTTACGCTTGAGAGGCTACAAACCTACGACTTTACCCTCAGCAGCTAAATATCTTTGATTTTACGCTCGGTGGCTTTTACACTCAGAGGCAACAGATCCACAGTTTCACACTCGGAAGATTTCCTTTTCAGAAGCTATAAATCTATAATTTCTACGCCCGGATACTCTCATGCTCAGCAGCTTTTACGCTCGAGAGGCTACGAACTTATGATTTTATGCTATAACTTTTCGCACATCTGAAAGATACACAGGCCAGAGTACGCGTACATCTGAACGATTCTCAAGGCGGTCAATTGTAAGAGTTTACACAGAAGATACTCCTTCTTGACCTCAAAATATCCCAAGTACCCGAAGCATACAGAGTTCAATATTAAAAATTACTCTTCTCCATGGGTCGATTGGAAGTTCATCCAGACTCCAGTTTGAATATTTTATCTATAATTCAAGATGGCGACTCAGTTTTTGACATCCATTTCTCGCCCTGTTCTAAGGGATTTTTGAGAATTTATTCTTGAAGATGATAGTCTGAACAAGGATTCTGCTTATCAGAAGTGACAGTTCAGAATTCTACGCGGTTCCTCATTCCTAACAGCAGGACAGTTCGAATACTCGAATGCTAAAGCGGCTTTCTGCGCATCCATAATCATACGTAAAAGACAGGACAGGACCTAGCACTCTTTCTAACAGAGTCGACGTAAAGTTACCAGATGTGTCGAAGCTACACATATTTAGACTTTACAGCAAAATATGGCAAGATGATCATATGCACAGAAGAAGATGATTTTATTAAAATATGATTACATATGAGGAAAATCCAGTCTACAAGGGTTTTTCTTCATTTTCATGATTACATATGAGGGAAATCCCGTCTACAAAGGACTTCCTCATCGTCGCCTGAAGATCGCACCCAGAATCTGTTCTGCCAGGTTCTCGCATGGGCGGAATTCTTCATCCATCTTCTCCAGCAGTCAGTCGGTTCCCGCAAACTGACTGACAAGAAATGATCAACGGCGGGAGGATAGAAAACTGGGCCTGCTTAAATTATGCAAATCCCATGCTCCGTACGCCGTGACAGATTGAGTTAAGATATTTCACCCAACTCAATACTGGAGGACAGAGGTAGTTTGTCTGCTCTCGTCCATGAACGGCAGGGCTAGTTTGTCCCTCGTCCACGAACAACGGAAGAAGATACAGCTTGCAAGCTGTGTGGTCTAATACGACCCTTTCTCTTTCCCGAAGAACCGCCATACAAAGTTGCTGATTATCCTGAGCAAAGGAGGCTATGATATCCTTCCATGATCCATCGTTGCAGAGGACATTTGCTCGAAGATGCCGTCTTTTTTGGCTCCTTACATACTGGAAGAACATGGTCTTCTTCTTCCTTAAGTTGACCCGACGAACTCCGGCGATCATCTCTGTGTGGTGAAAGAGATGTGGGAAGAACAGGTTAACTCCTCAGCCTTTTATAGGCAAGAGAGAGACCTCTGAATCCCAACGGATCTTCAATAACTCTGCCATAAAGTCAGCCTTGAAGGACGTGTCAGATTTGACCATTTCATGCTTCATTCAAAGCGTTTCAAATTACGAGAAATTTAAAAGCTTTGAAGGGGGTCTTGTAGAAGCATGAAAAATACGCTGGATAGCTATACGCAGCATATTGATACAGGGCAGCATAAACAGAGGACCTCAGAGCCATCAACGTGCAACAGAGCTTTTCCGCTGAGCACAGCATAAAGTATAAGCTCGCGTAAAGCAGTATGTCCAGGCTACTTCAGCGTAAAAAGGGTGCTACATCGCCTTTATGGCGTAAAACTTATCCACTTTCAATGCAGCATTGAAGTGTACGAGGAACACTTTGTCTTTTCCAAAATAAACCTGTCAAATCATATAATAAACCTGACGTCTGGACTCCTGACAAAAAGTACTGCACGACTGCCCAGACGACGGCTATAATGATGGCACGGCACAGCAACCCAGACTGTCATTTACTGCCATTTCCTTGGTGTAAACCGCTTTTACGCATACAAAGGAATACGCTGCCTAGTTTTACATAGGCAGATGTGAGCTGTTTACGCTCCACAGAAGATAAACAGCCTGCGACGTTAAAAGCTGCTCTTCGTACAGAGCTCGAGGCACGTCTCTGCATTTAATACGCAGAGTGATGACAGAACTCGAGGTACGTCTCTACATTTAATGCGCAGAGTGATGACAGAACTCGAGGCACGTCTCTGCATTTAATACGCAAAAGGGTGGCAGACCTTCAAAACACGCATCTGCATTTAATATGTAGGATAATGGCGGATCTCCACATTTAATGCAGGAGATTTGATTAAATGTCACCGAACTGTCGTTTAGTGACATTTCCATAGCGTAGACTGCTCTTACGCATACAAGGAAATATGCTGCCTAGTTTTACACAGGCAGACGTGAGCTTCTTACGCTCCGCAGAAGGCAAACAGACTGCCACGTTATCAGTTGCTCTTCGTATAGGGTTCGAGGCGCGTATCTGCATTTAATGTGCGGAATGATGGCAACTCTTCGAAGACACGCCTCTGCATTTAATGCGCAGGATGGGGGCAGATCTCTGTATTTAATGCAAGAGATTTGATTATATCTCTAAAAGCTGTAATTTTGGCTAAAACGTCCACATCATCTCGGCTTCTACGCCCACTCGGCTTCTACGCCCACTCGGCTTCTATGCCTACTTGGCTTCTACGTCTTGGTGACAGTTATTGGCTTCTACGCCAACCTCTTCTACACAAAGAATAACTACCTATGTGGCTTCTACGCCATGATCTTTGCAGCAGTTATACGCGTTGTCCCTTAGTTGGACACGCGTCACACGCTCATTCAAAAGGTCATCTATATGCGGGCAATGGTTATTATAACCGTCGTATAAAAGGGTGATGTACTTTCTATTACTCGGTTTCTACACCGACTGAGTGGTCACTGTCACTAAAACTCTATAAATAGAGAACTCTATCAACAGAGGAAAAGGGGTAGAGAAAAATAGGTCGAACGGTCAAAAATTGGTCAAGAAATCCAGTATCAGATCCAAGGTCGAGGATTGAAGGGGGAGAAAACGATCGAGAGAGAGAAGAATCCAGAGCTCAGGCAAAGAGAAGTGATCGACGACTTTGGCATCGGGCATCCACTCTCTTTAGCAACCTTCGAAGCTGCTTTCTGTCTTCTACGGCATTTCTTCATCATCGTGTGGTCCAAGGGACAAAGTGATCGACCGCAGATCAGACTCCTATAGCAATATTTACCCAGATTAAATAAATTGTACTCGACATCCTCGTATAAGATTAAATTGTACAATCTTGTTTGTAAACCCAAGAAGGGCGGGTTCGTATAAACCTCGTTTCCATATTTCTTTTGTTTATCATCAAACACAGAGATTAGATTAGGAAAATAGGTATTACAACCTACAACTCAGTCTAACACGAGATACGTAGCTAAACACAAGGTCACTCACATCAAGACACAATTAAGCAAAACAAACGCTTCTTACAATCACGTATTCTATTACAAGTTTCCACACAAGACACAATATTCTGCTTCACATATGCATGTCTATACTAATCCACCAAGCACTAACACTTTTGTTACCTGTCACTATTGTGGTCAGAAAGGACACATCTCACGACAGTGCAAGGTTAGAAAATTGGTAGATCTGAATACATAAGTATGGGTTCCAAAAATAACATATCAGAACCCTCAAAGAAATTGGTACCAAAAGTTACATCTTCAACTTGTGTTATTGGTGGACCAACCCTCGCATGCTAGAAGCAAGTAGATTCTTGATAGTGGTTGCTCACGATATATGACTAATGATGCTACCCAATTTGTAACGCTATCGATGAAATGAAAGGGATAGGTCTCCTTCGGTAACAATCTTAAAGGTTACATCATAGGTAATTGTAATATTGGTATTCTTTCTTTTCCTGTAATAAAAGATGTTCTGTTTAGTAACAAAATTAAAAAATAGTCTACTCAGCCTCAGTCACCTAGCGGACCATGGTTATGGTATTAATTTTGTGAAAGACAAATGCTCTATATATGACAGATCAGCTGGTAAGAATACTTATGAAGGTATTAGAAAAGATAACATATATATTTTATATCTTTCGGAGGATACTAACAATGCAGGTAGATGCCTTTATGCTAACAAATATGAGAATTAGCTATGACATATTCGTCTAAGACACGCAAACATGGACATAATTGTAAGACTGTCTACAAAAAAACTGGTAAGCGGCTTACCGGAAATCGGTTTTAAGAAGGATATGGTATATGTTAATTATAAAAAGAACAAAGCAACTAGATGTTCCTTTAAATCAATAAATATTGTAAGTACCTCTAGACCCCTTCAACTGTTATACATGGATTTATTTAAATCTAGTAGAGTCGTCAATCTTAGCGGTAAGCTATATGCTTTTGTAATATTGATAATTTTTTAGATTTACTTGGGTTAACTTTCTTGTAAATAAAAATAAGATATTTTTTGAATTTGTTTTGCAAAAAGGTTCAAAATGAAAAAGGCTTTAGGATTACTCGAATATGAAGTGATCATGAAGGCAAATTCGAAAATGTTGATTTCAAAAACTTTTATGATTTAAATAGTTTTTCGTATGAATTTTCTTATCCTAGAATTCCTCAACAGAATGGTGTTATGGAGCGGAAGAATAGAACTCATGGAGATATAGCTAGAGTTATGTTGAATCAATTCAATCTTCCAAAATATTTTTGGGCTGAGGCTGTAAATACAACATGTCATATTTTGAATAGGGTTCTAATTCGACCTATCACCCTATGAGCTTTGGTTTGATAAGACTCCAACAATTAGTTATTTCAAACTTTTTGGTTGTAGATGTTTTGTTTTAAACACCAAGGATAACTTGAGAAATTTTGATTTCAAGGCTAATGACGATATTTTTCTTGGTTATGCTGCAAAAAGTAAAGGTTTTAGAGTTTTCAATAAGCGTTCTTTAACTGTTAAAGAATCGATTAATGTTACTTTTGATGAGATTAACATTCAAGTACAAAATGATAGTGATGATGAAGATGTCGGAACAACATCCAATAACCACCATGAAGTTACAGCAACTGGTACAAGCTATCTGGAGAGTTTGCCAAAGAAGATAATATTCACTACCGATCATCCAGAAGACTTGGTTATAAGTGATGTATCAAAGAGAGTAAGAACTCGTTCTTCAAATAAATATATTATTGCAAATGTAGATTTTATTTTACAAATAGAACCTAAAAATATTGTAGAAGCTTTCACTAATGAATTTTGGATTTCCGCTATGCAAGAGAAATTAAACCAATTCGAGAAAAATCAAGTTTGAGAACTTGTTCCTAGACATAATGATTACTCTATAATTGGCACCAAATGGTTATTCCAAAATAAACTCAGTGAGGATGGATAAGTCACACGTAACAAAGCATGTCTCGTAGATCAAGGCTATAATCAAGAAGAGAGCATTGACTATGATGAGACTTATGCTCTTGTTGTGAGACTTGAGTCCATTCACATGCTTTGTGCTTTTGCTAGTTTTCATAATATCAAATTATTTTAAATGGATGTTAAAAGTGCTTTTCTAAATAGTTTTATTAAATAAGAAGTTTTCGTAGAACAACCCCCTGGTTTTGAAGATTTTAAATTTCTAACTCATATTTTTTAAGTTACGAAAGGCTCTTTATGGACTCAAACAAGCCTCCCGTGCTTGGTATGAGTGCCTTAGCTCATTTCTACTTGAAAATGGTCTTTCGAAAGGGAAAGTTGACACGATACTTTTCATAAAATCACATGATAACACTCTCTTATTAGTAAAAATTTATGTTGATGATATCATATTTGGTTCTACTAATGAGATACTTTGTGAAAAAATTGCTAAGTGTATGCAGACTGAATTTAAAATGAGCATAATTGGAGAACTAAACTTCTTCCTTGGATTGAAAATCAGCAGAATTCACAGAAAACTTTTATCAATCAAGCCAAGTACACGAAGGATTTGCTAAAGAAGTTTGATATTGACAATGCAAAACCTATCGGCACTCCAATGACAACATCTACTAAGCTTGACCTTGATGGAAATGGTAAACCGGTTGACACATGTAAGTATCGAGATATGATTGGTAGTTTAATTTATTTGACTGCTAGCCGCCCTGATATAATGATTAGCCTATGTGATAGATATCAGGCAAACCCTAAGAAATCATATTTGTACGCAGTTAAGCGTATCATTCGATACCTTAAAGGCACTTTGACAATCAGCTTAAGATATCCTAAAACTACATCCTTTGACCTTATAGGTTATTCGTATGTTGATTTTGCTAGATGCAAAGTTGATCGTAAAAGAACCAGCGGCACATGTCATTTCCTAGGCAAGGCATTAGTCTCTTGGTTCAGTAAGAAACAGAATTTTGTCTCAAGTTGACTACTGAAGCTAAGTAAATAGCTACAGAACGTTGTTCTGTACAAACTTCGTAGATTAAACAAACCCTAGAAGACTACAATATATGTGTAACATCCCGTTCTGCTCAAGCGGACTACCGATTCAAACGGCAAAAGTGCAATGTTCCAACCCGCTTTGCTCAGGCGAGAATACTCGTTTGAGGCAAAGAATATCCAGACTTGTCCCTACATGAGTTCGGCTTAGGCCTTTAGAGGCTTGCTCGACGTATCGCTCAACCGAGGCGAATTATCGCTAAGGTGGGTGGCTACGGTGAACTGTCTTTGCTTAGCCAGCACACTTAAAATCTGGAACGATACATGCTAGTCGCTAGGTGAATCACCCCCTGCATGCTAATAAGAATACAACGCACCTAGCTAAGAGAATAATCCTAACTTGTATTGCTTGTGTTAGAACATGGAAATGAAATATTGCTTATATTCAGACCCTCGCATGCTACCCTAGATCATGTCGCTCAGAAAGTCCCTTACGGTTTCACCTCTCGGTTTACCTTCGGGCCCGAGCCAACGTGTTTGCTTAAGTTTTTTAGAAACGCATGCTTGCCTGCTTACAATGTCTAACGTTATTCGTATCGTGCATGCATTCTAGTTAGCCAGGAGACTATCAAATAGCTCTTCTGTGCAATTGAACCTGCAAGTATCCGGGACCGTTAGGTCACCAAGGCAATCTCTGAACCAGGGGCATGCATCAAGGCAAGTGAATACTGAACGAGAATCCTGTCATGTTACAACTGAATGATAATCACATCAAGTTTACATCTGAACGAGAATCATGTCACATAAAGAAAGAATCCCACCTCGTGGAGCAAACGCTCGGTTCAGAACAAGAATCATGGATTATCATATCAAGTTGTGGATTTGGAAAGACCCTGACCTGCATGTCGCGGACAACTCGGAAACGAGGCATCGTTCCACGGGCGGTCACTGGGGCACTGGGACCGTTCCGATCCGGATGGAACTAACGTTATAGTCTCACGTGATTGGCGGGGTAGCTTGCAGCGCACCATGTACTTTCGTTGCATACTCTCCTCGTCAATGACTATGGTCCTTTATGGCTATGCCAGCGACAAACGTTCATATAGATAAGTCACCCTCGCTTAGCGGCTATCCGCGTGCGAGTTATTGTATCGCATCAAAAGAACAACTGAACACCTGAACGATCATATAGAAACTCTCGTGTTTACATATGTTATTGCCTTGATTTTCATATATGCTGCTCGTACTTGAATTAACAATGTTTGCCTTAAACAGGGAAGGACAAACGGTAAGTCAGTAAGTCTCGCTGTGTTTCCTCTTATATTGCACCGCGTGCTGCTACACGAGTTAGGCTATTCAATCTTTGCCAGGAAACTGATCCTAAGGCAACTAGAAAGATAACTAATAGTTGGCGCACGAAACCTATATTACGTGTTTGGATTTGTTGAGCGGACGAGTAGCCTCCCCACCAGTGCATTCAATGTACTGATAACCCACCAGATCGTTTGCAGGGTGCGGAAGAACCTCGTTCGGAGCGGATGCCTCCTTCGTACGTGCAAAGGCGAGAAGTTCACTCTGAAGCCTTGGAGCATTATGATTCGGAACTGAAGCACATATATAAGACATAATATTGGAACATCGCCTGAACATCGCCTGTATAATCATTCCACAGTTGTAGCCACTTGGCACGCTTTTATTGTTTCAAAGAGAGAGACTTGAGCGACTTGTAATCTCGGCCATGCGCCGCCTGTAACCCTTGTTTATATTAATAAAGAGTTCCTTACTTTTACTTGTGTTATTCAATGCTTCCGCTATTGTCGACTGAGTGAACTTGTTATCAACTCGCCTATGCATTTATGACTCCGCTGCACTCGGACAATCTGTGCGACTCTGTGGCTTAGAACTCTTACCGCCAGCCAATGAACCACGGCCTTGCACGGGTGCAGCTCACGCTCGTGCGGCATCATGCCCAGATGGGTCAAAGCGATCGTTCTGCGGGAGCGCTGGCACGATAATTCACGCCTAGCGGGGACGGCCGTTTAGCCTGCGGGAGATCAGGGCGTGACAGATTGGTATCAGAGCTTGGCTTATACGCCTTTGGATTTTGTGTCGAATATCTCAGTTTCGAACGCTCGTTCGTGGGTTATGTGCACGCTCTCTCTCAATGTCCCAAACAGAATATTCTAACAATGAGTCTAAATACTTTCAAAAAGTTCATTAGAATAATGTGATTGCTTGTATGAAATTGTGATGCTAGGGCCTTTGTGTCGACCTGTACAAAACCATAAGATTTTCGCAAGTAGCTTGTCCGATTTCACTCTCTCTAAGTTTGGTTGAATGCATATGTTTGAGGGACGCCTTGAACTTGTGCACGATCCAAGACACAAGAAAATGTGAAACTCGAGTGCTAAGACTTTGCTATCGCTAAGTTGGTTGGCATGCTCATGCTAGAAGTGCACTTCGAATATGTGTATGATCCTGACTAGCGATATGCTGATCTCGAATGCTTGTGCAAGTGAATATCCAAATGAACAAGTATAACGACTTGTATAGGTTTGCCTCAGCCTTAGATCATTAATTAAGATTGCTACGCTTGGGATAGGTTCCATAATGCATTAGTACGGCTTGTCCTCAGTAAGTCTCGAGGATGAGACTTTTTCTGAGTTGGGTAGGATGTAACACCCCATTCTGCTCAAACGGAATGCCGATTCAAACGGCAAAAGTGTAATGTCCCAACCCGCTTTACTCAGGCGAGAATACTCGTTTGAGGCAAAGAATATCCAGACTTGTCCCTACAGGAGTTCGGCTTAGGCTTTCAGAGGCTTGCTCGACGTATCGCCCAACCGAGGCGAATCATCGCTAAGATGGGTGGCTACGGTGAACTTGTCTTTGCTTAGCCAGCACACTTAAAATCTGGAACGATGCATGCTAGTCTCTAGGTGAATCAGCCCCTGTATGCTAATAAGAATACAACGCACCTACCTAAGGAAATAATCCCAACTTGTATTGCTTGTGTTAGAATATGGAAATGAAATATTGCTTATATTCAGACCCTCGCATGCTACCCTAGATCATGTCGCTCGGGAAGTCCCTTACGGCTTCACCTCTTGGTTTACCTTTAGGCCTGAGCCAACATGTTTGCTTAAGTTTCTTAGAAACGCATACTTGCTCGCTTACAATGTCTAACGTTATTCGTATCGTGCATGCATTCTAGTTAGCTAGGAGACTATCAAATAGCTCTTCTGTGCAATTGAACCTGCAAGTATTCGGGACCGTTAGATCACCAAGGCAATCCCCGAACCAGGGGCATGCATCAAGGCAAGTGAATACTGAACGAGAATCCTGTCACGTTACAACTGAATGATAATCACATCAAGTTTACATCTGAATGAGAATCACGTCACGTAAAGAAAGAATCCCAGCTCGTGGAGTAAACGCTCAGTTCAGAACAAGAATCATTGATTATCATATCAAGTTGTGGATTTGGAAAGACCATGACCTGTATGTCGCGGAGAACTCGAAAATGAGGCATCATTCCACGGGCGATCACCAGGGCACTGGGACCGTTCCGATCCGGATGGAATTAACGTTATAGTCTCATGTGATTGGCGGGGTAGCTTGCAACGCACTACATACTTTTGTTGCATACTCTCCTCGTCAATGACTATAGTCCTTTATGGCTATGCCAGCGACAAACGTTCATATAGATAAGTCATCCTCGCTTAGCGGCTATCTGTGTACGAGTCATTGTATCGCATTAAAAGAACAACTGAACACCTGAACGATCATATAGCAACTCTCGTGTTTGCATATTTTATTGGCTTGATTTTTATATATGCTACTCGTGCTTGAATTAACAATGTTTGCCTTAGACAGGAAAGGACAAACGGTAAGTTGGTAAGTGATCTTTGCTAGGAAACTGATCCTAAAGCAACTAGAAAGATAACTTAATAGTTGGTGCACGAAACCTATATTACGTGTTTGGATTTGTCGAGCGGGCGAGTAGCCTCCCCACCAGTGCATTCAATGTACTGATAATCCACCAAATCATTTGCAGGGTGCGGGAGAACCTCGTTTGGTGCAGATGCCTCCTTCATACATGCAAAGGCGAGGAGTTCACTCTGAAGCCTTGGAGCGTTGTAATCCGGAACTGAAGCACATATATAAGACATAATGTTGGAATATCGCCTGAACATCGCCTGTACAATCATTCCACAATTGTAGCCACTTGGCACGCTTTCATTATTTCAGAGAGAGAGGCTTGAGCGACTTGTAATCTTGGCTATGTGCCGCCTGTAACACTAGTTTATATCAATAAAGAGTTGCTTACTTCTACTTGTGTTATTCAATACTTCCGCTATGGTCGACTGAGTGAACTTGTTGTCAACCCGCCTATGCGTTTATGACTCCGCTGTACTCGGACAATCTGTGTGACTCTGTGGCTTAGAACTCTTACAGCCAGCCAATGAACTACGGCCTTGCACGGGCGCGGCTCACGCTCGTGCGGCATCACGCCCAGATGGGTCAAAGCGATCGTTCCGCGGGAGCGCTGGCGCGGTGATTCATGCCTAGCAGGGACGGCCGTTTATCCTGCGAGAGATCAAGGCGTGACAATATGCTATAAGAACATCAACATATAGTGTGACAACACTAACACCATTAATCGCACGAAAAACCCTATATGTCACTAATGCACTAAACACATAGAAATTCGACACCACTTTTTAAGAGATCATCAATTACATGAAGACATTTGTTTAGAATTTATTGACACTGAATATCAAATGGCAGACATCTTTACTAAACCTATAGCTGAGGATCGTTTCAACTATATTTGTCGAGAATTAGGGATTCTAGATTCCAATGCTATATAATTTGCCTATATTCCTAATTAATCTATTCTCTAATATAAATATTACCTTGGGAACACACTAATAGGGTCCTTCTGTCAAAAATATGTAAATAGCCTTAAGCGATACGATACTTAAGCGTCTTCGGACCACTGCTAACCGGGATCTGGCCCCTATAGCTAAACCAAGATAATCAATACTTTATTGAATAAAGATTTGTTAAGGTATATTTTGTAATTATTTTTGGAAAATCCAAGCTCAAGTCTCTAACTTAAGAAGTTGTAAACTTTATTTTCATATGTCAAGAATTGGGAGTTCTATAAAAAAACTTTTTTAACCAACTAAAATCATGGTTCATAGGAACCAAATTCGGACAGAGTTCGTACCGAACTCGAGCCAAACTCAGTTACCTAGGTTCCAGGATTTAAGTTTTGTGGACACTATTTATATATGGCTACATGTATCAATACCCTATTATTTTTGGCCAAAACCGATCAACAGCCGATTTACCCATCTTCAACCTCTAGAAACCCTTGTTCTTCAAAATCCTAACTCTTGGATCTTCCACCTCAGGCCATTTCAAGGCTCCATACTGTAGGTCAGAGTCTATCTTGTGGTTCTCTTCCATTTTTTACTATCTTTTTGAGGTATAATCTTCTCTTATCTTCCAATTTTTTAATGGCTCCAAAGTTGTTTAGGAAGAAAAGAAAGGTTGGTGAAGTCTCTTCATCCAATCCTCTTCAAGAGAAGACTTCGCATTCCTTGTTTAGTCCAATCACGTCCGATGAGGGTGATTTGATGGATTTCTATTTACAATCCTAGAAAATTCTGTGGAATGGTTTGACGATTTCTGTGAGAGGAACGTCTGTCCAGGAAGCCCCCTGAACTTTACTGTCCTTCATACTTAACTATCCAACTTTAGGGATCTTGAACTTGATGAACTTGTTACTAGTAATCTTATTTATCTAAATGCAATTCGTATATTTTATTGTAATTTGTCATTTGCACACGGCACTATACGATCATGAGTCAGCGGTATTGATATTGAGTTTGATGATAACAATTTAGGGGAGATACTTAATGTTCCTAATGATGGTGAACCCCTAGTTGACATCACCAAATTCCAGTTTCAAAATGACATAAATCTTGACTTGTTTAAGAACTTGATGTGTAAACCCCATTCTCGTCCATCCGGATGCCTTCTTCCTAAATATCTTAACAACTAGTTTTATGAGCTACATCGCATGATCCTTTCTATAATTATTCCTATGTCTACTTCAACAGATAAAATTACAATGTTGGAAATGACTGGACTCTATCATTTGCACTTTACCGTCCTGTTTAGTCTTCCTAAGACTATCATCAATGCCATGGTTCGATTCACAAAAAAGGATGTAACCTACTCTACGCCATGTACTTGCCTATCATTTTTGAGCATTTTCATATTCCTATGGGTGATTTATCCTTTCCTTGTTGAGCCAGCTTATCTTAGCAAAGCTCGTAGGATTGAGCCAATTTTTCCTCCTTCTCCTTCTACTAATAGTGACTCATCTTCTTCGAGTTCCCATGGTTATCCTGATGCAACCCCTGCTCCTCATGCACCTGTTGCTACTCCAGCTATCATAGATTCTATCCAGGACATGCTTCACGATCGTTTTCGACTGGAAGATGATCGTTACCACACCTTGGACTACCGCACAACTCTCCATGCCTATGTTATATTCAACACATTGATAGACATTCTGTATGGTTTATCTCAACACCCAACTAGACCTTTTTCGAGGGCTCAAAATTCTTTTCGCTCGGGATATCGCATTAACGACCCCTTCATTCAGAGATACTTCGACCCAGGTGTTGCTTACTTTGATCCCAACCGATCGGCTGATGACCCGACGACCGATGACGATCAATAGTTGATGAGTACTTCTGATGCTTGGATTTTAGCAGAGATAGATGATGATGATGTTTTATCTTAGTTTACTTTGATTAGTTTTCATATGTTCCTAGTTTGGACTATGTGATGCACTACTTTCTTTGTTATTCTTAGTTGTGACAAACTATGCTTTTATTATCCAATTGTGTTTGGAGTCTACTTAGTGCAATGATATCAATGATTATTCAGTGCTATGATTTGATGCTGGACTGTTACATTCTATCTTTTGCATATGTTACTTCACTCTTTTGTTTCTTTGTGTTATGTTGCTTCACCCATTTAGGGGAAGCCATCCATTTTGATGAAGTAACAAAGGGGGAGACAATTATGATACTTCTACATGATGTGATACTTCTGATACTTCAATGCTAGACGATACAAGGGAGAACAAGTATTAATGTTTCTCGCATTCATTGCGGGGGAGCTTTCTTAAATGATTCGTATCAAATTTATTTGTCGTAGCAATCACGGTTTGTCAATTATCAAAATAGGGGAGATTGTTGGCCCATTTGGTCAAAGATCAACCTGATTTCGATAATCAACGAAACCTTGATTCGATATACCACAAACCAGTGCAACTGAAGATCATCATACAACGTCACTACTAAAACTCCACAAGAAGAATGCTACAATTACGTCTAGTTATTTTAAATTTTGTTATATAACTTTACAATTTATTTTGAGTCTAGGACTATTGTAAGTCGATTCGCATTTGGCAACTAGTTGCACTCAAGTCCACTCAAAATAGCCTACCTAAACCCAGATCAAACCGAACACTCAAGTTAGGCCTAAACCCTACATAAAACCAAGTCAAATCAGCCTGAACCCAAACCAGAAACATTCTTGATTTTGGATGACCGAACTCGGATTGAGTTCTGCACGAACTCTGCCCGAACTCGGTCAGCCTAAAACAGAAGCCCAAGTCAACCTCTACTTCCTGAAGACCAGGCTCTAACATTCAAATTTTTGAATGTTTGAGGGTCAAACACTGCCGAACTCAATCTCAGTAAACCCTATAAATAAAGATAATTTTTTACCATTTAAACTCATTCATTCACTTTTATATTTTTATTTCCTAAGCTATAAACCTACTCATCCCCAAGTAACTCTTCCAGCCTTATAGTGCCAAATGTGATCTCGGTTAGAAGTCTGATCGAGTTATAAAAAGCTTAAAAATTCAAGTTTGCTTTTACAAGTCTGAATTCGGCGTGCTCTTCGGATCAAAGCACGTGGTTGTAAGAAGTCGGCAAGCATTTTGGATTAAAGCTTGTGTGTACGCTATTCGTGATAATAATGGATTAACTTCGAGCAAGAGTTCTCGGTACTGAATTAGTCCTCCACGAGAAAAATTATTATACACCATAGTGTTAGTGTTTGTGATTTATCTACTCTATGTACTTTTCATATACTTGATATTGTTGTTTTAGTTTTAGTTGGTAGTTAGCCTTACTATTATTGGATAATTATTCTGATACACTATATTCACCCTCCTCTAGAGTTGCCTTTAAATATAATGTTGGATTGTATCTCGTTCCCAGTTAAGAGCTCAAAAATATGGTGATAATGGAGTTAATAATTTAATCTCACATCGGGTAGGAAGTGGGATCATGAGGATATATATAATTGGGATTGGAACAAGCCTTACATGCAAATTCTCTTTTAAGGCATATGGGCCCAATCCAATATCACCTCTCATGGGCTAACTCCGTTTCGGGCCACACCGCTTGTCACGCCCCAGTCCCAAAATATCGAGGGACTAGATACGTGACAATGGCCAACAACACACACCGACGGACAAACCCAATTTAATGGATCCATCGGGGCATACTTAAGCTGTATAACAATTATCAGGGTCTACTAATCTCATCCACAGAATGAATATATCAAAATCAACAAAAGGAATATAAACATCAAACATCAATTCACAAGTAATTAAATCGGGGAACAACCCCATAATCAAGTCTGTTACAATTTGTTTGTTAAACAAGAAAGTAAATAACATCACTGACTGAGTATGGAAGAAACATATACTCAGAGAAATTCATGACAATCACCTAGTCCTCGGTTTCTGGTTCTGCTCTAGTGCCTACTCCTGAACCTGCTTCTGCTCCTGCTAATGCACCTGTCCTGTAAACCTCAGAGTGGATCTCCTCTGCTAAACCTAGGGACATAATCCGGATCCATGTCCTCAGGGGACATAGCAAGGTACAGAAAATACAAGCCAAAATAAATGCAGTGCAGCAATAAATAAAATAATAGGGTGAACTAGATAACTAGCTAAGTGATATGCAAGTTGAGAGCATCACTAAAACTCAGGCTGAAACCACTACAAGCTCTGTGTCGGGGAGCCGGTAGCAGTAATAACACGTAGTGGGCCAAGCTTGGGCTTAGAGTCTTGAGCACCGCAATAATAGGGGTTTTATATATATATGATCAGCCTGTAGCCTGTGTGTCTCTCCCCACCCAATGTAATCACACGTCTCATGTACATGACACGCAAGATCAAAACTAATGCAGCAAGTCATAATATGAACTAAGTATATAATGTCTATGTCAATCCTGCATCCTACACAGAATTACCATGAATATCTCAGGAAGATTCTGTCAAATGTATAGTGTCAAGTGTCCTGGGTATAACATACTTGATAAAGCATGTACGAGAATGTAAAGGGTCACGATGTCCATCTCTAGGTGACTTTACACAACTCTGCGTACGGGATAGGCACCCGACTATTAATCGGACGCTAAGTAAGTCACACGGTCCTAGGTTTAAGCATGTACAACAATTATATATATCAAGGAAATAAGTAGCAAAAACTGCAGGATTTGGCAAGGTACACTTGCCTGGGGTTCTAGCTCCAACTGTAGCTCTGACTTTCGTGGGTTCTGCAGGAAGTACTCCGGTTGCTGAAATAAATATCACCATCAGATCCAAAAAATATCAATTAGCTAGAAACGCCTGTCCTTGAGTCCAATTTGGACACAGGGGCAAAAATGACAGTTTCTGGTCAAAGCGGGGTCCACAAGTGGGCCGCTTTGCACCGAAAAATGTGTCAGAACCAAAGGTCTCCAAATCTTTCAAACTTAGTGTCAACAGGTCAGGAACGATAATACGAACCCAACAGAACTTCCAGAATTGGATTCCGATAAGCCGATCACAAAATCGCCCGTCAAGTGGAGCCTGTGGGGCCCACGACACACAATTTTGTCAACGTTCTCAGAATCGAACCAAATTTGGGTCACATGACCAGCGTATTGCTACAAGTCCGATGGCGCAAGTTTTATTTCGATCTGACGTGTGTACACTAAGTTACAGCGATAACCAGAAAGGACGGATACGGGACGTTGTCGGCGTATACGCGTTGATTCCAGTGTGCACGCACATCCAAATCAACTTTTGCAAAATCTCGCACGTCCGTATCGATAACGCGCACGTATCGATAAAGACCGCGTGCGACCAAGTCGTCCCGTTTGGCGGGGCATACTCAGTTCCGGGGTGAAATAGGGCGTTGGTTTTCCTATTTTTGGATCGCAGTTCGCGATAGCCACAGGACGTGATGCACCGAGCGGTTTGCACGGGCACCGAGGGGGTCACGCAGGGTTTGCGTCACAACTGACGGAACGAGAAACAGAGCTACGAGGAGAGAGAAAAGAATACCTGAACAGGACTCTAAAAACTGAGAATTCTCCGTGTCTGCATCGCGTCCGAGTCATTTTCGGGTCGGTTCACCCTAGGGTTTGGGTTTGGGTCTGTCGGCCGGAGGCGGCGGCTCGGGGCTGGCCGGAGGGAGGCCGGGGAAGCGGAGGCGACCGAGGTCGTCGGCGACGGCGCACGGCTAGGGCGGCCGGAGCTGCTGTCGAGGCGCTGGAGGGCCTCACTGGGGTGGAAGAAAGAGGAGGAAGGAGGAGAAGAGGGGTCTGGGCGAGGCGGTCACGGCGGAGGACGGCGGAGGAGCAGGAGGTCGGGGACGCCGGAGGAGATAGGGAGGTGGCCGGAGGGCTTGGGGTCGGGCTCAGCGAGCTGGTCTCGGACGGGGACAGCGGCTCCCTGGAGGCGGAGGAAGAAGTCGAAGAGGACGGAGGCGGCGCCGGGCTGCGGGAAGGAGCTAGGGCAGCGGGGAGGCGTCGGCTCTGGCGGCGTGGCGGGGCTGTCGCAGGAGACGGCGGAGCTCTACTGTTGCTGGCCGGAGGAGGAGGGGCAGCGCTGGGGAGAGGGTGGTAGCGGCGTGTAAAACCCCTATTTCTAAAATAAAAAAATAAAAAAACTGTATTTATTATTTTTATTAATTAATAATTTAATTATGGTAATTATGTGCTAAATAGGAGAAATAGATTTTTAATAAATTTTTATTGTAGGTGTTCGGACACTTAGAGGATTTATGGGACCATTAGAAATTTTTCGGAATTTATTCCATGTAGGAGACCCCTTAAGCAGTTGCTAGCCTAATGGTGTGCATTATTCTAATCCATGAATTTTCTTATGAGTATATATATAATATATATGTATACACAAACATATATATGTATATATATATTTAGAAAGGAAAAGAAAAAAAAAGTAAAAGAATAATTAAATAAGCAATTACTAATAATAATAATATGTAAAACTAAAAGTAAAACTAATAACTAACTTTTGCTTTATCTACTACCAAGCCACCCTCCCATTCCTTAGCAAGCAGCTAACTAACTAACCCATCCGCTGGATGCAAAAGCACAGCGCCCCTATCCCGACTCCCTTTGTGTCACGCCCCGATCTTCCGCAGGCAAATTTTGGCCGTTCCCGCTAGACGGGAATCACCCTCGCCAGCGCTCCCGCGGAACGATCGCTTAACCCATCCGGGCGTGATGCCGCACGAGCATGATCCACGTCCATGCAAGGCCATGGTTTATTGGCTGGCGGCAAGAGTTCTAAGCCACAGAGTCGCACAGACTGTCCGAGTGCAGCGGAGTTTAGGAACGCATAGCGATCGGTAACAGGTTCACTGAGTCGACAATATAGCGGAAGCATTGAAACAAGTAAAGTAATATCTTTATTGATATGAACAAGTATTACAGGCGACGTATAGCCGAGATTACAAGTCGCTCAAGCCTCTCTCTCTGAAACAGTAAAAGCGTGCCAAGTGGCTACAACTGTGGAATGATTTGTATAGGCGATGGTCAGGCGATGTTCACAACTTATGTCTTGTATATGTGCTTCAGTTCCGGATGCACCGTTGCTTCGGAGTGATGTCCACGCCTTAGCACGCACGTTGGAGGCGTCCGCACAGAACGAGGTTCTCCCGCACCCTGCATATCAAACTGGTGGATTATCAGTACATTGAATGCACTGGTGGGGAAGCTACTCGCCCGCTCAACAAATCCAAACACGTAATACAGGTTCCGTGCACAACTATTAAGTTGCCTTTCTAGTTGCCTTAGGATCAGTTTCATGCAAACATTGAATAGCCTAACGTGTCGGGCAGTGCGCCGTGCGATGTTAGAGGAAACACGGCGAGACTTACCAACTTACCATCTCCTTTCCTGTCCAAGGCAAACATTGAGGCAAACAGTATAAATTCGAGCAGAGGCATGTATAAACATTCAGGAGGCAAGCATATGCAAACAGGAGGGTCGTTTTAATAGGATCGTTCAGGTGTTCAGTCGATGCGATGCAGTGACTCGCACGCGGATAGCCGCTAAGCGAGGATGACTTATCTATATGAACAGGAGTCGCTGGCATAGCCATAAAGGACCAGTTATAGTCTTGAACAAGGAAGGAAAGCAACAAAGATACAGTGGTGGTTGCAGACCATCCTGTCCAGATGCAGTAGACTATCGTGCAGTTCGTTATAGTCTTGAACGAGGATGGTAAGCAACAAAGATGCAGTGGTGGTTGCAGACCATCCTGTCCAGATGCAGTAGACTATCGTGCAGTTCTATCCGGATCGGAACGGTCCCAGTGCCCCGGTGGCCGCCCGTGGAACTATACCTCATTTTCGAGTTATCCGCGACATGCAGGTCAGGGTCTCGGTCTGGTACAGGAACAAGTTCGATGCAGTATATGTATATATTGAACAAGTCCGGTATGGAGCAAGTTCGATGCCGTATATATACAAAACTTGTTGAGGCAGGATTCAGTGATTCAGTAGGGCTTGCCAGGCCAGTTGATTCAGTAGTTTGCTCCGCGAGCTGTGATTCAGTGATTTATTCAGTCAGGGTGCAAATTCCCTGGTTCGGGAAATGCCTTGGTGACCTAACGGTCCCGGATACTTGCAGGTTCGTTCAGGCACGGAACGACTACGTAGTAGTCTTCCAGGGTTTGGATAAAAACATGGTAAAGGGTTTGGATGAAAACACGATAACATTCAAGCAGACAAGCATGCGTTTCTAAGGAACATAAGCAAGCACGTTGCTCGGACCCGAAGGTAAGCCGAGAGATGAAACCGTTAAGGGACTTAGCATACGAGGGTCTGAATATAAGCAGTATTTCAATTTCCATGTTCTAGCAAGCAATACAAGTTAGGATTATTCCCTTAGCTAGGTGCGTTGGATTTATTAGCATGCAGGGGTAAATCACCTAGCGACTAGCATAAATATTCCAGATTTTATATGTGCTGGCTAAGCAAAGACAAGTTCACCGTAGCCACCCACCTTAGCGATGATTCGCCTCGGTAGAGCGATACGTCTGAGCGAGCCTCTGAAAGTCCAAGCCGGATTCCTGTAGGGACAAGTCTGGATATCCTTTGCTTCTTGATCGAGGCAAAGCAGGTCGGGACAGCTGCACGATTGCCGATTGAGACGACAGTCCGCTTGAGCGGAACGGGGTATTACATCCTACCCAACTTAGAAAAAGTCTCGTCCTCGAGACTTACTAAGGACAAGCAGTAATCTAGGGTTGAGGCAATCCTAGACAAGTCGTTTGTACTTGTTTCATTTGGATATTCACTTGCACAAGCTTCGAAATCAGCATATCGCTTAGACTGGATCGTGCGCACTTTCGAAGGTACCCTCTAGCGTGAACACGTCAACCAGCTCAGTGATAGCGAAGTCTTAGCACTCGAGTTTCACCTTTTTCTAAGTATTGGATGGTGCACTAGTTCAAGGCGTCCCTCGAATAGATGCATTCAACCAAACTTAGGGTTAGTAAAAATTGGACAAGCTACTAGCGATACTCTCAAGGGTTCGCACAGGTTGGCACAAAGGCCACTCGCAGCATACAACCAGACAAGCAATCATATCATTCAAAACGTACTTTGAAAGTATTTAGACTTATTGTTGGAACATCCCATCGAGGCATTGAGAGAGAGCGTGCACATAACCCACGAACGAGCTTTCGAAACAGAGATATCGAATCGAAGTCCAAAGGCGTAAAAGCCAGGCTCTGATACCAACCTGTCACGTCCCGATCTCCCGCAGGCAAATTTCGGCCGTTCCCACTAGGCGGGAATCACCCTCGCCAGCGCTCCCGCGGAATGATCGCTTAACCCATCCGGGCGTGATGCCGCACGAGCGTGATCCACGCCCGTGCAAGGCCATGGTTCATTGGCTGGCGACAAGAGTTCTAAGCCACAGAGTCGCACAGACTGTCCGAGTGCAGCGGAGTTTAGGAACGCATAGCGATCGGTAACAGGTTCACTGAGTCGACAATATAGCGGAAGCATTGAAACAAGTAAAGTAATCTCTTTATTGATATGAACAAGTGTTACAGGCGGCGTATAGCCGAGATTACAAGTCGCTCAAGCCTCTCTCTCTGAAACAGTAAAAGCGTGCCAAGTGGCTACAACTGTGGAATGATTTGTATAGGCGATGGTCAGGCGATGTTCACAACTTATGTCTTGTATATGTGCTTCAGTTCTGGATGCACCGTTGCTTCGGAGTGATGTCCACGCCTTAGCACGCACGTTGGAGGCGTCCGCACAGAACGAGGTTCTCCCGCACCCTGCATATCAAACTGGTGGATTATCAGTACATTGAATGCACTGGTGGGGAAGCTACTCGCCCGCTCGACAAATCCAAACACGTAATACAGGTTCCGTGCACAACTATTAAGTTGCCTTTCTAGTTGCCTTAGGATCAGTTTCATGCAAACATTGAATAGCCTAACGTGTCGGGCAGTGCGCCGTGCGATGTTAGAGGAAACACGGCGAGACTTACCAACTTACCATCTCCTTCCCTGTCCAAGGCAAACATTGAGGCAAACAGTATAAATTCGAGCAAAGGCATGTATAAACATTCAGGAGGCAAGCATATGCAAACAGGAGGGTCGTTTTAACAGGATCGTTCAGGTGTTCAGTCGATGCGATGCAGTGACTCGCACGCGGATAACCGCTAAGCGAGGATGACTTATCTATATGAACAGGAGTCGCTGGCATAGCCATAAAGGACCAGTTATAGTCTTGAATAAGAAAGGAAAGCAACAAAGATGCAGTGGTGGTTGCAGACCATCCTGTCCAGATGCAGTAGACTATCATACAGTTCGTTATAGTCTTAAATGAGGATGGTAAGCAACAAAGATGCAGTGGTGGTTGCAGACCATCCTGTCCAGATGTAGTAGACTATCGTGCAGTTCCATCCGGATCGGAACGGTCCCAGTGCCCCGGTGGCCGCCCGTGGAACTATACCTCATTTTCGAGTTGTCCGCGACATGCAGGTCAGGGTCTCGGTCTGGTACAGGAACAAGTTCGATGCAGTATATGTATATATTGAACAAGTCCGGTATAGAGCAAGTTCGATGCCGTATATATACAGAACTTGTTGAGGCAGGATTCAGTGATTCAGTAGGGCTTGCCAGGCCAGTTGATTCAGTAGTTTGCTCCGCGAGCTGTGATTCAGTGATTTATTCAGTCAGGGTGCAAATTCCCTGGTTCGGGAATTGCCTTGGTGACCTAACGGTCCCGGATACTTGCAGGTTCGTTCAGGCACGGAACGACTACGTAGTAGTCTTCCGGGGTTTGGATGAAAATACGATAACATTCAAGCAGACAAGCATGCGTTTCTAAGAAACATAAGCAGGCACGTTGCTCGGACCCGAAGGTAAGCCGAGAGATAAAACCGTTAAGGGACTTAGCATGCGAGGGTCTGAATATAAGCAGTATTTCAATTTCTATGTTCTAGCAAGCAATACAAGTTAGGATTATTCCCTTAGCTAGGTGCGTTGGATTTATTAGCATGCAGGGGTAAATCACCTAGCGACTAGCATGAATATTCCAGATTTTATATGTGCTGGCTAAGCAAAGACAAGTTCACCGTAGCCACCCACCTTAGCGATGATTCGCCTCGGTAGAGCGATACGTCTGAGCGAGCCTCTGAAAGTCCAAGCCGGATTCCTGTAGGGACAAGTCTGGATATCCTTTGCTTCTTGATCGAGGCAAAGCAGGTCGGGACAGCTGCACGATTGCCGATTGAGACGGCAATCCGCTTGAGCGGAACGGGGTGTTACACTTTGCACCCTTCCAAACCCGCTCCATCCCCCTCTCTTTCCCTATAATATATACATATATATATATATATATATATATATATATATATATATATATATATATATATATTATATCTCAAAACCCTAACCTAAATTTCCAGACCTTCTCTTCCCATCTAGAGCCGTCACCGCAGCCAGAGAAGCCCCACCAAGCCATCCAACCCTCCCGTCGACGCCGACCTCGCATCCTGCAGTTTCTCACTCGAGGCACCTTCGCTCCGGCGCAATTTTCCGACGACTCGCTCGACCAAATGCTATTCCGTTTTCATAGGTATGATCATCCCTTAACCCTCTCTAATATTCGTTTTATAGCCAACCTCGGAAAACGTGTGCCCCTAGGTGTAAAATAGCGTCCAAAATGGACGGACAGACAGAATTCTGGAATCGCAGAATTCCAGAATGACCACCCGTATTGCCGAGTTCGTATCTCCCACCACAGAGATTCGAACTCGGTGATTCTTTTTGATACCTGTAGAATACCTGACCTAGTTTAATTTCTGTTAAATAACCCTGTGCTATTAGTCGCTGTGGACATAGTTATATTTGTCACAAAACTGTGCACACCCACTTTTTCCGGTTTTCTAAAAGTTGGAAAACGGAGCGCGCCCCGCCAAACGGGACCGCCCCGCCGTGTGCCAAGTGTACCCAATGGTGCACGCAGCATAACCGGACACGTAAAAATTTGTGGGGACTGATTCATACGCGTGTACGCGCCGGAATCAGGCCGTATCCGCGGACACATTTCGTTTCGCAACTTTTGTGGAACTCGCACGTATTTTGTGCACGCTTGTCAGATTGCGACGAAACTTGCGCCACTGGACTCGTGTTAACGCGCTGGTCCTGTGACCCAAATTTCACGTGATTCTGAGATGGTTGACCAAATCGCCAATTGGCGGGCCCCACAGTTGACTTTTTGGACCAAATTTTGTTCGGCTCATCGGAATCCACATTTGGACATACCGTTGGGTTCGTATTAACATTTAGAATTGTTTGACCTATAGTTTGTCCTATTTAGAGACTGTTACTCTCGGCACGCTTTTCGGTGCAAAGTGGGCCACACGTGGACCCCACTTTTGCCCGAAATTACCGTTTTGCCACTGTGTCCAAATTGGACGAAAGGGAAGTGCTTTTTAGCTATTTTGCTTATTCTGGGAACGTTGGTGATGTTTATTTCAGCATCCGGAGACGTTCATTCTGAGGCCGTAGCTTCTGACTCTTGGTGTTGACATTGGGACGCTATATTTTGCAGCCTTCTTGCCAGGCAAGATACCTTGCCAAATTGTTACAGTACTTTTGCATGCTATTTATATTTCTTTATATTTATTGCATTTCTGTTTATTCTTGCATGTGTAGTTTTCTTTCAGTCATTACTATATATTAGATATGTTGACACACACTTGACACTTAGTATCATAGAGGACAATCATTAGGCGTATGGGCTTTAACCACTCTGGTAACACCGTAGTCACTAGCACGCACTATGGTGGGTCGTGTCCGATGGTCGCTACCCCCGAGGTATGTCGATTGATGGAGTCCGAGGGTCGCTACCCCCGAGGTATGCCGGCTGATGATGTTCATGGACGAGTGCATGAGTTGTGAGGCTTAGATCGAGTAGACTACCCTTGCCCATACGTCGAAAAGTTGTCCTCATTTGCATTCATATAGATTGTCTTGTACAGCGTACTTATTTATTTTCAAATTATATGCATGTTTACTGTATTCAAATTGGCATGTGTTTTGTGTATCTTGTTACGTCCCTCTGAGGACCTGGTCCCCTGCCAGGTGTATCTGCTCTTGAGTATTTGCAGGAGTACAGGCCTGGACCTGACGCATTCTTTTCTGTCGAGGAGGTCTTACCTTCTGAGCATCGTTGATTATCTAGCGATGGATTCTTTTCGCTGATGCACTTCTGTCTTCATATTATTTTATATTGGAGATTTTATACTCCTCTCTCATTTTAGTTTTGGTTTTAGTCTTGGTAGTGGATTTGTCTCCACCCGACTATTATTTTTTGGATATTCAGACTCCTTATTCTAGTTAGTATTTCTTTCTATGACTTGTTGTGTGGATGAGATTAGCATATCTGTGACTTGTGATATTATATATACCACATGTGAGTTTATATTCATATTACAGCGTACGTATGGGTTATGGTTTCCATATATTGGAGTTGTCATATCCATGCGGCTGGCATGCTTACGTGTTCTAGTCCTACGTATTATTGGGACTGGGGCGTGACACGGCGAGATCCGGAGGGGGGAGGCGGTGGTGGAGAGGTTTTATAGGGAGAGAGGGAGAGGTGAACGGCCATCGGCGGTTATGAGTAGGGGAGGAGGCGGTTGGGCGTTGTGGAGGCGAGCGGCCGAAAGCCTAAGAGTCGGCCGAAGGTTACACGGCGGGGGAGGCGCGTGAACGGCTGGGGGAGAGGAGAAGGGTTGCGGGCCGGGTTTGGGTGGTGACGGGTCAGGTCTAGCGGAACCGGCCCGATCCAATAAAATAAATGCGGGCCGGGTTTTCGAGTTTTTGGGTTACGGGTTTGACCCGGATCCGACCCGAAATGCTGAGTTGGGTTGGGTTGGGTTGGGTTTGGTTTATTTTGGTTCAAGTGAACCGGGTTTAATTAGGGTTTAAATTGGTTTATTTATAAAATAGTTTTTAGGGCTTTAAAAATACTTCTGGGGTCCAATAAATTTCCGAAAAATTACCCTATGTCTATATTTTTATTTTACACCATAAAATATTATTTTCATAATATTTTAATATAATTAAACATTATTTAAATTTAAAATACCTTAGTTTTAATTAATAAAAATTCCAGAAAAAATTCCAAAAAATTATGAAAAATCCAAATTAAAATTTCTTGAAAAATAAGGGGGTTTACACCGCTTTTCCAACAAGTGGTATCAGAGCCAAAGATTTTAGGACTAGTTTGGGCAGCTCTAATTGGTTTGAGGTAGATTGTGCTGATATTCATGTGTATAATTGAATTATTGGAGGCAACTGTACAAATTGGCTCCAAATATGGTCCAACAAGACCAAGCTGGTGTAAGACGTTGTGTTTAGTATACAATGATGGTGTGGATGAACATATCGGTTTGGTTATGGTAGAACGAATTAAAATGACAATATATTGGATCTCCTAGGTGCTTGGCTGGTAGGAACATTTAAAGGTAGTTGGGCTGGTTGGTTGCTCGGCTAGTAAAAATGAGCTAACGTGGAAATTGTTGGATGGTATCTTGTTTCTGATTGAGCGTTCAAAAAGGTGGTGACAATGGAGTTGATAATTTAGTCTCACATCGGATAGGAAGTAGAATCATGAGGTATAGATAATTGGTATTGGTTGATGCCTTACATAAAATTTACTTTTACTCGTACTCCTTCGCTTGCAGTGCCATAATATCCAACTCCGATGTGAATCACAATGTGGTTCCCAACAAGATTTTTTTCTTATTATGCACTCATTTTCTTGCAGTGCCATAATAGCTATAATGAGTGTGGACTTGGCTTGGATGGGACAGACTAGTGATGTTGGTGCAAAAAATGCAGCACCGTCAAGCCTCCCACAATGGTAAACCAACTTTGTTTGGAGTAAAAAAATTACTGGAGACTGGCTCAGGTGGCACCATTTGTGGCATCGGTAGGAACTACAGACAAAGCAATTAAGAAATTCTAGAGGTGAGCTCAGACCCTTGTTAGCAACTCGGCGAACAAAAAAAAATTTGGGACGACAAAAGTACGAGTATAAACCAACACAATGCAAGTAAAATACGTTAAAAAAATCGGTCAAATATTCATCAAATAAAAATATTGAGGTTGAAAACTTCACACAGTTAAACAGGTTGTCAAATTTGGTTAATTAAACAGGTTGCCACCATATTTTTGTGCCAAATCTGTCAATAATTCGTACAAAATTTAAAATTTCACATGCTTAAAATTTGTATACTAATCCAAACCTTTCAAACATACGTAAGTATTATACATTTCTAAAAGATAAGCAAAAATCTGCATATAATACGACTTTTATTCTGGTATCCTTTCCCTAGGTTCTGTGCAAGATAGCGCGAGATCCTTGAGAACAACCTGCCAATGCGAAACTCGTGGAGAAGCCATAAATCTACTTACTACACATATAGCAAAACAAATATTTGGACAAGTCATAACCGTCAAATAATTGAGTTTTTCAACCAGCCGACGATACTGTGCATGATTGGTCATCAGCATCCCTTCATCGAGGAATAACTTTACTCCTGGATCCATAGGTGAGGTTGCTTCCTGTCACGCCCCAGTCCCAAAATACATAGGACTAGGACACGTAAGCATGCCAGCCGCATGGATATGGCAACTCCAATATATGGAAACCATAACCCATACGTACGCTGTAATATGAATATCAAATCCACAACTGGTATAAAATCTATCACAAGTCACAGGGTATAATCTAAATCTCATCTACAAAAAATCAATATAAATAAATAACCACAGCTATATAACAAGATCTCAATAAGAAGTATCTAAAGATGACAGTCGGATGGAAACAAATCCACTACCAACACGAATATAAAAGTAACACAATATAGGTACAGCACCAAATAAATACTAGGTCCGAAGAGTAAACCTCCTCAACGATCAGTAGCAAGTCCGGATCTGCGCTCCTGTGAATACTCATGAACATCTACACCTGGAAAGGGACCAGGTCCTCAGAGGGACGTAACAAGATACATAGAAGCAAGCCAATTTGAATACAGTAAACATGCATAATGTTTGAAAATTTATAAGTACGCTGTACAAGACAATCTATATGAATGCAAATGAGGACAACTTTTCGACGTATGGGCAAGGGTAGGCTACTCGATCTAAGCCTCACAACTCACACACAAGTTAGTGGACATCAGAAATCGTCATACCTCGGGGGTAGCGACTAGCGCGACTCTACAGAAATTGATATACCTCGGGGTTAGTGACCACCGCGACACACGCCCGTAGTGCGAGCTATATACTACGGTTTACCAGAGTGGTTAAAAGCCCATACGCCTAATGATTGTCCTCTATGATACTAAGTGTCAAGTGTGTGTCAACATATCTAATATATAGTAATGACTGAAAAAAACTACACATGTAATGAATAAACAAAAATGCGATAAATATACAGAAATATACTAATCATGCAAAATATTGTAAGCAATTTGGCAAGGTATCTTGCCTGGTAAGAAAGTGGCAAGGTGTAACGTCCAGATGTCACGCGCACAGGATCAGAAGCTATGGCCTCAGAACAAATGTCTCCGGATGCTGAAATAAATATCATCAACGTTCTCAGAATAAGCAAAATAGCTAGAAAGCACTTTCCTTTCGTCCAATTTGGACACAGGGGCAAAACGGTAATTTTGGGTCAAAGCGGGGTCCACACGTGGCCCACTTTACACCGAAAAGCGTGCCAAGGTTAACTGTCTCTAAATGGGATAAATTATAGGTCAAACAAACTCTAAATATCAATACGAACTCAACGGTATATCCAAATGTGGAATCCGATGAGCCGAATACAAATTCGTCCAAAAAGTCAACCGTCACTACTAGAAAAAGCGGGATTAGCGACGTATTTTAGCGACGTCAAAAGAAACGTCGCTAATAATATATAAATTAGCGACTCATTATAAACACGTCGCTAGACGTCGCTAAATGGCGACATTTAGCGACGTTTAGCGACTTTTAATACGATTTTAAAAGATAAGTCGCTATAAGTTCAATTAAGGTCGCTAAACGTCGCTAATATGTCTAATTTAGCGACGTTTAGCGACGTATATAGCGACATTTAAACTCAAAATATTTAGCAACGTGTTTAGCGACATCCTTTATGTCGCAAATATTTAATTTAGCGATATTTTTTATTGGACGTCGCTAAACGTCGCTAAAATTTGGTTAATTAGGGGTCGGTTTCATTTTTCCCCGTCAGTTGAAATTTCGATTCGAAAACAAATTTCCCCCCCCCCCCAGCTCCGTCGACCGCGACTACTCCGGCAAGGTATACTCTCTCTCTCTCTCTCTCTCTCTCTCTCTCTCTCACAGGACACATGTGACATTGACACAAACACGACACACACACTGACACTGACACTGACACAGACACGGCACACACACACACTGACACAGACACTGATCTGGACCTAGGGTTAGGGTTAGGGTTAGGGTTAGGTTTTTTGACATGGGGTTAGGGTTAGGGTTAGGGTTAGGTTTTTTGACATGGGGTTAGGGTTAGGGTTAGGGTTAGGTTTTTTGACAATGTTCATGCATGTGCGATCATGTAGAGATCAGATTTTAATTTCTTCTTTCAAGTATAAAATAAATAAATAATATGGATCGATGAATAAGAAAGAAAGAACATAAGTGTATTTATTTGCACTTTTGCAATATATATATATATATATATATATATATATATATATATATATATATATATATATACATACATACATACATACATACATACATACATACATACATACATACATACATACTAATTGTTTGATTTTGTGGTTACTATTCATTGGTCCAATGGAGGAGGGGAAGAAATGATGGCTATTATTGAATCCATGTTCATATGTCATGACTACGTACATTGGGTGAACAAATTAGAACTAATTCTTGAATATTCGTACAACAACTGATCATGTGATCAAATTAATTAGAACGCCAATTATTCGACCATGAAGTGTATGATCTAAGCAACCATCCTTAATTGTGCCCCAAGAATTTTGAGCTCTAGCTACTTCCTCGTTCCTCACCCTACTGCCAGTTTCTACGGAGTTATGTATCTCAGTTCCTCACCCTACTGCCAGTTTCAAGAAGTGCCTAATGGTCTAAATAATATGACTATAACAGTTGAATTAGCTAAACGAAACTTACAAATCAGCTTAAATAAATAAAGGATTAATTTCAACACTTACTGAAATCACTAGCTAGCAGTATGAAGAGCCTCTAATGGAGCAAAGATATCATCGCAGCATGCATCATTAAGGACATGCATCTCAAGAAACTTATTGGCTTCGGCTGGAGCCTACTACACTAAAATCCGGACACTGACACAGAAGTGGGTTAAGGTATAGTAGTAAAGTGGTATTAAGATATTATTTGGGTAATGTTATATATATATATATATATATATATATATATATATATATACTGCTTTTCCCATAACGGACACTGACACAGACACAGAAGTTAATTTTGCATGTAATGATTTATATGATACATACTGTCAATTTTGCAGAAGTATCTAGAAATGGATATGAATTACTATCTGCGTCATCGTTCGTGGATGTACAACCGTCATCCTGATGACATGTGCAGTGTGCGGGATGAATTCATTGAGGGTGTACAGCAGTTCCTGCAGTTCGCCAAGGCGTTCCCTCAGTACATGGACGGTACCAAAATTAAGTGTCCATGTGTGAGATGTCGCAACAGGAAATATCATCCAGAAGTGGAAGTTACATATCATTTATACTCGAAGGGCTTTACGCCGAATTACTATCAGTGGACCGCGCACGGAGAACTTGTATCTCTAGCATCGGAGTCGGAGCCCTATGTGGAGCCGTATATGGATGTCCAAGACCACGATGCTTACGACGACGGGTTGGTGAACATGGTTTATGATGCGGCGGGGCCTAGTTTCAATCCTGACAATTATGATGCGGCAGGACCTAGTTTCAATCCAGACAATTATGATGCAGCTGAGGAGGCACCGAATGCCGATGCTGCAAAGTTTATGGAGTTGCTTGAGAATGCAAGGACTCCACTATATCCTGGTTGTGAGGACCATTCACCGTTGGAGGTGGTTACAAGATTATTGAGCATCAAGTCCGATTTTAACATGTCGCAAGAATGCTATAATCGACTGCTCGATTTGATTATAGAGATCTTGCCCGAGGGTGCAAAGTTGCCTAAAGACTTCTATCGATCTAAGAGGATGGTGAGATCGCTTTGGATGGAATACGAGAAAATTGATGCATGTCGCAACGGGTGCATGTTGTACTACAAAGACGATAAGGATGAAGATGCGTGTAGATTCTGTGGTGCTGATCGCTACAAGGCCACTGTTAGAGGAAAGTCTGTCGGTGCAAGGAAGCCTACCGATTCGATACACTACTTGCCTTTGACGCCGCGGTTGCAGCGGTTGTTTATGGTTAAGGAGACTGCAGAAAACATGAGTTGGCACAGGCGAAAACAGATCGAAGGAGTATTGGATCATCCATCCGATGGAGAAGCATGGAAGCACTTTGATCGAGAGTATCCACATTTTGCCGAGGAAGCGCGTAATATCATATTGGGGCTCTGCTCTGACGGTTTTACCCCATTCGGACTTTCGGGCTCCCAGTATTCGTGTTGGCCTGTGATCGTCACTCCGTACAATCTACCGCCTTGGATGTGCATGAAGACTCCGTATATGTTCCTAACCGTTATTATCCCGGGTCCGAACAATCCGAAGAGGAACATCAATGTGTACTTACAGCCTTTGATAGATGAGTTGAATCAGCTGTGGGAAGTAGGTGCCAACACGTACGATGTTTCTAGAAAGCAGAATTTTCAGATGAGGGCAGCACTTATGTGGACCATCAACGACTTTCCGGCCTATGGAATGTTATCGGGATGGAGCACCCATGGTCGTCTCTCATGTCCGTATTGCATGGACCGTTCTCAGGCTTTCTGTTTGAAACACGGAGGCAAACCGTGCTTCTTCGATTATCATCGACAATTTTTGCCGAAGGATCATCCGTACCGGAGGAATCGGAATACTTTTCGTACGGGAGTTATGGAGAAGGCCAATCCACCTCCAAGGTGGCCCGGATGCACGATATGGGAAGAGGTAAAAGATTTACCAAGTGCTATCGAAGAGCCTGCTAAGGGGTACAAGTGTGACGGATTTGGTCGCACCCATAACTGAACGAAGAGGAGTATATTCTGGGATCTGCCATATTGGAGCACCAATCTGATCAGACATAACCTTGATGTCATGCATATCGAGAAGAATGTGTTTGATAACATAATTAATACTGTAATGGATGTAAAGGGGAAGACGAAAGATAATCCGAAGGCCAGGTTGGACTTAGAAGACATATGTAGACGTCCTGCATTGCATCTGATAGAGGGGGGGAATGGAAAGTTAAAGCAACCTAAGTCAGTTTTCTTACTGGATAAAGAGGATAAAGGTAGACTTTGTAGGTGGATTCAGGGTCTAAAGTTTCCAGACGGGTACGTGTCGAACTTGAGAAGATGCGTCGACCTCAAGGAGAACAAACTAGTAGGTATGAAGAGCCACGATTGTCATGTATTCATGGAAAGGTTAATTCCGATTGTATTTCGGGAATTCTTACCGCAGGTCATTTGGGACCCATTGACAGAGCTGAGCATATTCTTCAGAGATCTTTGTTGTACTAAGTTGCTCGTCAATCGTCTAGAAAAGCAAGAGAGGGACATTGCGGTAACACTATGTAAGCTTGAGAAGGTGTTTCCTCCAGGATTCTTCGACTCTATGGAGCATTTGCCAATTCATCTTTCCTATGAGGCACGTGTTGGTGGTCCTGTCGGTTATCGGTGGATGTACCCCTTCGAGCGTCATCTGAATCACCTAAAGAGAAAGGTGAAAAATAAGGCACGGGTTGAAGGATCTATTTGTGAAGCTTATGTTCTCGAGGAGATTACAAACTTTTGCTCGACGTATTTCAAACCGCATGTTGCTACTAATAGGACGAAAGCTCCCAGAAACGACGATGCATATAAGGAATCTAATGATGCAATACTCAAAGTATTCAATGCATCCGGAAAGCCTTCGGGAAAAATGAAGAAGAGATATTTGAATGACGATGAGCTAAGGGCTGCTCAATTGTATATATTACTCAATTGCGACGAGGATGAAGTGGAGAAGCTAGAGGGGTAAATAATTAATACGTCCACGTTTACATCATCTTAATGTAATAGTATAAGATACTATTATGCTACTAATTAGCAGTTGCATCATTGTTTTTCAGCACATATAATGATGAGTTGAGGTCGGTTAGACCCTACATAACAGACGAAGAAGTAGAACAAGAAATGAGATGCCATTTTCCTTCTTGGTTGAGCGCATATATAAGATACTTGGTAATTACTTTTTATTTCTGCACTTGTAAAACAAATAACTTACCATCGCTACTTTGGTATTTAGGTCGATCGTCTAATATCATCCGAGACTGAATCTATTAGGACTCTAGCCAAGGGACCAATTACTGCCGTAAAAATATGGCCAAGTTTCTGTGTGAATGGGTTCAGGTTCAAGTCAACAAATGCTCCTATCAGAGACAGCTTTCTGGATCTTGATTCCACAAAAAACAGTAGTTTGTGTATCAAATCTACAAACTACAAAGACGTTAATCCGGGCAATGATTTTTTTGGCATCTTACGAGAGATTGTGGAGTTGACATATAATTATGGCCCAGAACCTGCTAATATCGTGCTATTCAGGTGTGAATGGTTCGATCCGATTCAAGATCAAGGTTGGAAAATTGACAAGCATGGCCTTGTGGATATAAACTACAAGCGTAGATATCAAGGCTACGAACCATTTGTCCTATCAAGTCAGGCTCAGCTCGTGTACTTCACAACTTATCCTAGACGGGGGACAGCGAGGTCGGATTGGTGGGCAGTATGCAAGACTAAAGCTAGAAATACCTTTGACATTGACGAAATAGCTTATCAGGAGGACGATCTACCTCTTGTAACAAATATTGTAGATGTGGACTCAACGGAAGTTACTCATTACACGAGTAATAATGTAGAAGATGTAGAATTATCCGAAGAGGACGACGAAGTAGATGAAAGTGAAGACGAGGAAGAGGAAGAGCAGGACGAGGAAGGCGAACAAGATGAATTTTCTGAAGATGATTGAAAATATAAAATATTCCATGTAGAATGTAACTATATTTGGACTGTAAAATGCTTTGAGATATGTATCACATTTTGACATTAACGAATATATGTATTATATTTTGACTGTATAATGCTTTAAGATATGTATCACATTTTGACTGTAGAATATAGTATATATTTGTGTTTCTCTATATTCATCATATATTGTTATCAGATATGACAGGACGACGCGGAGGATTCGGCAGGTCCCGAGATAGACAGAGTGCCACTCCGGTACTGCCTACTGTTGGTTCCGGATCATCGTCGCCCAGTACTCCAGTATATCGAGCAGCCACATCTCCGACTGCGACGATGTTGCGTGGCATCACTCCTGGGACGAGTAGTTTCAGGCGTGATAGTACTCCCTCGTCCAGCGTTCCTCCTGCTGACGGAACCATGGAGACTGATGAGCATATAGAGGAGGTCGTGCCGACGTTGTCCCAGCATCAGCAAGATCCTCCATGCGCACCACCGGAGGAGACGAGGACAGAGATTTGGGCCGACGGTACAAAGTAAGTCAATTAGATGGTTTAGTATATATTTGTGTTTCTCTTTATTCATCCTATATTGACTTTTTCAGTAATCTAAATTATTATTTCTGTATAGATATCGTCCATCGTCGGTTCAGAGACGCCTGGGCCAATTTCTGAGGAACAACTACGGTGGCCCTTGGATCAACTACTCTGAGGCTCCGGAGGAGAGGAAGGCGTTCTGGTTTGCGCACTTCCAGGTAAAAGTATATTAAATAAATCCTCTAATTTATGCATATTCGTGATGCAAACGTATTTTTATCCTCCGCACCGGGCCGAGTTGATCGAGCGGCTCTTTCCTACCGTTGCCGCCAAGCTTATCCGAGATGCTCTGGATAACCAGAAGGCTCGTGATCGTGCTGGAAAACCGATCCAAGGTTGGATCACGCCTGAGCAGTGGACTGCGATGAGGGCTAGATTCGACGATCCGAGCTACAAGGAAAGGTCTAAGAAGGCCAAGGCGGCTAGGCAGAATGCTGCCAAGTGGTGTGGTGGCTCGATTCCGATGACAGAACATTTCCGTCGTTTGGTATGTTTTTTCTTTTAAAATATATTATTTTAATATAAGTACCATAAAATGGTACTTGGAAAAAATATTTAACTTTAGTAATAAAAAATATATTTTTAACAGGTACAGAGGGGTGAGGATGCAAACATGGTGACCGTCTTCTTGGCCACCCATCGCAAGGACGGAAATCTCATTGATGAGAGGGCCTCACAGACCTATGTAAGTATTACTTTACTTTGTGTTTATTTTAATATAACTTAGGCAATTATTGAGTTTTCAAACCTTTTCTAGGCCGAGTATCTTAGGCTTCGTGAGCGGGCGACTGCTAGTGCACCTACACCTGGAGAGGCTGGTGCTTCGTCGCAGCCCGGTCCATCTCCGTCGGCGGACGACCTATGGGTGACCGCAGCTGGTGGTCTCCAGAGGGGTACGTACTACGGTACGGGCTCCTATGGCGCCCTGGTTGCGACGCAGTCATCTAGGGCCTCCCCGACAGCTGTGCATTCCACACACCCCTCGCAGTCGCAGCCCTCGCAATCATCGGCCAGAGTCTAGGAGGCCGTCCAGGAGGCCGTTGACCGTCAGATTGCGTCTCTCCGTGACGACTTGCTGCAAAGTATGGAGGACCAGTCCCGGTCCCAGCCGCAGGCGGACGATCTGATGCTTATCGCACGATTGGATATGCTCGACCGCAGCATGACGGAGCTACGAGAATTGACAAATGATATTAGAGCCTCCAATGATCGCAACATCATGGAGCTACAGGCGTCACAGCTATCGATGGGCGAGAAGCTGACGAGGATGCATGCGTCACAGCTATCGATGGGCGAGAACCTGACGAGGATGCAGGATTCAATGGGTGATAGCAGTACGAGACTGTTATCTACCCTGGATTCTTACAACCAGCGACTCGCAGACTTGGAGCGGGCACGGCCGCCACCGACGTCACTGCCTTCTCCATCGACATCGGTGTCGATTCCACGGGACGAGTATGAGGAGTTGTTATCCTTGAAGCGCGCCGCTGGTCAGCCTCCTGCAGATCCGTAGTAGTCTAGTTATTTTTATTATTATTTATGAATTATTGGTACTTCAACAATAGACATGATGTATGATGCTTCTTGTGGTCTTTAATTTTTTAGTTAATTTAATTGGATTATATAGTTATCCACATTTAATTGGATTGATACTTCTTGTGGTTTTTAATTTAATTGGATTATATAGTTAACTAGATTGAATCATGTTAATTGGATTATATAGTTATCCATATTTAATTGGATTGATACTTCTTGTGGTTTTTAATTTAATTGGATTATATAGTTAACTAGATTGAATCATGTTGGTGTGTATGATGAAGATGCTGTAAAACTGCAGGGAATCACCAATGTTTGATTCTGGAAAAAAAAATTTTATTTTTTTTTTAAAATTAGCGATGTTATTAGCGACGTGTAGCGACGCTTAGCAACGTTAATTTACGTCGCTAATTACGTCGCTAATCAGCGATGCTGTAAAATGTCGCTAAGTTCGTCGCTAATGACGTCGCTAAAGTCGTCGCTAAGCGTCGCCAATTGCTGACATGGCAGTATAGCCAGGTCATTAAAGACGTCGGTGTAACATCGCAATTGACGTCGCTAATCAGCGACGTTTAGCGACTTTACTAAACGTCGCTTTTTAGTGACTTGGCGTCGCAAAACGTCGCTAAATTTAGCGACACATTAAAGTCGCTAAAAAACGTCGGCATAGCGACGTTTAGCGACGTTTTTGGTTTTAGTGACTTGGAGTTTTTCGACTGATTTAAAACGTCGCTAACTACGTCGCTAAACCTAATTAGCGACGATTTATTGTTATTTAGCGACGTTTTTAGACCTCGCTAATTTGACTTTTTCTGGTAGTGCGTAGGGCCCGCCAATTGGCGACTTGGTCAACTGTCTCAGAATTATATAAAAATTGGGTCACAGGACCAGCGCGTTACCACGAGTCCAGTGGCACAAGTTTTGTCGCAATCTGACGAGCGTGCACAAAATGCACACGGCTTTCGCAAAAGTTATGACACGGGGATTGTCCACGGATACGGGCTGATTTCGACGCGCACACGCGTCCAAATCAGTTTCTGCAAACTCTCATACGTCCGGGTATGCTGCGTGCACCTTTTGGTACACTTGGTACATGACGGGGCGGTCCCGTTTGGCGGGGCGCGCTCTGTTTCACAATTTTTGGAAATCTAGAAAAAGTAGGTTTTCGGGATTTTTTAACGAATTTAATTCTACATACAACAGTTAATAATCTAATATTAATTAACAGAAATTAAACTAGTTAAAGTGGTATCCGCATACCAAAAAGAAAAATCGGATTCGGATCTCCGTGGTGGAAGATACGAATCCGGGAACATAGGTGGCCACCGTAGTTTTCTGCGATAAAAGTGGTCTTTTTCCGTCAACTTGGACGCTGTTTTCGCCTAGGGTTACGCATTGTTCGAGGTCTACTATCAACAGGTATTGAAGAGGGTTAAGTGGTGAACGTACTGGTGAAGACAGGGTCGCGTTTGGTCAAGCGAGAGCGCGAAAAACTGCGTGGAAAGAGAGGTAAGTTGCTGTAGCTTCTGCGCGGCGCGGTGCTCGCGCGGGGCGCGCGGTTGATCGGTTGGCCGGAGATGGCTCCGCGCGGCGGTTCTGGTGGCTGAGGGCGGCGTCGCTAGGTCTAGATGGGAAGAGGAGAATATGAATTAAGGTTAGGGTTTTGTTGAATAGGTTAGGTTATATATATAAGAAGAGAGGGGGAGGGAGGGAGAACGCGCAGGGGGGGGCTCGGCCTAATGCAAGGGCCTAGGCTGCTGCTGCTATTTATTCCCTTAAGGGTCTTAATGGGTTAGGAAAAGTGGGTTGCGGGTTATAGGTTAGGATCCATTAGGAATTTGTTTCATTTAGGGTTTTCTTTATTTCTTTTCTTTTTCTTTTTCTTTTTCTTTTCTCTTATTCATTTCTTTTTCTTTAATAAATATATATATATATATATATACATATATATATATATATATATATATATATATATATACATATATATATATATATATATATATATATATATATATATACAGAAAAGTCTAGAATTTGTATTTATGCATATCATTAAGCTAGCAACTGTCCAAAGGGTCTCCTACATGAAATAAATTAGAAAAAATTTCTAATGGCTCCATAAATCTCCTAAATGCACAAACACCTAAAATAAAAATTAAATAAATTCTATTTCTCCTAATTAGCCACTAATTACTATATTTTAATTAATAATTAATTAAAAAAAGATAAATATTATTTTTTAGGATTAGGGGTTTTACACTCCCTTAGGGATGTCAAGTACATAATTTCGCTGAGATAGTATAATGTCTTCGCTGAGATAGTATAATGTCATCATGCCTACTTTAGTTAGGATGTCAAGTACATAATTTCGCTGAGATAGTATAATGTCTTCCTTTCCCCTTGTAACTTTAATTCCCAAGAAGTAATTCAATGCTCCTATATCTTTGGTCTAAAACTGCTCACCCGTCTAAAACTGCTCACCCAGAAACTATTTCAGCCCTGTAATTCCCTAAGTATCGTCTCCCGTAATCACAATATCATCAACATAGACACCAAGTAGTACCCGCCCAACTGATATATGTCAGTAAAATACTGAATGATCCTTCTTTGATTGACACATGCCAAATTAATTAACAACGTGTGTAAATATACTAAACCAAGCACGAAGGGACTGTTTGAGATCATAGAGTGCCTTTTGCAAATAACACACTTTATCCTCCCTTGTAACGAACCCAGAAGATTGCAAAACAAACACTTCCTCTTAAAGGTCCCCATGGAGAATTGTATTTTTTACATCCAACTAAAGTAAGGGCCACTCATAATGGACAACTAAGGATAGAAGTACTCGTACAGAAGTTATTCTAGCAATAGAAGAGAAGGTCTCAAAATAATCCTCACCATGTATGAGAATACCCTATCGCTACAAGACGAGTTTTCAGACGGTCAAGGGTACCATCCGGTTTTACCTTGATTGTGAACAACCATTTGTAATACATTACCTTTTTACCAGTTTGCAAATCCACTAGATCCCATTTATGGTTTTTTTGAAATGTTCGCATCTCCTCTTCTATAGCGACGTGTCAACTAGGGTATTTAAGTCCCTTCTCTGCAAAATTGGGAATCTTAATCCCATCAGTAATAGCCACCAAGGACTGAGTGTGACTCGCGAGTCCTTTGTAGTTCTCAACATACAAAGGATGGTCGTGGTATGCACGACGGAGGTGAACTGGTATATCAGGTGGTGGTGCATTGATGGAGCTAGAGGAGACACTGATGATGACGCCGACTCTTCGGTTCTGAGCACCGAAGCTGGCTCTGTAGCTGTGGGAAGCATTGATGGTGCCTGTTCGGATAGAGCTGGTGTTCGTGGACCATTAGATAGTAAGACTAGCTCGATATAGGAGGGCACCATTACGAGGGATTGTTGTGTTTGAACTGGATAGAGTAAAAAATTCTCATCTGGATAAACCTTTGGGACAAAATTATTAGTTTTAAGAAGTGGGGGAAACTCGGTCTCGACAAAGGTAACATTCTGAGATATAAAGAACCTCTTCAAATCTGGGAAAAAATAATGGTACTATTTATGATCCTTAGGATACCGAAGGTAAATACACATGAGAGCCTTAGGGTCTAATTTTGTCACGACCCGCACCCGGAATTTGGGCATGAGTCGTGGGTACGTCCAGCCTACGCCGCAGCATCGGCGGTAGAACGCTGTCTAGGTCACAAACATAGTATATCCTGTCAATAGTCTCAACTCCGTACGGAGGACAATGCTAAAATAAACCACAGTTCTATAATATACTCAATCACAGCTATAAGAATAATGGCACGATGAGAATTGAAAAGAGTTCTATTTAAAACCAACCACAATAAGTCCAACTCAAAACTGGGGTCTAAATGACCTCACAAAGTCACAAATAAAATAAATACATCTCAGTCTCAGTCTAAAACAAAAATGCTGAAAAGTAATCTAAGGACAGGCTGGTAAGTTCTCCTCTAGGATAGGCACCTCCTCTGGGATTTCTGGAGTGAAATCTCCCTCTATTCCTGGGCCGTAATGAGTAGGGCAAAAGTCCTCCAGGTCCTCTGAAAATATTGTTATCCAGTCAGGATTGGAGCGAAGCACAAGCACTAACAGCAGTTTCATTAAATTGACAAAATCTATAAACAGTGTAAGAGATACAAGATGGAAATAAAAGCTGAACATGTGAAGTACAGGAGAAAATGAAATAGACAATAAAGCATCTAGCAATGAACAATAAACAGTGAATGCTAGAACAAATGTATCTGAATAAAGATAAAACATCTAGCTTATGTGTTTGAAATATTAGTTTATTATGTGATCGGCTTGGGACTGGATCAGGCTGGTTATATATGATTAGCTATGATTCTTTTAGGTCAGGCTAACCGCATGGTTAGCTATGGTGCATATAGTGGTCAGGCTAATCATATATAACAGCTATGGAGCATATAAGTGGTCAGGCTGCACCCGACGTGAGAAGTGGGGTGAGCTATGGTACATATAATGTTTGGATATGATCACATAATCTACTAATAGTTCCCCATCCCCCAGCTAGCACGATGAATTCCAACCACGACTCCTCGTGATGGGGATCTAGGGTGCTAACCCGTGTATCCATAGTGTCGGAATCAAGTATGAAATACACTACAATTTATAGAAGTAATCAACCATGAAAACTGTCAGAGAATGTACTCGCCTGTGGTCCTGAGTAAGATGTGAGGATCGATGTCCAAAGTAGAATTACAATGACCTATTTATGGAATATTAATGTCAGACATTAAATCAGAAGAATAACATGCTTAATTAAACAAAAGATGGGGTTTCTAGGTCAACTCTGAAGTTTACTAGTCAATACCAGGTCCAAACTAAGTTAATTGGTCTAAATTGGCCACTAACTAGCTAACACTAGTTATTCTAGGTATTTACCTAAGTTTCTAAGTGATACTAGCTTATTTAGCTAATTATCTACATTAACTAGTAACTTATTTTATCATATTAACATATATACCCAAATAACTAACAAGCTACTAATACTAACTGACATTCTAATTGGCTAACTGATTCTTAATATATATTAACTATCAATCCTAGCTTACTAACTCTCAAAACATACTAACTCTACTCTCTAACTGACTGCCACATAACAACTACACACAGACCTTCACCATTACCCTAACTGAAATTAAGTATCAGTCCCCAATACTGATACTTGAGTTGATACCAACTGACACATGAACACACACAGATATTGATACTTAAGTATCAGTCCCCAATACTACTACTATATACTGATACTTGCAAATTCCACACTGATACACTTTCCTAACTCTAATACTCAACTCAACACATATCTAGCTAATACACACAGGTACCTAAACTGAGACACTAAAACACTAAGACACTGCTACACAACTCCCTCTCTTGGTTCCTCTAAACTAATACTCACACATACACAACTCACTGACCAACTCATACACAGTTTAAAAACTGGGCACCTCACAGTCCTCACAATACACATGCCTATCCCCTACTCTGCTACACAGCCACACACTAATTCCTAACCCCAGTTTGCACAAAGGTATAAATTTAACTGTGAACTCAGGAACATAGCACCCAACTCACCTTGATACACTTACACACACTGACACAGTTCAAATACTGAACACATTCAGTGCTAGTACACACACACACTCATTCACACTGATGTTCACATAGGTAAAACACAGCAGCCATCAAATCCCCATCTCACTGATACTCAACTCATCAACTCCCTGATACACATATCTACACTGCATTCACAGACTAGTTTAACAGATTCCCCCCAAATCAATACACTGATATAACCTTACACACATACTGAAATTTATACTGAACCCACAGTTACAACTGAAATCTGCACACAACACTAAAGCATCCTCACACACATATATATAGACTGATACATAAACACACACATGGTACAATGCTGCCACAGACCTGAATTCTGTCCTACACTTGCACACTAGGATCCCCTGTTCACTGCACATAAACCTTACACACCCCCCACATAATCTGCTACTCACTAACACAGAAATCATACACATGTGCTGCACACAGACACAAGTTAGTCTGGACACATATACACACAGTCTACATATATTAACACATAGGTATTATGATACTAAATTATACATAGTTAGAGAAACACCCACATATATACACTGCTCTGTTTACACAGGTAATGCACTTCCCCCTCTAGCTACTGACAAAAACTCTAAACTTACACAAATAGTATCTGTACAGTGTACACCCCTCTAATATGTATACTGATACATATTCATGTGTACACACACAGATAAATAAATTCCCAGGTTGACACAACCTCCAGTACTAATGCACAGTACACAACCTCACCTAATCTAATACACATATACTGAATATTTGTAGATACACAGAATTGAATGTTTACTGATACATCAATGCTGCACCTACTGAACACAGAATACACTGTTCTCAATTCAATGCAGAGCCAAACTTTACACACTGCACACAGTACTTACAACCCATCCCCCAAATACTGAGACATACACATTTCTCTAATGCACACAGGATACATAGCTATAATTCCTAACTGATACACTACCCCCAACCACAGGAACTAACCAACGCACAGCCACATACACACAGAATCCTAGCTAGCACTGCACAGTTCTGGCCAAAACTCGATTGTGCACAGTCCTTCCCTAACACAGTGCACACAGCACAGAAAACTCGACTCCACAGGAATCAAACAACAATACCTCCACACATATGCATATATTTATATATATCAAATATCCTACCTCAAATTAGATAATAATAAAGTAGGTTAGATAGGTAATTCCATCTTGGCATTACAACAAACACTTATCATGTGGAAAATAGGGTTTCACCTAGTTTACTCATGAACCCAACTTAAAACCCAAAAAATCAAGTTTAACCAACACACATGGGATGAAATCAATCTACCTACCAATACCTAGGGTTAGGGTTCATGATAATCGGGGAAAACCAAACAAAATTCACCATAACCCTAGATCTCCTAGGTGTTCATGTAGAATCCCTAAAATTCGAATTCTAAACCTTAGGGTGGGTTCCTAATGGCCATTATTATCTGAAAACAGAAATTAAAGGAATGAAAACTAATGTTTTACCTGCAGGGATGGTTTCTTCAATGAGGTTCTTCTTCCCCAAAGCTTCTTGACCCACGTTCCTTGCTTTCCTTGCTTTGGAGGAGGAGAAAATGGAAACCCTAGGTTTAATCTCGAAAATGGGGTGGAGGATTGGTTTTCTCTGGTGGAGGCTAGGGTTTCCTTTCTCTCTACGTGAAGAATAGCCTAGAGAGAGGCTTCCTTTTATATAAACAACTAGGTTAGGGTTTCCAAGCTTAGTTTTAGGTTAAACCTTTATGTTAAGTCATGTAGAACCTAATGGACTCAGGTTTAGGTCTGCTAGAGTATTGAGGGTTCACCCCAGATTTTAGAATTCTAGGGTTTTGCTAGAATAGGGTTTACACATTAGGGTTTGGTCATTAGGGTTTGCCCTAATGCATTCTAGGGTCTGACCTAAAACTAAACATTACAAATAATATTATAATTAGTTACACACTCAGCAATTAATTAAATTCATAATTATTTAAAATAGCTAAAATTACACAAATGCCCCTATATGGAAAAGTGGTAGTGACAAGTCTACCCTCCTAAAAAAAATTTCGTCCTCGAAATTGGACTGAACTAGAACAAGAATGAAATCAAAAAAAAGAATTACCTCAAGTCTAGAAGAGATACGGGTATTGCTCGCGCATTTCGTCCTCTCTCTCCCAGGTCGACTCCCCTGGAGAGTGATGTCTCAATGCTACGCGAACCAAGGGAATAGTTTGGTTCCGCAACACCTTCTCTCTGCGGTCCAAGATCTCTACGGGCTGCTCAGGGTAGCTGAGCGTCGGACCAACCTCAATCTCCGAGTGATCAAGTACGTGACTAGGGTCTGCCACGTACCGTCTCAGCTGCGACACGTGGAACACATTATGCACTCCTTCCAATGCAGGCAGCAAGTCTAGTCTATACGCCACTGCACCTACCCTCGCCAGAATACCGAAGGGTCCGATGTAGCGTGGGCTAAGCTTTCCGTCTCTACCAAAACGAATCGTCCCACGCGTCGGAGAAATCCGTAGGAATACTAGATCGCCAACCTAACACAAAAACAGTCTCAACATGCAGTCTAAACAAACAAACAAACACAACCAGAAAACAACAATCTATACCTGAAACTCAAGGGGTCTACGGTGGCTGTCGGCCCAATGCCGCTGTCTGTCCTGTGCCACTCGCAGTCTGTCTCTGATGAGTTTCACCTTTTCTGCTGCATCCACGACCATTTTTGGTCCTAGCAAGGCTCTCTCTCCCACGTCGTCCCACGATAGCGGTGTACGACACCTCCGTCCATAAAGAGCCTCAAATGGTGACATCTCGATACTGGCCGGGTAGCTGTTGTTGTAAGCGAACTCTACCAGGTGCAGATGATCCTCCCAAGAACCTCCGAGATCTAGAACGCAAGTGCATAGCATATCCTCGAGAGTCTGAATAGTCCTTTCAGACTGCCCGTCTGTCTGGGGGTGATATGCGGTACTGAACTTGAGCTGAGTGCCCAAGCTAGCCTGCAGACTCCTCCAGAAGTGGGAAGTGAAACGACTATCCCGATCTGAGACGATGCTCACAGGAACTCCATGAAGTCTAACGATATGTCGCACGTACATCTCTGCTAGCCTCTCTGTCGACGTGCCCACTTTGAAAGGTAAGAAATGGGCTGATTTGGTCAACCGGTCCACGATGACCCAAATTGCGTCTTTCCCTCCTGGAGAACGTGGAAGCCCTGAAACGAAATCCATGGTCACGTGCTCCCATTTCCATTCTGGAATCGGTAAAGGTTGAAGCAAACCTCCTGGCCTCTGCCGGTCTGCCTTTACCTGCTGGCACACTAGACACCGAGATACGAAACGTGCTACCTCGCGCTTCATTCCATACCACCATACGTGCTCTCTCAAGTCCCGATACATCTTGTTGGCACCGGGATGCATCGAGTATTGAGAGCGGTGTGCCTCCTGCAAAATCTCCTCGCGCAGTTCCCCACTAGGCACACATATCCTTGTGCCGTGCCGTAAGGAACCATCATCTGCGATAGTGAAGTCATCCGACAATCCCATCTGAACCTGTGCTCTGATACTCCTCAGAGTCTCATCATCGTACTGCGCAGCTCTGATCCTGTCCATCAGTTCGGACTGTATCTGCAATCCCCACATCTGAATCTCAGCACCGGGAACTAACACTTCAATCTCCAAGCTTTCCAGATCAGCCAACAGATGCCTATCTGTCGTCAAGTACATAGCCATCGGATACCTGCTCAAGGCATCGGCGACTACGTTGGCCTTCTCTGGATGGTACTGCAATGATATGTCAAAGTCCTTCATCAGCTCTAACAATCTTCTCTGCCTCATGTTCAGCTCCTTCTGTGTGAATACGTACTTCAAGCTCTTGTGGTCTGTGAAGATCTCCACACGCTCTCCGTACAGGTAATGTTTCCACAGCTTTAGAGCGAAAATAACTGCTGCCAACTCTAAATCGTGGGTGGAATAATTCTTTTCATGAGGGCGTAACTGCCTGGAAGCATAGGCAATTACCATCCCGTGCTGTTGAAGAACACATCCCAGACCTTTTCCTGAAGCATCACTGTAGATGGTAAAACCACCTGTCCCTGATGGCAACGTCAAAATTGGAGCTGTCGTCAACCTCTTCTTCAGCTCATCAAATGCAGCCTGGCACTCCTCCGTCCACACAAAATCTACATCCTTCCTAGTCAGTCTGGTCATCGGCGCTGCAATCTTGGAGAAGTCTTGTACAAACCTCCTGTAGTATCCTGCTAGCCCGAGAAAACTCCTGATCTCAGCTACCGAACTGGGGGTAGCCCACGACTCCACTGCCTCGATCTTCTTTGGGTTAACCGAGATTCCGTCATCCGATACTACATGCCCAAGAAATTCGACCTCGTCAAGGAAGAATTCACACTTAGAGAGTTTCCCGTATAGCTTCTCCCTCCTGAGAGTCTCTAAGACCAATCTCAGGTGCTCTTCGTGCTCCTCCGGTGTCTTGGAATACACAAGAATATCGTCGATGAACACCACTACGAACTTATCAAGGTACTGGTGGAACACCTTGTTCATCAAGTTCATGAATACTGCCGGTGCATTGGTTAAACCAAATGGCATTACCATGAACTCAAACTGGCCGTACCTGGTCCGAAAAGCTGTCTTCGGCGTGTCTTCTTTCTTCACCTTCACCTGGTGATAGCCTGACCTCAAATCAATCTTCGAAAATACCCTCGCCCCGCTCAACTGATCGAAAAGATCATCTATCCTCGGCAGCGGGTACTTGTTCTTGATGGTGATATTGTTCAAAGCTCTATAATCAATGCACATGCGCACCGTGCCGTCCTTCTTCGGTACGAACAATACCGGAGCTCCCCATGGTGATAAACTGGATTTGATGAAGCCTTTGTCCTGCAGCTCCTCAACTTGCTTCTTCAGTTCTGCCAGCTCGCTGTTGTTGACTCTATAGACATGTTGTGAAATGGGCTCCGCTCCTGGAACCAAGTCTATAGAGAACTCAACGTCTCTGTCTGGCGGCAAGCCTGGCAACTCCTCTGGAAATACATCCAGGAATTCCGCTATCAGAGGATGTGGCAACTCCTCTTCTTCCGTCCTGGCTCCGCAAAATGTGCTCCCTCTCTGTTCCGCTGTTCCTCTGACGACCTCAAACTCCGGCTCTCCTGGTGGTCTAAACAATACTCTGCCTCTATAATAATCTATCGTAGCATGATGCCTACTCAACCAGTCCATTCCGAGTACAATATCGTACCCCGGAAGTGGCATGACAAGTAAGCTCACGCTCAAGTCTCGGCCTCCTACTGACACTCTCCGGTCCTTGCAGTGATCACGGACTAGGATAATACCTCCACCAGTTATGATCTTGCAAGTCCTAGCTAATGGTTCTGTGTCTAAATGATGTCGAAGTGCATATGATACAGACACAAAACTATGGGAAGCGCCAGAGTCGAATAAGGTAAATGCAGGAATACAATCGAGAAGAACCGAACCTGTGATCAAGTCTCCTGCTGGCTCGATCTCCTCGACTGCCATGGCGTATGCTCGCCCCTGGGGTGCACCTCTCTGCTGCTGATGCTGGGCGAACTTCTGATGTTGTGGTGGAAGTGGTCCCCTCTGTTGTTGGCCTCCTGGTGCGGTAGGCACCCTGCCTGGTCCTCTCTGGGCGGCTGCTCCACCCTGACCTGGACGAGTCCGAATGGTAGGGCAATCCCTCAGTTGATGTGTCGTCGATCTGCAGGACAAACATGAGCCCAATCTATGCCTGCAGATCTCTCTAGTATGTCCCATCTTCCCGCAGTACGCACACTGGATGGCGGGCTGGTTCTGTCTCTGTTGCTGCTGCTGGACCTGCCCTCGGGCTGGTGCCTGATGCTGCTGCTGAAAGGGCCTCTGCTGCTGCTGAAAGTGTGGACGCTTGCCTGGTCCCGCACTACTGTTTGCTCCTCCGGAAACATCGCGTCCCCTCTTGGGCCTGAGGTCCAAGTCATCCTCGGCTACTTGGGCATCCATCAATATGCCCTCGTAGGTAGCTGTGCGACATCCCGACGTGCGAGACTTGATCTCTCTTGTCAGCCCCTTTCTGAATTTCCGGGCCCTGTCCCCCGGATCTCTAATCATCGATGGCGCGAAGCGGCTCAGACGGGAAAACTCTGCGGCATACTCGTCGACGGACGAGCTCCCCTGGGCTAAGTCATGGAACTGACTCTCCAAAGCTCCCAGGGCGACATCAGGAAAGAACTTTTCTTTGAAGAGCTCCTTGAAAGCCTCCCAAGTGAGTCCCCCGCGCAAGAGTCTCGGCTCCGTGCGAAACCACGTCAAGGCAATGTCGAACATCTGGCTGCCAGCGGCCTCGATCTTGAACGCCTCTGGAAGCTGCGCCAAACGCAAGTTCCTCTCGATGTCCTCTAGCCAATCATCGGCGTAGAGTATCCCTTCTGTCCCCTTGAACTCCCGAGGCATCATCCTCTTGAAGTCCACAATGGTGCCCGGCCTCTGTTGTTGCTGACCAGGTTGTTGCTGCTGCTGAGTGACTCTCTCCACAGCTTGGAGAGCCACTTGGTGAGCATTCTCCATGTTCACCCTCATCATCTCTGTCTGGGCCTGATGTGCCTCAGCCTGCACTCTCTGGGCCTGTGCCGACGTCCTCTGGGCATCGACCATGCCCTGAATCAAAGCGAACATCTGTGCTCCATCGACGGGCACACCTCCTGGATACTGAACTGGTGGTGGTGGTGGTGGTAGCTCCGTCGTAGCTGCGGGGACCCTCTGAACAGGTGGTGGAGGACCCCCGACTGCTGCAGACACTCCCACTTGCACTGGAGATGTAGGAGGTGCTGCTGATGTCTGTCCGGCAGCACGAGAGGTGGCAGACCTCTCTGAATCTGCTGCTCTGAGTCTCTGGGACCTTCTTGGCGGCATCCTGAAGACAGATCGAAAGATTCAATTAAGGCAATAGATATAATATCAAGGAAGGACAGAAAAATTTCTAAAGGAATTAATCATTAAGAATAGTATCATAAGAATCAGAATTCCTAATTGTGATTGAGCATATCCTCGGCCTAATTTCTATTTCCTAAAACAGGCTCGTAGTAATACTCTAAGCGAGCACCACTACGATATCACTCTAATCTGAATCTAAGACTCGACTACTGACTGGACTACAGACTAGACCTGCATGGGCCACCACTAAAAACGTGTCACGACCCGCACCCGGAATTTGGGCATGAGTCGTGGGTACGTCCAGCCTACGCCGCAGCATCGGCGGTAGAACGCTGTCTAGGTCACAAACATAGTATATCCTGTCAATAGTCTCAACTCCGTACGGAGGACAATGCTAAAATAAACCACAGTTCTATAATATACTCAATCACAGCTATAAGAATAATGGCACGATGAGAATTGAAAAGAGTTCTATTTAAAACCAACCACAATAAGTCCAACTCAAAACCGGGGTCTAAATGACCTCACAAAGTCACAAATAAAATAAATACATCTCAGTCTCAGTCTAAAACAAAAATGCTGAAAAGTAACCTAAGGACATGCTGGTAAGTTCTCCTCTAGGATAGGCACCTCCTCTGGGATTTCTGGAGTGAAATCTCCCTCTATTCCTGGGCCGTAATGAGTAGGGCAAAAGTCCTCCAGGTCCTCTGAAAATGTTGTTATCCAGTCAGGATTGGAGCGATGCACAAGCACTAACAGCAGTTTCATTAAATTGACAAAATCTATAAACAGTGTAAGAGATACAAGATGGAAATAAAAGCTGAACATGTGAAGTACAGGAGAAAATGAAATAGACAATAAAGCATCTAGCAATGAACAATAAACAGTGAATGCTAGAACAAATGTATCTGAATAAAGATAAAACATCTAGCTTATGTGTTTGAAATATTAGTTTATTATGTGATCGGCTTGGGACTGGATCAGGCTGGTTATATATGATTAGCTATGATTCTTTTAGGTCAGGCTAACCGCATGGTTAGCTATGGTGCATATAGTGGTCAGGCTAATCATATATAACAGCTATGGAGCATATAAGTGGTCAGGCTGCACCCGACGTGAGAAGTGGGGTGAGCTATGGTACATATAATGTTTGGATATGATCACATAATCTACTAATAGTTCCCCATCCCCCAGCTAGCACGATGGATTCCAACCACGACTCCTCGTGATGGGGATCTAGGGTGCTAACCCGTGTATCCATAGTGTCGGAATCAAGTATGAAATACACTACAATTTATAGAAGTAATCAACCATGAAAACTGTCAGAGAATGTACTCGCCTGTGGTCCTGAGTAAGATATGAGGATCGATGTCCAAAGTGGAATCACAATGACCTATTTATGGAATATTAATGTCAGACATTAAATCAGAAGAATAACATGCTTAATTAAACAAAAGATGGGGTTTCTAGGTCAACTCTGAAGTTTACTAGTCAATACCAGGTCCAAACTAAGTTAATTGGTCTAAATTGGCCACTAACTAGCTAACACTAGTTATTCTAGGTATTTACCTAAGTTTCTAAGTGATACTAGCTTATTTAGCTAATTATCTACATTAACTAGTAACTTATTTTATCATATTAACATATATACCCAAATAACTAACAAGCTACTAATACTAACTGACATTCTAATTGGCTAACTGATTCTTAATATATATTAACTATCAATCCTAGCTTACTAACTCTCAAAACATACTAACTCTACTCTCTAACTGACTGCCACATAACAACTACACACAGACCTTCACCATTACCCTAACTGAAATTAAGTATCAGTCCCCAATACTGATACTTGAGTTGATACCAACTGACACATGAACACACACAGATATTGATACTTAAGTATCAGTCCCCAATACTACTACTATATACTGATACTTGCAAATTCCACACTGATACACTTTCCTAACTCTAATACTCAACTCAACACATATCTAGCTAATACACACAGGTACCTAAACTGAGACACTAAAACACTAAGACACTGCTACACAACTCCCTCTCCTGGCTCCTCTAAACTAATACTCACACATACACAACTCACTGACCAACTCATACACAGTTTAAAAACTGGGCACCTCACAGTCCTCACAATACACATGCCTATCCCCTACTCTGCTACACAGCCACACACTAATTCCTAACCCCAGTTTGCACACAGGTATAAATTTAACTGTGAACTCAGGAACATAGCACCCAACTCACCTTGATACACTTACACACACTGACACAGTTCAAATACTGAACACATTCAGTGCTAGTACACACACACACACTCATTCACACTGATGTTCACATAGGTAAAACACAGCAGCCATCAAATCCCCATCTCACTGATACTCAACTCATCAACTCCCTGATACACATATCTACACTGCATTCACAGACTAGTTTAACAGATTTCCCCCAAATCAATACACTGATACAACCTTACACACATACTGAAATTTATACTGAACCCACAGTTACAACTGAAATCTGCACACAACACTAAAGCATCCTCACACACATATATATAGACTGATACATAAACACACACATGGTACAATGCTGCCACAGACCTGAATTCTGTCCTACACTTGCACACTAGGATCCCCTGTTCACTGCACATAAACCTTACACACCCCCCACATAATCTGCTACTCACTAACACAGAAATCATACACATGTGCTGCACACAGACACAAGTTAGTCTGGACACACATACACACAGTCTACATATATTAACACATAGGTATTATGATACTAAATTATACATAGTTAGAGAAACACCCACATATATACACTGCTCTGTTTACACAGGTAATGTACTTCCCCCTCTAGCTACTGACAAAAACTCTAAACTTACACAAATAGTATCTGCACAGTGTACACCCCTCTAATATGTATACTGATACATATTCATGTGTACACACACAGATAAATAAATTCCCAGGTTGACACAACCTCCAGTACTAATGCACAGTACACAACCTCACCTAATCTAATACACATATACTGAATATTTGTAGATACACAGAATTGAAGGTTTACTGATACATCAATGCTGCACCTACTGAACACAGAATACACTGTTCTCAATTCAATGCAGAGCTAAACTTTACACACTGCACACAGTACTTACAATCCATCCCCCAAATACTGAGACATACACGTTTCTCTAATGCACACAGGATACATAGCTATAATTCCTAACTGATACACTACCCCCAACCACAGGAACTAACCAACGCACAGCCACATACACACAGAATCCTAGCTAGCACTGCACAGTTCTGGCCAAAACCCGATTGTGCACAGTCCTTCCCTAACACAGTGCACACAGCACAGAAAACTCGACTCCACAGGAATCAAACAACAATACCTCCACACATATGCATATATTTATATATATCAAATATCCTACCTCAAATTAGATAATAATAAAGTAGGTTAGATAGGTAATTCCATCTTGGCATTACAACAAACACTTATCATGTGGAAAATAGGGTTTCACCTAGTTTACTCATGAACCCAACTTAAAACCCAAAAAATTGAGTTTAACCAACACACATGGGATAAAATCAATCTACCTACCAATACCTAGGGTTAGGGTTCATGATAATCGGGGAAAACCAAACGAAATTCACCATAACCCTAGATCTCCTAGGTGTTCATGTAGAATCCCTAAAATTCGAATTCTAAACCTTAGGGTGGGTTCCTAATGGCCATTATTATCTGAAAACAGAAATTAAAGGAATGAAAACTAGGGTTTTACCTGCAGGGATAGTTTCTTCAATGAGGTTCTTCTTCCCCAAAGCTTCCTGACCCACGTTCCTTGCTTTCCTTGCTTTGGAGGAGGAGAAAATGGAAACCCTAGGTTTAATCTCGAAAATGGGGTGGAGGATTGGTTTTCTCTGGTGGAGGCTAGGGTTTCCTTTCTCTCTACGTGAAGAATAGCCTAGAGAGAGGCTTCCTTTTATATAAACAACTAGGTTAGGGTTTCCAAGCTTAGTTTTAGGTTAAACCTTTATGTTAAGTCATGTAGAACCTAATGGACTCAGGTTTAGGTCTGCTAGAGTATTGAGGGTTCACCCCAGATTTTAGAATTCTAGGGTTTTGCTAGAATAGGGTTTACACATTAGGGTTTGGTCATTAGGGTTTGCCCTAATGCATTCTAGGGTCTGACCTAAAACTAAACATTACAAATAATATTATAATTAGTTACACACTCAGCAATTAATTAAATTCATAATTATTTAAAATAGCTAAAATTACACAAATGCCCCTATATGGAAAAGTGGTAGTGACAAATTTATAAAGGGTAGGCTGAGTATCCCGAACATAACACAAGCATCCAAAAATTTTGAGAGGTAGTGGAAAGGGAATTCAATTGGGATGTAAATGAAAAAAATACGTGGCTCCATCGAAGATACGAGACGGCATGCAATTAGTAAGATAATAAGCCGTCATGACAACATCCGACCAAAAAAATTTGGTGTGCTAGCATGAAACATTAGTGCTCGAGTTATTTCCGACAGATGATGATTCTTATGTTCAACCACACCATTCTGTTGTGGAGTATAAGGAAAGAAAGTTTGGTGGATAATTCCATTTTTAGCAAGATAAGAAGAGAACACCCGTGACACATACTCACGACCATTGTAGCTCCGAAGACACTTAATGGAAACCTCGAATTGGGTTTTTATTTCAAAGAAAGTACACCAAATATTAAATAATTCAGATCAATTCTTCATATAGAAGACATATGTGACGTGTGAGTAATCATCAACAAAAGACACAAAAATATTTAAATCCCATTATCGATTCAATAGGACATGGACCACAGATATCAGTGTGGACAAATCTATATGGAGTTGAAATAGATTTATCCAGACTTACTGGATAAGATGCACGATCATGTTTAGCTAGACTACATGACTAATAATGAGGAGAAACGCGAAGATCTAGCAATGGACACAATTTTTGGAGAGCTTGGAGGGATAGATGACCAAGCCGTCGATAATATAATTCAAAGGGATCGCGACACACACTGGCACAGAAAGAAGACAAGGTCAAATCAACCAGGTATAAGCCTCTGACCACATGCCCCTTACCAATAGTCTTTTTCGTCTTCAGGTCCTGAATAATACAACCATCAGAAAAAAAAATTACTGAGTAGTGTAAGTCTCTAGTTATGCGACTAATAGATAATCAAATGAACTGGTTGCTAGGTGTATGTAATACTGAAGTGAGTTAAAGAGTGGGAGAAAGTCGGGCACTTCCTCGTCCATAAACTTTCAGAGAACTACCATTTGCAACAGTAAAATATGTCACACGACTTACAGACTCATAAGTATGCAACATATCGACGTCACCTGTCATGTGATCAGACTCGCCCGAGTCGATTACCCACTATTTTGGTCTTACCACACACGTTGTTGAGTATCCGACAGTAGATCCAGATATAGAAACTCCTCCATATTACTAAGCATTAAATTTAGTAAATTGAGCATAAGTCACTGTAGTCATCTGTACTGATCGTTTTTCATCACCAGGAGCATTTGATGCAACATTGGCAATAGAAGCTTTGGGGCACTACTGTTAAAAATAGCCAGTTTGACCACAGTTAAAGTATGTTCGCGGTCGTCCTTCATTGCTTCTTCCACCATCATGACCAGCAGGCTGGCCACCACGTTGACCACCACGGCCCCTACGGAATCCATCACGAGTAGCACCCAAGGCAGATCCATCAGCAGGTGCATTACTCGTATCATTGCCAACTACTTTCGCTGCCCGTAGAACACGAAAGTGGGCTTCTAGTAGAGATAGAACCTTGGCCCTAACAATAATTTGAGAGCGTGCAGAGTCTGCATCAGAACGAAGGGAGGCAAGATACGCCATGATATACAGCTACTGACGTTGAGTCATTGCCACATTGATATTTATTGTCAGGGGTAACAAATGATCCACCTCGTCAGTTAGGGACCTAACGGCACAGAAGTGGTCCTTATGTGACTTGTCTCCGTGATCTTCTCAGTAGACTCTAACAACCGAATCATAGATACAAAAAAAAATTATGTTTTTCGTCAAACGCAGTTGCTAGGACCTCCCATAATTCTTTCACTGAATTTGTATTCTAAACCATGTCCTCAACCGATAGTTTCATCGAATTCGTCAACTGTGTAAACAATTGACTATCATCCATCTTCCACTGCTCTTATATGGGATCAATCACCGCTGGAGGATGTCAGTTAGATATTTTGACAACCGCAGTCACCAAAGTATCTTCTCGACCTTCTTGTGCTATGTGGAGTAACCATCTGGACCTTCCAGTCGTCGATCGACAAGTCAAATTGATGAAATCACCGTGCTAGTGCTTGGTGTCCCCGTTATTGTGTTTTTAGCATCGGTATTGTCAGCATTGCTACTCGTCACAATATTTTTCATCCTTCAAGTTCTCGGTTTGACTAACGATGGTCGCCCCAACCCGATATTCATATCAACCTCGCCAATGCATGATAAACGTTGCCAGGCCTGGCTCGCGCAATGTTGGCAGAGATTCAAATGTGGATCACATAAGGCAGGACAGAGATTCAAACAATCCAGGTTTCTCTCTGTTAGATCCTGATATGGATGTCGATCCAGAAACAGAGATTCATACAAACAACCAAGTTTGCTCTTTATGAACTCCTGATGTCGGTATTGAGGTTCAGATGTTCATGCAAACAATCATAGTTTACCCTTTGAGGATCTCAACGCCGATATTTTATTTTTGAACGAATCGCATCTAGGGTTTTTTTTTGGAGGGTAAGTCATGTGGCGGATGGAACTGGGATTAGGGTTAGGGCTTGTGGACATGATTAGGTTTAGGGTTTGAAGATGGGTGGCTGAGATGGGGTTGTCAGCTGAGATGGGGGGAGCGGATCTAGATGTGAAGGGTTTGAAGATCGGGGGGGTTGACTGAGATCGGACGCGTCTGAGATGGGGGTGATGGTGACAGCAACAACAGCAGCGAAGACAACACCAGCAGCACAAACATTAGCAGTAGCACTGTAACAATGCATCAATAGAACAGCGCAACCATGCAGCAGTAGCAGCATAGCGCAGCAACAACCTCACAAGATATGGGGGAGAGAGAGAGAGAAGGGGGTGGGGATGACGGCTAGGATTTTGGTTCTGATACCATGTAGAATAGAATGATTGGATTATTCATTAATAATGTGATAGTATATTATATATAGGAGAGGAATCATCATCTCTCTATTATTCTACCTGATGTGGAACTAAAGTCCATTTGACCAATACACTAATACTTAACACGGGTGATTGCTAACAAGGGCTCATATTATTCAGCATTTATTTTGAACTGTTGAACTTTGAATCTCTTATGAAGGGAAAGAATATATTTTCTGTCTTCCGAAATGCACAGACCCTCTAGGTCTCTTACCATAATTACACAACAAGAGGAATAAAAAAAATTATTTAACTTTTGGGCACACCAACGACAATCCGTGGCCTTTAATTATTAATTTTTAGTAGTTATTTAATATTCTTTCAGGAATTTTATGTATAGAGAATCAAAGTTTAAGTAAATTAGAAAAAAAAATTGTGTATTTGTAAGGAGAGAACAGAAACATCTTTATTAAGGACGTTTAGTTCTCTCCAAATTATAAAATAATATAAAATTAAAAATGTCTTTACTAAAAGCGTTTTCAAATTTTTTTTAATTTTTTACCGACCGAAGATTTTTAACAAATGAAAAAAAAGTCCAACCTTATTACGGACGTTTTGAATTTTTTTTTTTTTTTACGACCGAATATAAAATATGGACAAAAAATGAAACCGCCCCTAACAAGGGCGTCTTCCCTTGCAAAGCAGGTCTCTCCAAACATACATTTTGCATATATGTCCCTCTTATTTTTCTTTATTTGTTATCATTTTCAATATTATATTTTTGCATATAAATCCCTCCAAATGCAGCAAATTGCAGCCGCTCTTAAAAAAATATTATTTTTGTTGGCAATTTGTAGGGCTTTTGTTGGCTCTTTAGATATAGGTCCCTCCAAACTTTGATTTATTCCATTATTGTTAAAAGAATAAAAAAACTTGAAGACGCTCATTGTAGGGACGTTTTACTTTTTTTAATAATCTCGAGAAAATAAAAAAAAGTTGAAAACGCCCTTATTTGGAACGTTTTGGATAGAATATATTTTTTCCTTACTTCTTTCAGACGGAATAAAAAATTTAAATTAAAAATGCAATTATATATTATTTTTTATTTTGGAGAGAATTAAAACTTTTTTAGTAAGGACGTTTCTGTTTTCTCCTTGTAAATATGCCAAAAAAAATTATAATTTACTAGAACTTTGATGCTTTATACAAAAAATTCCTATATTCTATGTACAAAGTCCATCAAATTTATTTCATCAATGTTATCCAAAATGCAATCATTCTTGCATGTTACTGCTACTGTTTATTTTGTTGGATTAAACCAGAATTTTGACTTCAGATGTAGTAGGTTTTTTGTCTGTCACTCATAGGGAGTTTATGAACAGTTATGTTCCCAACATCAGTTGTCTAGAATGTATTTTCAGATCCAGCAGAGATATTTGGAATTTCACCAGCCTATGTTGAGCCAGTTGATACTAGTCTTAGCTGAATAATCTCTCAAGGATGGCAATACGACAGGTAAGCGTTTCGTTTAATCGGTCTCACTGAACAGAGATAACCAAAACCGAATAAACAAAACATTAAAAAATTTAAAACTAAAACCGAATCAAAATTAGTCATGATCGAAATTGAACCGAACTGATAATCGATTTGGTTTGTTCGGTTAAAATATTTTTATATTATTTAATGGGTCGGATCCAAAGTTGGACTTGTTATTAAATTATATTAAAAAATACAATATTTATACATATTTCTGTTGTATTTCAAAGTTAGATCCAAAACTGGGCTAGTTGTTAAATTATCAAAGTTGAACTTTAAAACAAACAAACAAACACACACACACGCACACGCACACGCACACGCACACACACACATACACACACACATATTTCTTTTATAATCATATTTCTTTTAGAACTCTAGTTTGGACTCGTATCTCTTATTAGGAAAGTCTCTATACTTAGTTTTTATAATATTTGATTAGGATTAGAATTTGTGTTGGATTAGAATTAGGTTGTCATAAAAGTACTATAAATATGCACCTTTTGTATCTAGTTAAAAAAAACTTTTTAACCAATAAATTTTTTCTTTAATTTCTAATATTTGTTTTCTTTTCTTGGTCGTGGACTCGACTATTTCGTGGATTCAGAAGCCCATCGCTTGAGATTTTCAAACAACCTTCGTGCGGACCATTCACCAAGCCATCTGTCAGAGTTTTTGCGGTACCGCTTTGCTCTCACCCAGTTACGGTGGTCCAGTTATCGTCATCACCGATTGACTAGGACATTGCCAGGCACGAAGGTAATCACCCGAGTACGCTATCACTGGTGAGGGGTCCACATGAAGTTGTGCCACAAAAACTCTGACTTGACCATCGCTACCAAAATAAGACATATTAACGACGCCTAAAAATGTCACTAAAACGTAAATATACGTCGATAAATATAAATAACAATGTATTTACGACATCCAGGTGATGTTGTGTATTTCATACTCGCTAACGATAAAAACATCGCTATACGTTGCTAAAGCGACGTATATTAGCGACAACATAACCTCGTGAACGACTTTAACGTTGGCGACGTATAATGGCACAACGTTATTAGTCAGACGTCGCCTACGTTGCTAAAAGTCACTGACAATTTTGACATCAGCGATGTTTCCTTGGTTGCTAAACGTCGATGATGGTTTTAAAATTGGCGACATTGGCATATTGCTAAACGTCGCAGATGGTTTTAAGATTAGCTACGTTTTGCGACTGCCAGCGACGTCTAAGATAAAGCTTAGAGACATTCTGATGCACGTTAGTGACGTCTTATTGTGTCACTGATAGTCGTAGAACGTTGTTGATTGTCACTAATCTACAAAAACAAAAACATATAATTTGTAAAATAGTTTCCAACAACGATGTATTGCGATATCCATTAATGGAATCGCTAAATTTATATAACTTAGCGACGTTTGTTTATGACGTCACTAATAACGTCACTAATTGGTCATATTTTGGCAGTGCATTGCCAGGTAAGAAGGTAAGCCTACTCCATATAAGACTGACTGGATTCAACAGGACCACAACATGGTCGTCTCTGAAGTTTGTCGCATACACTTCTTCATCGAAATAACCTACAAAGATGAAGTCATGTTCAATATTGTCGACATGGACTCTTGTTATATCATCATCGGTCGACGGTGGTAATTTGAAAAAAATATCATGTACCGGAGAAGAGACAACAAATATTCCTTCATTTAAGATGGGAGAAGTCTCACTCTCCATCCATTAGCACAGAGCGGTATTCATATGACCAGTCCACAACAACAAAAGGCTGTTATGATTGTTGACGGTCAAGAACTTGAAAGTGGTCTTGAGAAATAAGAATAAATCTACGTATTAATTGTATAAGGTAAAGTAGAAGTATCCCGTACAAACATTCCTGAAGCAGCTCAGCCTTTAACACAAGAGTTTTGCGACGTCATGCCAGATGAACTGCCCCGTGAGCTGCCACCAATGAGAAACATTCAACATAAAATAGACCTCATCCCAGGTTTTAGACTTCCAAATATTCTACATTATCAGATGAGTCCCCATGAATGCAAAATTCTCCAAGACCAAGTTGAATAATTTGTCCAGAAGGGATTGATCAGAGAGAGTCTCATTCCTTACGCGGTTCCCGCATTGCTTGTAACAGCCCAGTTCGTTTAGTTCTACAAGATGACTCAAATGGCATATCGATACTTGGACTTGGAGTTTCAGCGGTTCACTCGGAGTCTCGCTTGGCTGAAGCAAGCCCTCGTTCAGTTGGGTGGCTAAGATGAACCTGTCTTTGCTTGGCCAGCACACCTAAGAAATTGGATATACATATTAGATCGCTAGGCGATAACCCCTTGCATGCTAATAAGAATACAACCCACCTTGCTAAGGAAATAATTCCATCTTGTATTGCTTGTGTTAGAACATGGAAATAAAACTTGATTTATTGTTAAGTTTCTCGTACTATCCCTTAGACCCGTGCTAGCATAATCGCTTATGTTTTCAAATATGGCTATGTCGCATGCTTCCTTAAAAGTTATATTCATACGGTTCCAATGTTTAGCTGCTTTAGAAAATCACTATGCTCGTCTCGTAAGATTCATGCCACGACCCTGTAACACTATCCTGTCTTGCATTCATCTAGTTTGGCCAAAAGACTATCAAATAGTCATTCTGTGTAAGTATGAACTTGAAAGTATTCAGAACCGTTAAGTCGCCAAGGCATTTCCTGAACTAGGGGTTGCATCAAGTCAAGTAAAGCAAGAATCACATCCCGTAGAGCAATGCTCGTTCAGAAAAAGAATAAAGAATTGAGCATGTCATGCCGTGAATCTCATAAATCTGAGATCCTAGACTTGCATGTCGCGGACAACTTATGTACAAGGTATATTCAATTTGTTCTTGCGGACGGTTTCCAGGGTACTGGGGCTGATCTGATCCGGACGAAATATTATGTTAGTCTTTGTGTTCGAGCAGGATGACATGTAGTGTCTCGTGTACCTTTTGTTATACGCCATTCTCGCTCAAAGACTAGGTAATCTCGTGTTCGGACAACATGGCATGTGACGCTTTGTATTCTTTGAGTCGCATACCATTCTCGCTCAAGACTACAGCTCGTCCTTTATGGCTATGCCAGCGACTCCTATTCATATAGATTAAGTCATCCTCGCTTAGCAGCAATCCGCGTGCAAGTCATTACATCGTGCCTAGTAATATGGAACCCTGATCGGTTATGAGTAATAGATATATCTGCACACTTGTATATATTTGAGCTTAAATATCCTCTGTAACACGTTTAATACCGGTGTAACTCGTGCACCTGAAATCAGAACCCGCTCGCGATACTGTGTTTGCTAATAAAATTTCCCTTAGATTTTATTATATATACTCATGCTTGGTTTAACTTAGTTTACCTTGGACAGGGAAGGACGGATGGTAAGTTGGTAAGTATTGTCGTGTTACTCTTATATTTTTGCCATGAAATTAATTCTAAGGAAAGACTAGAAAGACAACAATGATAGAGTAAACATAACTAATTGAACGTGTTGGATTTGTTGAGCGGGAGAGAATCCTCCCCACTAGTGCATTCAATGTACTGATAACCCAAAGATTGTGTTTAGGGTGCGGGAGAACCTCATTCGGTAAAGAGTGTCCTTTTGTGCGCGCTAATTAATGTACGGAGTATCCCTTTTTGAAGCACATATACAGGACATAATGTTGAAACATCGCCCATGCATCATTATTTGTTGTAAGTCACTTGGCTCACCTTTATTGTTTAGAGCGAGAGAGAGCATAAGCGACTTGTAATCTCGGCCTAGTGTCGCTTGTAATACTTATTCAGAATCAATAAAGAGCTAGTTTTTGTATCATACTTGTGTTCGTTCTATGATTTTGCTATATTGACCTTGCGAACTTGTTATCTCACTACCCGTTCTATGCCCGGCCTTGCGCGGGCACAACTTAGGCTCGTGCGGCATCACACCCATGCGAGGATGTTCGGCCCTTACAGGGCCGGGGCGTGACATATTGGTATCAAAGCGTCGGCTTTACGTCCTTGGCCTCGTATCAAATTTCTTTGCTTGAAAGTTCGTTCATGGGTAATCCATTAGACTCTCTCTCAATGTTCCTCGGGATGTTCCATACAATAAGTCTAGCTAGTTGAATGGATCTCATATGGGTATTTTGTTTGATCAGGACAGCTATACGGAAGACCTTGTGGTCTGAGCAATAGGTGTTACATACTTGGCTTGTTTGGTGCTAGCATGCATTTGTGTGATATTAGAATATTATTCGGATGAGATAAGTTGGATTCAGATCATGAAATTGAGAGATATCTATCAATAAAGCTGATTTTGGAAACTATGATACCGTTGATACGGAATTGAGGATCGTACTTGGATTTTAAGGAACGCATTGGTTGGATGTTAGCGATGCGAATATGGTTTCAAGGATTTTTGTGTGGCTTGAACTTGAGTGGTATATGGGGAAACTTTAAGGAATATTCTTTGGATCATTAGATTTCGAGATAGCAACGAGACGGTCAGGAACGCAAAGTCGTACAAGAGATTAGTGCAAAGTCATACAACTAGTGAAGCCTATTAATATTGATATCATGTATCTCGTACAAGAATTACTCAAATAATTTTTGTATAAATTATGTAGAAGTTGGGATGATGTCGGATAAGCATTGAAACGAATTACTTGCTTGAGGAAGAATAAGAAACCAGAAAAGAGAATTGAATAAAACGGATGGACTTTGTGTCGAGCATTTAAGTTTCATAGAATTTATGGTGCCTTCATCGTAGCTTGACCGACTTCGCTATCGCAAAAGCTGGTTGAAATACATGTATCTTGGGTGCACCTTAAATATATGTACGATCCAGACTCGACGACATGCTAAATTCGAACCAACTTCACTATTGTTAGGCTTGGTTAAAATGCATATACTTGGAGGATGCCTCGAATGTGTGCATGATCTAGACTCATCGGTATACGAAACTCGAATGCAGCTACAAGTGAATATGATTATATGTGAATAGAACTAGTGCGATTGGAAGATAGCTTAATCAAAGTGATAGTGCGAGAAAGAGTTAGAGCGTAAGAGAATTCAGGTTGGACGAAATGCAATGATTCGAAAGAATTGATGAATCAAATTTGATATTAGAGATGGGAATCAAGTTGGTTTGATGATATGCAAAATAACTATAAGGAATTGATCTTGTATATAACTTAGACGTTAAAAATTGGTTGAACGATGCGATATAGTGTAAAAGAATTTTTGATGGTTATATAGACGAACTCGATGAAATAGAATGCTATGGATATTGGTAGACATGGGTTCGAGGATTCTCTAGTTGAAGAATAATATATTTATGATCAAGTGTACTTGAGGAAATGAATGCTTGAAGATGGATCTTGGATCGATGCAACGGGATTGATGTTTAGGAAGAGATTGGATATGAAATATGACTCAGACGAAATGAACGCATAACAAAGGAAAGCTCGATAAGTTTTGAAGATTTCTCTAGTACATGGTTGGAGAATGAATTAAGTTGAGGATAAGTTAGCTTGAAAATTGATGCAAGTAGTGCTTGATGGTTTCCTGAACAAATATATGAATCATGTCGAACAATTTAGAGAATCGGATATGAGAATTATGGTTTAGAGATTTGAATCGTGACTTGGAAACTTGACTTGGATAGATGGATAAGTTGACCTTAGCGGATACTTCTGAGGAGATAGGCTATGCGAATTGATAGGTTGGGCATGCGATATCACATAATGCATTGAGGATTGTGTTGCAATTGATTTTACCTTAGGACGGCTTTTCTGAACAGACTCGTAGCCCTGACTCAAGATATTTTGTTTGGGTAGGATGATCTATACTTTATGTTAGAAATCTAAGTGATGCAAGCTTTGGATATAATAGCCTGTACGAATGGACAATGGTTTAACCTTAGTTTTGGGTGAGTATGGTACTCTGGATTTTCATATTATGGATAGTGATCATAATTGTAACTATGACCTGGTGAGCGACCTAGTGGTTAGGAAGATGACCCCTTGATGAGATTTGAGTTAGTGTGATCAACCTTAGAATTGCCTGGATAAGACTTCATAACTGGGGCAGCAATAGTTAGAATTAGGACTTGGTTTTTAGATATGTGCCTAGAAGAGTTGGTGTTCAACGTGATTGGAACAAATGATGGAAATTTAGAGAATTGTCGGTGGAATTACTTAAAATCGAATGGACCGTACAAGCAAAAGTATAAGTTAATATTGAAGACTTATCGAATTCGTGTTGGTGTTGAATGTATGGAATGAATCATGGAAAAACTTGGATCATGCATTGAATAAGAATAAAAATTGTGTGCTTGGAAGATGTTCTAAATGGTACTAAAATACTAAGGATTGAAATCAAATTAGAATTGACTTAGGTTTTGATCGACTCCTCTCGTGGTATTATGGTAATTTCATAAGGCGAGAGATACTGGATGATAAATCGTGTCATAGCAAGGATTGATTGAAAAAAAAAGTATTGATAAATGGATTGGATATAAGTTGATATATGTCAGGATGGATAAGTTAAAGATCGTTCGGGAAGATGGAACAAACGTGAATTTTAACTTGGTTAGGATGCAGACGATATCATCGCACTACCAAAATAATACATTTTAGCAACATCCAAAAACATCGCTAATTAACCAAAAAATGTCGTTAATAATAATTAGAGAGGTAATTAACGATGTTTATGTATCGTCGCGTATTCCATAGTCGCTGACAAGAAAAATGTCGTTATTCGTCGCTATAGCGACATATATTTGCGACGTGATGACGTTGTCGTAGTTTCGACATCCAACGTCTCGACGTCGGTATATCGGCGACGTCCTAAAGTGTCGCCAAACGTCGCTACAATAGCGACTTAATCAGCGACATTCTGCGACAAAAATGCTGACATGACAGAAATTGCCATCTCAGAATTATAGCGACGTTTAGCATCACTTAGCAACGGACATCTATTTTTTAGCGACGCAATCTCCCCCATCACAAGATGTTGCTAGACGTTGCTGAACGTCGCTATTTTTGAAATATAGTACTTATAGTATCTTTACTAGGATTTTCAGATGTTAATGTTATGGAAGAAAGGATATTTATAATTTTTTTTATGCACAAGAGGTTCTTTGTGAATTGTTAAAATTCATAAAAAACCCCAAGGGTACAAAAAATGTAATCAATAACCTATCTTCCTAACATATGATCATCCCAATAAAGATACCATAAGTAATGTATAATAAAATATTACAACCATAAATTATTTGTATCGTATATAAAATATTTGTTGAGATACCAATATTATAACCATAAATTATTACAATATAGGTGATGATGGGGACTTGGGAGCCATAGGGATGGTAGGAGTAGGTCAGGCGTGGCGGGGGAAGCCTACAGTGCTGGCGCAGCGGAGGCGGAGGACGAGGTAGTGGGAGTCAATGAGGGGGCCATGGTCGGAGTTATGGAAGATGCGGTTGTTGCCAACGACGACGCAGGAGTCGTATGGGAAGGGAAGGGGGTGGCGGGTGGCGGAGCCAGTGGAGGCGAAGGCGGGTGGCAGAAGTCGTGGCGGAGGAGGAGGCGTATGGCAGGAAGTCGTAGCGGGTGGCGGAACCGGCAGAGGCAGAGGCGGATAGAAGAAGTCGCGGCGGAGGCGGGTGGAGGAAGTCGCGGCGAAGGCGAAGGCATATGGCCGAAGTCGCGACGAAGGCGGGTGGCATAGCCGGGATACAGCGGAGGGGAGTGGGAGTTGGGAGAGGGAGTGGAGTGGGAGTGGGGAGAGGGAGGGTGTAGAAGCATGAAATACGCGGGGAAGAGCTACACAGCCTCTTGATACAGAGCAGCGTAAGCAGAGGCCTTCAGAGCCATCAGGCGTACGACAGAGTTTTCTCCGCTAAAATACAGCGTGAAGAATAAAGCTCAAAGGACCATCCGCATAAGTGCAGTACGTCCGGGCCGCTCTAGCGTGAAACAGAGTTCTTCATCGCCTCCATGGCGTAAAACTCAACCGCTCTCAAAGCAGCGCGATAGCGTACGAGGAACGCTTTATCTTCCTCGAAATGAACCTGTCAAGTCACGCAGTAAATCTGACCTCTGACTCCTGACAAAAGGTGATGCACGGCTACCCAGACGACGGCTGGAAACGATGGCAGACCTCTCGGGACGCATCCCACAGTATGATGGCGAATCTCACCATTTAATGTAGAAGATTTGGTAAAACATCACCAAACCGTCGTTTACTGGAGTCCCCTCAGCATAAACCGCTCTTTTGCGTACAAGGGAATACGCCGCCCTGTTTTACACAGGCAAACATGAGCTGTTTTACGCTCCGCAGCAGACAAACCGCCTGCCACGTCAAAAGCTGCACTACGTACGGGATTCGAGGCACGTCTCCACGTCTAATTGCACAGAGCGGTGACAGTTTCTCTCAAGACACGTTTCTGCGACGGGTGCACAGAAGGCCTACAGACCTTCGAAACACGCCTCCGTATTTAATGCATAAGGTGATGGCAAATCTCTGCAAGAGATTTGGTTATATCTTCAAAAGCCGTAATTCCGGCTAAGGCGTCCACATCAGCACGGTGTGCAGCAGCTTCTACGCCCATTCAGGATCTGTGCTCAAGCGGCTTCTACGCCCATTCTGGCACGATATGCAGCGACCTCTACGCCCATTCAGGATCTGTGCTCATGCGGCTTCCATGCCCACTCAGTCTCTACGACTACTCGGCTTCCATGCCCACTCAGTCTCTACGACTACTCGGCTTCCACGCCTACTCAGCTTCTATGCCTGTTCGGCTTCTATGCCTGTTCGGCTTCTATGCCTGCTCGGCTTCCACGCCTACTCGGCTTCTATGCCTGTTCGGCTTTTATGCCTACTTGGCTTCTTTGCCATGGTGACGGACATATGGCTTCTACGCCAACCTCTTCTACACAATGGATACCTACCCGCGTGGCTTTTATGCCGTGATCTTAGTAGCAACCGTACGTGTTGTGTCCCCTTAGTTGGACCCACGTCACCCGCTCAGTCAAAAGATCATCTACACGTAGGCATTGGTTACTTTAACCGTTGTGTAAAAGGGTGCTGTACTTTCCACTCCTCGGTTGCTACACCAACGGAGTGGTCACTGTCACCAAAGACTCTATAAATAGAGGCCCCTGTCAATGGGGAACAAGGTCGAAAAATTGGTCAAGAAACCTATAACAGATCCCAGATCGAAAAATTGGTCAAGAGTACCAATATCAGATCCAAGGTCGACAGTCGGAGTAGATCGAATAAGGAGGAGAGAGAGAGAGAGCCCGGAGCTCAGGCAAAGAGCGAGGATCGACGACTTCGGCATCGTGCATCCACCCTCTCCTACAACCTTCGAAGCTGCTACCTGTCTTCCACGGCACTTCTTCAACATCGCGTGGTCCAAGGGCTAAAGTGATCGACCGCAGATCAGATACCTATAGCAATTTATACCCAAATTAAATAAATTGTACTCCCACATCCTCGTATAGGATTACATTGTACAAGTTTGTTTGTAAACCAAAGGGCGCGGGTTTCGCACAAACCCCGTCATTGAAATACACTTTCATTCTTTCGTTTAATACCACAAACAAGATGGCGACTCTGCTGGGGACGTCTTTCTCTTCTGACGAGGAAGTAATTGCTCAACGCGATGCGGTATCTATAGGAACCGTGAAGAAGACGCTGGTCGTTCATTTTGACCAGTCTGCTTACGAAGACATGCTTCGAACCGGGGGTAGCTCTCACTCTCTTTCCATCCAAGACAACAGGAAGCTGCGCAAAGTGTGGATGCCCAAGTCATCCTCAACCATTCCTGTGGACTCTCTGATCTCTCTGACCAATGAGGTGGTAGCATCGCTCCCTCCGTGCCCTGCACGTAAAATTCAGTCTTCCGCTACGCGCGGTACAGACAAAACTTCGGGCAAGGCCTCTGCGCTAACCCAGAAGTATCCACTGCGCTCTACGCGTAGGAATCAGTCTCCCTCTACGCGCGGTACAGAAAAAACTTTCGATGGTGCCTCAACGCCAAATCGGAAGAACAGATCACGCTTCACGCACGAAACAACATCTGACTTCTACGGAAAAATAGATGAGCGCGGTGATCTCCGCGAGGGGATGCAAGCAGGCGAATATTCAACCTCTCGGCCTTTACACCAGCAAGAGAACAATCTGCCTACCCTCCGGATTATGCGAGAAGCCGATGGCCGACTGAGGACCTCTTCAGCTTTACGTCGGTCTGAGCAGATCCCCAAATTACGTCATGACGCAGGACGAGCTCAGATTACGGGAAGGCCCCCTCCCCAGGGATTATCCGTCGCCCAGATGGCCAGCCTATTGTACACTGGTAGAATAGGGAAAGCCAGGGTGCCCAATCTCCGCGTACCCACCGATGGGAACAGAAGAAACAAGTCGTCATCCTCTTCTGTAAATTCTTCGGACCTACGGGATTATCTAACCCAGAAACGCGAAGGTAGGAATCATAAGCAGCCTGCAGTTCCCCTAATAATCAAACGCGGGGAAATCTTATGGGAGGATACGTCAACGTCTGATGTCGTCATCACAGGTGGGCCACAGGAAGACTCCATCTTTATCATCCCACCCACCCACGATGATCAGCGACCGATAATCTTCGGTAGTAGGCGGAACACTCTAGTCGTACAGGAAGAATCATGCGAGTCTGAATCTGGCAGAATATAAACCCACAGATACAGCCCACAAGCATTAAAAATTATGCAAAATATGGGTTACGACTTTAAACTAAAACAAGGTCTCAACTATGGGAAAGGTAGGCGAACGCCGGTGTGCAGTAATTCTCGCTATCAAGAAGCTCGTTTCGGGTTGGGATATGCCGCGTCTCTCAAGAGACCGAAAATCCCGAAGTCCAGTCCTGAACAACCAGAGACAGTTCTTGATGAATCGGTCTCTATGGCCAGGAACCGCGGCATGTCCGGGGGTAACATACCTCGACAGGACAAAATAACGTCCAAGGCCAGGGGTAGAATCCCCTCAAAGGCCGTAAACGATACAACAACGACCATCTCTTCGCGAGACCACAAAATTCGGACATCAAGAGCCCGAAGACAAAAAGGGACTTTTTCCTTCAACGAAGACGACATCGTTGAGATCTTTGATATATTAATGAAAGAGCGCAAGCTCCAGCTACCCAACATCAGACATCCTGAGAGGGCTGGCGATGTGGATCACCCAGATTATTGTCTCTTTTATCGATACACTCATCACCCCACAAAGGCCTGTTATGTGCTAAAAAGGAAAATTCAGGAGACGATCGATGCCAAGGTTATCACTTTGAATCTGTAAACAAAGGGACGGTCCGTACCGATTAGATTTCCATTCTTTTCTTACATAACGATTTGCTCCTTTCAAAAAGTTTGCCATGTCCATATTACCTCTGAGCAGATGTGTGCCTCCATCCCCGATGAAAGTCACAATCACAAAGTTTGTCATGTTCATATTACCTCTGAATAAACTTTCGACCGTCAGTTGTTATGTCCATATTACCTCTGATATCGATTGTCGTCTACACTTGACATCCGTACTTAACTCTAAGTACGCCAGTGGTGTTAAGTCCACCAAAACTGCCATATCCATATCACCTCTGAGCAGATGTGTGCCTCCATCCCCGATGGAAGTCACAATCACAAAGTTTGTCATGTTCATATTACCTCTGAATAAACTTTCGACCGTCAGTTGTCATGTCCATATTACCTCTGATATCGATTGTCGTCTACACTTGACATTCGTACTTAACTCTAAGTACGCCAGTGGTGTTAAGTCTACGAAAACTGCCATGTCCATATCACCTCTGAGCAGATGTGTGCCTCCATCCCCGAATGAAGTCACAATCACAAAGTTTGTCATGTTCATATTACCTCTGAATAAACTTTCGACCGTCAGTTGTCATGTCCATATTACCTCTGATATCGATTGTCGTCTACACTTGACATCCGTACTTAACTCTAAGTACGCCAGTGGTGTTAAGTCCATAAAAACTGCCATGTCCATATCACCTCTGAGCAGATGTGTGCCTCCATCCCCGATGGAAGTCACAATCACAAAGTTTGTCATATTCATATTACCTCTGAATAAACTTTTGACCGTCAATTGCTATGTCATTCTCACCTCTGAGCAAGTATATACCACTCTCCGTGACGAGGTAGAACCCATAGCACGAAAGTTCTTGGAAGCCATGGACTCCTACCATCCGCATATCTGGGAAGCAGCATCATCATCCAACGTCATCACAACGTATGGACCACATGAAGATTCTATCTTCATAATCCCGCCTACCTGCAGCAGTCAGCGTCCAATAGTATTCGGCCGCATGCGCAATCAGCCAGCCATCCAGGAAGATCCTTTCGATAACGATACTGGGAAGATGCAGGTTCACCGATACAGCCCTCAAGCGCTGAAGATCATGCAAAACATGGGCTACGACTTGAAGCGAAAGCTGGGCCTCAACTACGGAAGAGGCAGAAGAACGCCGCCACGCGGCGACCCCCGCTACCAACAAACTCGTTTCGGGTTAGGGTATGCCACCTCCCTTACGGCTTCCACATCGGATAAGGACATCTTTTCCTCCTCCTGGGACAGCTCGTCACCCCCCGACTCACCTGATGCTCTCGAACAAGCACTATTAGCAAATATGGTGATGACAGATCCCTCAGAAGCAGAGGAAAGAGATTCTGAGCCGTTTGAGAATGACTCTTGGACTCAGCAAATGGATACACAGTGGAAATTCCGCTTCGAACAAAGGGAACCTCCAACCAAAGACGAAGTTATCCAAATCGATGTTGGGGATGAGCTTTCGCCAAAGCCGATATTTATCAATTATAATCTTCCACCAGCCGAAAGGGAAGAAATCATACAGCTGATAAAGGAATACGTCGACGTCTTTGCATGGGATTATGGAGACATGCCGGGCTTAGACCCGAAGGTGGCTACTCACAAACTCAACATATTGGCTGACTCAAAGCCTGTGAAGCAGCACCAACGCCGGTTCCGACCGGACATGATGGACGCCATTGAAGCTGAAGTCAAAAAGCTGATAGCCTGTGGGTTCATCCGGGAAGAACAACATCCCGACTGGGTCACCAACGTTGTCCCAGTCATGAAGAAAAATGGGAAGGTACGTATCTGCATCGATTACCGAGATCTGAATGCGGCCTGCCCCAAGGATGAATTTCCTTTTCCCATCACGGACATCATGATCGACAACACCTACAGTTTTGAACGCATGTCTTTCATGGACGGGTTCTCAGGATACAATCAGATCAAGATGCATCCTGAAGACGAGAAGCACACTGCCTTCTGTACCCCGTTGGGAGTGTATTGCTATACGGTCATGCCCTTCGGATTGAAGAACGCCGGGGCTACGTACCAACGGGCTATGAGCGGCATATTCCATGAACATTTACGCAAAATAGTAGAGTGTTACGTAGACGACATAGCCGTCAAGAGCCGCCTCAAGGATGATCACATTCAGGACCTAAGGACGGTATTGAGTTAATGCGCCGACATCAACTCAAGATGAACCCTACGAAGTCCTTCTTGGGCGTATCAAGTGGCAAATTTCTGGGATTTGTTATCACCGCCAAAGGCATCCAGGTGGACCCTGACAAAGTCCAGGCCATCGTAGAAATGCGACCGGCCCGCAATCTGAGGGAACTCCGGGGATTTCAAGGCCGTCTGGCTTATATCCGGAGGTTCATATCCAACCTCTCAGGAAGATGCCAGCCTTTTTCGCACCTCATAAAGAAAGGTGTATCCTTCATATGGGACAAAACCTGTCAGCAAGCATTCGGGGAGATCAAACGCTACCTCACCAGTCCGCCAGTTCTGGTGCCTCCCATCATGGGAAAACCGTTCTTGCTGTACGTCCGAGCAATGGATCATTCGCTAGGAGCTCTTCTAGCACAAAAGAACGACGAGGGGCATGAGTAGGCTATCTACTACCTCAGCAGGATGATGGTCGGAGCCGAACACCGGTACAACCCAGTAGAGAAAGAATGTCTGGCCCTGATATTCGCTATCCAAAAGACGCGGCACTACGTCATCGGCCAGACTATTCATATCATCTCCAGGATCAACCCTCTTCGAGTACTGATGAGCAAGTCGAGTATTCTTAATTCCCGACTCACAACCTGGGCGATGCTGTTAACACCATATGACATGGTGTACATCCCGCAGAAGTCTATCAAAGGCCAAGCGCTGGCCGACTTCCTGGCTGCTCATCCGATCCCGGAGGCCTCCAAGTTATACGAAGACATTTCCGACGAAGTTGCAGAATGTAATTCCGCAATGGAAAGTGACACATGGCAACTGTTCTTTGACGGCGCCTCCAGGACTGGCCCCCAGGGAAACGTGGTTTCAGGGGTAGAAATCGTCCTGGTCACTCCTGATAAACTCGTCATCTACCGGGCATACTCTCTTAATGAACCATGCTCCAACAATGTGGCAGAATACAACGCCCTGTTGATCGGGCTCCAAGTCGCTGAAGAGCTGGGGGTCGAATCCCTGGAAGCTTTCGGTGATTCTCTGCTTATCGTCAATCAAGTCAGAGGGATATACGAAGTCCAGAATCCAGACCTCATCCCCTATCACCGAGCGACAATCGAGATAGCCATGAAGTTCAAAGGGTTCTTCCTAGAGTATGTACCTCGATCTCAGAATCTGGAAGCTGATGCCCTGGCCAGTCTAGCTGCGGACTTAGCTACCCCTATAAGAAGGCAAGATTCGGTGATCCTTCTTAACAGAGATTTATTTTGCGTGAAGAACAACCTTCACATAGAATGCAGCCACGCTGTGAACACAGATCCCCCCGGAAGGGACTGGAGAAGTCCCTTCATAGATTTTGTCGCATACGGAATCTTGCCAGAGGACCCCAAAGAAGCAATATCCGCCAAGAGATGATCATTACGCTTCTATTTCGATGCATCTTCACACTGCCTATATCGTCGAACCTACGACGGACTGCTATTAAGATGTCTCTCAGACGACGAAGCACAGCAGATTATCCGAGAAGCTCACGACGGCGTATGCGGAGCGCATCAGCCCGGTCCTAAGCTACAGGATCGTATCAGGAGAATGGGCTACTACTGGCCCACTATGATCACAGATGCGATCAGCTATGCAAGACAATGCAGAGCCAGTCAGGTTCATGCAGACTTCATATACCAACCGTCTGAATATCTACATCCTACGGTCGCATCCTGGCCCTTCGAAGCATGGGGTATGGATATCGTCGGTCCCATTCACCCGTCTTCCTCCAGAGGCTACCGGTTCATACTGGCCATCACGGATTACTTCTCCAAATGGGCAGAGGCGATCCCTCTGGCTGAGGTAAAAGCATCTGACATGATCAGCTTCATCAAGCACCACGTCATTTATCGCTTTGGGATTCCTCGAAGGATAATCCATGACAATGGGCCTCAGTTCATCAGCCAAGCGTTTCATCGATTTTGCGATAAAAGTCGAATACATAATATTGCCTCTATGGCATATTATCCAGCTGCTAATGGTTTGGCGGAAGCTTTCAACAAAACCATTATCAAACTCCTGAAGAAGTTCATTTCTTCAAACAAAAGAGACTGGAACGAGAAGCTGGGCGAATGTCTCTGGGCATACTACACAACGGTACGGACACCTACAGGTTGTACCCCCTTTTCACTGGTCTACGGGAGCGAGGCAGTTCTTTCCATCGAAATACAGATCCCGTCGCTCAGGATAGCAGTGACTAGTGAGTTGACTCGAGAAAAGAATGACCTGTTAAGGCTCCAAGAGCTTGAAGGATTAGACTAGAAACGCCTACAAGCTCAACAGCGCATCGCGCTTTACCAAGCACGCATTTCCAAAACTTTTAATCATAAAGTGAAGAAAAGAGTGTTCAAAGTCGGCGAGCTAGTTCTAGCCGTAAGAAGACCGATGATTCTTACCCACAGAAGTAAAGGCAAATTCCAACCCAAGTGGGAAGGCCCTTATGTGATCGAGACAACGTTCTCGAACGGCGCCTACAGGATAGCCCAGCCTAATGGAGACCTGTTAATGGCTCCTATCAACGGCAAATTCCTGAAAAGGTACTATGCTTAATCCCCCCTGCTCGGGTGGGACATAGCAAGGCCCTCGATTCTGACAAAACTACTTCCAAAATACAATTAGTAGGGTTACGCTCTATCATGTCCGTATGACCTCTGAATAGATGTGTCCTGCTAAGAAGTTTATCGGGAGTCTATCATGTCCATACTACCTCTGATAACACTCTCACCAAAACCGATCATTTACATTCCGAAATGATGGGTCCACAAAAGTCAGAAAAGAGTCGCCTTTATTTATTCCCGAGAGGGAGACAGAATTACATCTGGGCAAGCAAAAAGGGAAAAGGATACATCATGATGGCGGGTGAGTCAGATTGTGAATCTGCCGCTCCAGCGCAGCTATCCTCTCATTCCTATGAACCAAGGCGTCGGCACGAGCCTGCTCCAGCCGTGCCTCGGGAGTGTCCGTGAGGGTCAGATCAGCCTTTGCCCGAAGATAGCCCGTGCGAGCAGCTTCTGCGCGGTCCAGCTCCCGTCGCGCTGTGCTCAGTCGACCGGACGCTACGTCTAGACCTGCCAGCGACTGAGAAGCCCACTCCTCTGCCCGAGCGAGTTTTTCCTTCAGCTTGGAGACCCTCGCTGCATTCCCTTCATGCTCAGAGCGATCCCGCATCTCAACGGCAAGAGCCTCTTCCACGACAACTTTTCTCCTATCCACCTCCAGCTTATGCTTCTGGATAGAGCTGTCTAGGCTTTCCACCTTCGTAGCAAGTCGCACAGTCATGAGGTCGAACCGAGCCTGAACATCAGCATCGAGACCCCGAGTCAGCTACAAATGTTCGTTAATAGGTTGCTCTAATCCATTAACCACCGCCTCCAGGGCGTCAGCTACCCCAGGATCGCCGAGCTCCCTGATGACCCCGATCGAAGCAAGAGAAGTCTTCCTCAGGCGCTCAAAATCCAGACTCTTCGCTAACACCATTGACACCATCGTTCTCAAACCGGTGTAGAAAAGGCTGGTATGTTGCTCGGTCAACGCAACTAGATCCGACTGAACGACGGGAGCGCCCGCAATGTCAGCAAGTCCCTCTCCAGGGATAATTGCAGACGAGGTGGCCACAGCCGTCGCATCGACACATGGCACAATCGAAGAAGGTGCGGTAACGGCGGTCGAAGTCGTCGCCACACTCACAAGAGGCAAGGTCACGACGACGTGTCCATCCTCCTCTCGAGGCGAAGAAGCTACTCCAGGCGTACTGGCCCCCGAAGCCACTTTCTCATCAAAGACGAACACCTCCTCGTCAGAAGCCCGAGCGGAACCAGAATGTGCTTCAACGCTATACTCCCCGTGGGCGCTATCCCCTGAGAAGAAAACGAGAAAGTCAATATCAGTATGATGACAATCTTTCTCAAAGGAGACATAAAAACGACATTTTACCCGGAGCCAACGGCATATACGACGCATCTGCAGTCGATATAGCTAAACCATGCCTTAATGACGTAATGCGAATCGTCATGCCTGGAGAAGGAGGTGGGCCGACCGACATCACCGAGAGTTCTGTCAGGCCTCCACCAAGACGTGGTCGAAGTTCATCGGCCGGAATCTTGCCAGGCGCGCTCACTAACGCGGCAGGAGTCATGCCCGCTGCTGGCCTCGGGAAAGATTCTCCCATCTGCCTCGGCCACACAGGCAATCTCGCTCCGCTACCTGGAGCAGTAGCCGCCACAGCCACCTCTAACGAGGATTCTCCGACATCGACGACCAGAACTGTAGGAGTCCCCTCTCTAGAAGGTGAGGAACCTCCAGCCAAGGAGTCATCCCCGAGGTAGGGAGAGGCAAGCTCACTCCCAGGAGCCGCAATGCCAGGAATGCGGAGAGGACGAGCAACCGTCTCCCTCCTCCTCTTGCGAAGAGAAACCTCCTTCAGAGTAGAAGCCCGTCGCTTCCCAGAAGGGACTACCAAAGCCCCCGCAGGCAGAGGCACTTCGCACCTCGACACCGATACCAGAGGCTCGTCCGGAGTACCAGACTCCTCACCTTCGTCCGAAGAAACCGAAGGGACGTCAACTCTTCCCCCGGCTTGGGAGAAGGCACTCGAAAGCTTCCACACACGTCGAAATCACGATGGAAGGTGTTAATCGCCACGTAAAACTGGGCGTAAGAATGGAGAATGCGAAGCTCCGTGGAGGTTGTAACAACCGGCACAATGAAGGTTGCCCACGTACAACCCATAAGGAAATATCGCCACCCTCTAGCTCCATTAATGAGTCCGCCCCTGGACCTAAAGCTGGTAACGGTATTCCCCACATGCAGCTGATCGTACCCAAACTGCCTGGCAAACCGACTAGGCAAGTAGGGCTCGAAGAAGCAGTGATCTTCGCTCCTGTACAGCAGATGGGAGGGTCTAATACAGACCAACCAGTTAAAAGCTTCCGGGGAAAGGTCGGTCTTCTCACCACCTGAATCCTCAAGCCGCACCCCTGATTGATTGCGATGCACGGGGGGAGCAGTATAGAGGAGCTTCCAACCGTGGCCGAGGTTCAACACCAGCCGGCAGTCTAAAACTGTGCTCACATTCCAGGAGGAATCCTTGTAATTCAGCAAGAATATACCCCCCGAGCTGCTACCGGACCCAGGAGACATCACCCGGGGATTGTGGAGAATCAACCATCCCATCAAGTATAGGTATGGTAATTCCACCCTGGGAAAACTCTCACGTCGAGCTTCGTCGACGAGCAACCCGTCAGTTATGGCTCTCAAGCCAGCCTGTATACGGCACACCATGCAGAAAGCAAGCCCAGTCTTGCCCCAAACACCAGGCGCACTGCCGGCCACAGGATATTTCGGTGAATGCGGTCCGCGGACGCGGTACCTGGCACCACTACTCGGCGCAACCATATCGAGAGGAAACCAGCCAGCTGGGCTTCCTTAGACAAAGGCCTGCGACAATGCCTCAAGTAACTACAGGCCTTGGTGCCTTCCGGGAACTTTCCTACCCCCTCGACAAGAATCTGGTCTGGAGCTTCAGCCTCCTCCATAAGAGTCTCCACAACCTGGGCACTAAGCACGCCCAAACAGTTCACGGGCTCATTCTTGCCACCCGAGGCTTTCTCCGACCTGGCGGCACCAGCTCGGTGGAAGAAGAGGTAGGACATCCACTTGGTGGTGTGAGCCAAATCAGAAGGCTCGTTATAAAAGGTGGTGCACGCGAAGTATTGACACATTAGCTCCTGATATACTTCCGCCACCCGAGGGTCCAAATCCCCCAACTCCCGGTTGGTGGGAACATACTCTTCATATGGAGTATCCCCCATCGGCAGTCTCGAGACAACTGCCATCTCGTGGAGCGCCAACCCCAACTCCCCCAGTGGAGTGGCAAAGGTCCCGGTGAGCGGAATGTACCGCTCCATCAGCGCCAGGAACAAATTGGGGTTCGGAGGCAACCCGACTCTCGTCGTACTCACAGCGGCATATAGTCCAATGCCCTCCAACTCTCTCTGGAAGTGCTTCAAGGCCCAGTCAACTAGGCATCTCCATCGGGAGTTCGTTGGGGCGATCCACCCATTGCACCGAGGATTCTCCTTGGGATATACCCTACCTCGACCCATGAAGTCGTTGCAGAAGGTCGGCAATTGGATCGGCTGGATCACCAAGCTATCCTCACTTGGAACACTGCCCGGGCATAGTCCTCTGAACAATGTCACAACGTCGGAGGGGCGACTGACGAATGACCCCTGGTCAGCTCCTTTCAGATAAAAAATCTTCCCCGGCTTGCCGTGAAGATCAGGAGTCAGCGTCCATGACATCTTTCTAGGATGCGTCGTGTGGAAGAAGGCCGAGATGGGATAATCCCTCGGCATCGTTGGCAGGTACAAAACCAAATTCCCGGCTGAGAAGACCCAGGGCTCCCTCTTAGGCTTCGTCTGGGACTGTTTGTCGATCATGTCCCCAAAAAGGAAAGCCGATTTTACGTACGGTTCCCCGTCTACATAAGTTAGAGGCTCCCCGTTGATCATGCTCAGCAGCATTCGCTCACCCTGAGCCGATATTAAGACCCTCCTTCCTTCAGGGTACTGGGGTCCGGAGATAGGGAAGGACACGTAGGACAGATCCTCCAGGTAGTTCGAGTGCAGCATCCCAGCAGCGGAGCCCATCACCTCGGCCAGTGGAGACTCACCCAAGTCAACTACAAAAGTGCAAGGAAAATACGTCATCACAAGTCTTGCACGAACATACGGACCAAAAGAAACAACAGTCTGTGCTCTACGCGGGATTGTGTAAATCTGGCAATTTTACGTCGGAGGTCCCCCCACAAGCGTAAAATTTAAATTTTACGATATACCCCAATTTTCGGTAGCCAGAGCTCCTACGCTCAAAATTACGAAAATATGGAGTCTTTACGCTGACACATTAGAAATATGGGCATAAAAGATGAAAATGCCTCCGTGCATCATCTTCCTCAAGAAGAGGCTATCAGCACAGAAGACGACCTAGCGCGGTCACGTTCAACGTGTGCGAAGGATTTTTTGTCGTTTTTATCACCCCGAAGGCTTTACCTCTAAGACCGGGTGCACTGCTCGTCGGCGGGACACCTCGCTCAGAAGGAGGTTCGCCTTGACCGAACGAAGATCCCCTCACTGGGGCGGAAGAATGAGAAGAGGAACCTATACCCTTTCCCTTAGCGAAGGAGGTTTGTTTCGACGCCATTTTCTGAAGATTCGAGGGAACGAAGAAAAACTCGAACAGTCGAAAGCTCTCTTTCACAGAAGACGGATAAAAAGTTTCTCTCTCAGAGAACTTGGGACATATATAGAGTTCGGGCCGACTCCTCGAATCCTCAGACAGACTCCTCGAGACCCTAACCAAATCTCGCAAAATTGAATAAAGGGTTATGATTGGATGCCACGTCAGCCCACTAACCTTGAAAGACAGACAGTCAGCAAATTCGAAAAGTTTTTTCATGCAAAGACGGTTCAGCAGGTCCTACGCTGAAGGAGCTTTCTACGCTCGACAGCAACAGATCTACAGTTTTACGCTCGCAAGCTATAAGTCTATGGTTTTACGCCCGGATGCCTTTGTGCTCAGTAGCTTTTACGCTCGAGAGGCCACAAATCTACGACTTTACGCTCAGTAGATACCAAATCGATGATCTCACGCTCGATAGCGCTCAGTTTACACTCAGAAGCAACAGATCCGCAAGACTTCACGCTCGGAGAAATTTTCTTTTCAGGAGCTACAGATATACAGTTCTACGCTAAAGGAGCTTTCTACGCTCGATGGCTACGAATCTACAACTTTATGTTCGACAGCTACAAGTCAGGTTTTTGGCCCGGATGCCTTTGTGCTCAGTAGCTTTTATGCTCGAGAGGCCACAAAACCCATGACTTCACGCACAGGGACTACAAGTCTATATTTCATGCTCGATGGTGTTCTACGCTCACAGGCTACAGATATACAGTTCTACGCTAAAGGAGCTTCCCACGCTCGACGGCTATGAATCTACAACTTTACGTTCGACAGCTACAAGTCAGGTTTTTGGCCCGGATGCCTTTGTGCTCGTAGCTTTTATGCTCGAGAGGCCACAAAACCCATGACTTCACGCACAGGAACTACAAGTCTACGATTTCACGCTCGACGATGTTTTACGCCCGGAGGCTACAGACTGATGATTTCTCGCTCCACGACTTTCCGTATATTCGAACGGTCCCCAAGATGGTCAATTACAGGAGTTCACACAGAAGATACTCCTCCTTGGCCTCAACATATCCCAAGTACCCGAAATATACAAGAGTTCAAACATTGAGAAATTACTCTTCTCGGGTCAATTGGAGGTTCATCCAAACTCCAGTCTGAATACCTCGTCTATCAAAAGATGGCAACTCAGTTTTTGACAGCCATTCCTCGACCCTGTTCCAAGGGATTTTCGAGAAGTCACTCTTGAAGGCGAAGACTGAACAAAAATTATGTTTATCAGAAGTTCAGAGCTCTACGCGGTTCCTCAGTCCCAGCAACAGGACAGTTCTAAGATGTTCAAAATGCTCTACAGCGTTCTATGAACTACTCGCTATGCGTAAAGGACAGGACCTAGCACTCTTTCTACAGAGTCGGCGTACAGATTCAGACGTGTTGAAGCTGCACATATTCAGACTTCACAGCAACATATGGCAAGATGATCATATGAAGAAGAAAGACGATTTTTTATTAAAGATCAAAATCATTATTATATATGAGGGAAATCCAATCTACAAGGATTTTCGTTTCATTTTCATGACTACATATGAGGGAAATCCCATCTACAAAGGGCTTCCTCATCATCGTCGTCAAAAGATCGCCCCCAGAATCTGTTCTACCGGGTTCTCGTATCGGTGCAGGTCTTCCTCTTCTTCCATGGCAGTTCATTTACTTCCACAGTAATGAACAAGAAGATCCTCTATTCGCCATGGCCGATCCAGCTGAGGGGTCTTCCACCCAGCTCGATCAGGGACGATAGATTACGGTTTGTCTAATCTCGTCCGCGGGGATCTAAGGAGAAGAGATACAGCTTGCAAGCTGTGTGGTCAAATACGACCCTTCCTCTCTCCTGGGGCAACGCCATACAAAGTTGCTGATTATCCCGAGCAAGGGAGGCTAAGATATCCTTCCATGATCCATCGTTGCAGTGGACACTTGCTCGAAGATGCCGTCTTTTCTGGCTCCTTACACGCTGGAAGAACATGATCTCCTTCTTCCTCAAAATGACCCGGCGAACTCCGGTGATCATCTTTGCGTGGTGATAAAGATGTGGGGAGAACAGGCTAACTCCCCCAGCCTTTTATAGGTAAAAGAGATCACAGCGGTCCCCCATAAATCCGCCATAAAGTCTGCACCGACCGTTTCAACGCTCCACTTAGAAACGTTTTGAGTTACGAGGGGCCATTCATGCTTCGTTCAAAGCGTTTCAAATTCCAAGGAATTTAAAAGCTCTGAAGGGGGTCTTGTAGAAGCATAAAAAATACGCGGGAAAGAGCTACACAGCCTCTTGATACAGAGCAGCGTAAGCAGAGGCCTTCAGAGCCATCAGGTGTACGACAGAGTTTTCTCCGCTAAAATACAGCATGAAGAATAAAGCTCAAAGGACCATCCGCATAAGTACAGTACGTCCGGGCCGCTCCAGCGTGAAACAGAGTTCTTCATCGCCTCCATGGCGTAAAACTCAACCGCTCTCAAAGCAGCGCGATAGCGTACGAGGAACGCTTTATCTTCCCCGAAATGAACCTGTCAAGTCACGCAGTGAATCTGACCTCTGACTCCTGACAAAAGGTAATGCACGGCTACCCAGACGACGGCTGGAAACGATGGCAGACCTCTCGGGACGCATCCTACAGTATGATGGCAAATCTCACCATTTAATGCAGAGAATTTGGTAAAACATCACCAAACCGTCGTTTACTGGAGTCCCCTCAGCATAAACCGCTCTTTTGCGTACAAGAGAATACGCCGCCCTGTTTTACACAGGCAGACATGAGCTATTTTACGCTCTGCAGCAAACAAACCGCCTGCCACGTCAAAAGCTGCACTTCGTACGGGATTCGAGGCACGTCTCCACGTCTAATTGCACAGAGCGATGATAGTTTCTCTCAAGACACGTCTCTGCGACGGGTGCACAGACGGCCTGCAGACCTTTGAAACACGCCTCCGCATTTAATGCATAAGGTGATGGCAAATCTCTGCAAGAGATTTGGTTATATCTTCAAAAGCCGTAATTTTGGCTAAGGCGTCCACATCAGCACGGTGTGCAGCGACTTCTACGCCCATTTAGGATCTGTGCTCAAGCGGCTTCTACGCCCATTCTGGCACGATATGCAGCGGCCTCTACGCCCATTCAGGATCTGTGCTCATGCGGCTTCCACGTCCACTCAGTCTCTACGACTACTCGGCTTCCACGCCCACTCAGTCTCTACGACTACTCGGCTTCCACGCCTACTCGGCTTCTATGCCTGTTCGGCTTCTATGTCTGTTCGGCTTCTATGCCTGCTCGGCTTCCACGCCTACTCGGCTTCTATGCCTGTTCGGCTTTTATGCCTACTTGGCTTCTATGCCATGGTGACGGACATTTGGCTTCTACGCCAACCTCTTCTACACAATGGATACCTACCCGCGTGGCTTTTATGCCGTGATCTTAGTAGCAACCGTACGTGTTGTGTCCCCTTAGTTGGACCCACGTCACCCGATCTGTCAAAAGATTATCTACACGTAGGCATTGGTTACTTTAACCGTTGTGTAAAAGGGTGATGTACTTTCCACTCCTCGGTTGCTACACCAACGGAGTGGTCACTGTCACCAAAGACTCTATAAATAGAGGCCCCTGTCAATGGGGAACAAGATCGAAAAATTGGTCAAGAAACCGATAACAGATCCCAGATCGAAAAATTGGTCAAGAGTACCAATATCAGATCCAAGGTCGACAGTCGGAGTAGATCGAACAAGGAGAAAAGAGAGAGAGAGAGATAGAGAGCCCGGAGCTCAGGCAAAGAGCGGGGATCGACGACTTCGGCATCGTGCATCCACCCTCTCCTACAACCTTCGAAGCTGCTACATGTCTTCCACGGCACTTCTTCAACATCGCGTGGTCCAAGGGCTAAAGTGATCGACCGCAGATCAGACACCTATAGCAATTTATATCCAGATTAAATAAATTGTACTCCCACATCCTCGTATAGGATTATATTGTACAAGTTTGTTTGTAAACCAAAGGGCGCGGGTTTCGCACAAACCCCATCATTGAAATACACTTTCATTCTTTCGTTTAATACCACAAACAGAGGGGGGTCGAGCGGAGGGGGGAAAGGGGAATAAAAGTTGGGAGAGGGGTAAAGAGGGTTATTGAGCATTTGAACCCTCCTGAATTTTTCGACTTTTTGCGACGTCTCATATGGACGTCACTAATCGTCACTATATAGCGACGTCCAGCGACGATAAGCAAAATTTTAGGACGGGAATCAGAATTTGAACCGACCGCATAAATCGGCGACGGTATACAGTGTTGCTAGACGTCGCTAAATTTAAAAGTTTGGGGACGAAAGAGTGGGAGAAAATGAAACGTCAAAACCCTATATACAACAATTTAGCGACGTCTAATTAGAAATATCGCTGAATGTCGCTAGATTATAATATTTGGCAACATACATATAGAAACGTCACTGATTTAAAAGACATAAAAAAAATTGACTTCTCAAGGACGTCCATTTCCATAATATTAATCGCAGTCGCTAGACGTCGATGAATGTCGCCAACAGTGACGTATTGCGACGTAATTTTATTATCTTGCTAAAATCTATAAAATTAGCGACATTTTAATGTGGAGCCGCTAAATACGTCACTAATTTGACTTATTTTGGTAGTGTCGAAATGTATATCATGTTTGGAAGAGTATGATTGTTATATGCATAAGGAATAAATAAGGTATTGGCTAGGTCTTGTTTGATAAATAAATTTTTAAAAGATAAAATGTGTAGGCGACAAGTGATAAACTTGGAAGATAGTACAAGTTTTCTAGCGTGATCGAGCGATGGCTCGGGATAGAGGATTGTGTATCAAATACGACTTGGATATATACTTGAGAAATGTCACATGTAAAGAATTGGTGGATATTGAAGTTAAAGTTCTATGGATTTTGGGGCAAGGATTTGATAGACTACAAGGATATAAACGGACTTGGAATTGATAAAGGAACGATAAGTGTACTCGTGGATTTGATAAAAAAATGTGATATGTTCAAGTTGGAATAGAATTTTTGTTCTTGGATGAGTTCTATCTTAGTAAGTTTTGAGGATGAAACTTTTTTTGAGTGGTGGATTATCTAACAGCCCACTTCGCTCAATTCTGCAAGATGACTCAAAAGACATATCAGCACTTGGACTTGGAGTTTCAGCGGTTCACTCGGAGTCTAGCTTGGCCGAGGCAAACCCTCATTCAGGTTAGTGGCTACGATGAACCTGTCTTTGCTTGGCAAGCACACCTAAGAAATTGGATATACATGCTAGATCGTTAGGCGATAACCCTTGCATGCTAATAAGAATACAACGCACCTAGCTAAGAAAATAATCTCATCTTATATTGCTTGTGTTAGAACATGAAAATAAAACTTGGTTTATTGTTAAGTTTCTCGTACTATCCCTTAGACCCGTGCTAGCGTAATCGCTTATGTTTTCAAATATGGCTATGTCGCATGCTTCCTTAAAAGTTATATTTGTATTGTTCCAATGTTTAGCTGCTTTAGAAAATTGCTATGCTCGTCTCGTAAGATTCATGCCACGACCCTATAACAATATCATGTCTTGCATTCATCTAGTTTGGCCAGAAGACTATTAAATAGTCGTTCTGTGTAAGTATGAACCTGAAAGTATTTGGGACCATTATGTCGCCAAGGCATTTTCTGAACTAAGGGATTGCATCAAGTCAAGTAAAGCAAGAATCATAGCTCATAAATCAATGCTAGTTCAGAACAAGAATCAAGAATTAAACATATCGTGTCGTGAATCCCGTGAATCTGAGACCCTAGACTTGCATGTCGTGGACAACTTCTACACAAGGTATATTCAATCTGTTCCTACAGACGGTTTCCAGGACACTGGGGCCGATTCGATCCGGATGGAACATCGTGTTAGTCTTCGCGTTCGGGCAGGATGGCATATAGCGCCTCGTGTACCTTTCATTGCACGATATTCTCGCTCAAAGACTAAGTAGCATAGGCATTTGTGTTGGATATAGAAGGATAAGTTTGTGAAGTGGTGTGACGTATCTTGCGTGGATATTTGTAATAGAATGCATGATTATGTGAAGTATGTTGTGTTCTACATGTATGATAGTGTTGAGCATTTGGTTTGCTTATTGTTGTCTTGTTGTGAGTGCTCTTTTGTTTAGTCATGTGTCTCGTGTTAAGACTGATAGTAGATTGTATGACCTACATTCCCAATCTAATCTCTAACTTTTTAGAGGTGGCATATAAATCATCATACTTAGCATTAAGAGCATCTATCTTAAGTGAGGCATTAGTGTACTTCTCCTTTTCCTGTTTTAAGTCCTCCTTAAGTTTAGCATTTTCTTGATTGTCGCTCGAAGGGGTACATCCACCGATAATCGACTGGACCACCAACACGTGCCTCATAGGAAAGATAAATTGGCAAATGCTCCATAGAGTCGAAGAATCCAGGAGGAAACACCTTCTCGAGCTTACATAGTGTTACCGCAATATCCTTCTCTTGCTTTTCTAGACGATCAACGAGCAACTTAGTAGAACAAAGATCTCTGAAGAATATGCTGAGCTCTGTCAATGGATCCCAAATGACCTGCGGTAAGAATTCCCGAAATGCAATCAGAATTAACATTTCCATGAATACGTGACAATCGTGGCTCTTTATACCCGCCAGTTTGTTCTTTTTGAGGTCGACGCATCTTCTCAAGTTCGACACGTACCCGTTTGGAAACTTTAGACCCTGAATCCACCTACAAAGTCTCCCTTTATCCTCTTTCTCCAGTAAAAAAATTGACTTAGGTTGCTTTAACTTTCCATTCCCCTCCTCTATCAAATGCAACGCATGACGTCTACATATTTCTTCTAAGTCCAACCTGACCTTCAGATTATCTTTCGTCTTCCCCTTTACCTCTATTACCGTATTAATTATGTTATCAAACACATTCTTCTCGATATGCATGACATCAAGGTTATGTCTGTTCAGATTGGTGCTCCAATATGGCAGATTCCAGAATATACTCCTCTTCGTCCAATTATGGGTGCGACCAAATCCGTCACACTTGTACCCCTTAGCAGGCTCTTCGATAGCACTTGGTAAATCTTTTATCTCTTCCCATATCGTGTATCCGGGCCACATTGGCGGTGGATTGGCCTTCTCCATAACGCCCTCGCGAAAAGCATTCATGTTCCTCCGGTACGGATGATCCTTCGGCAGAAATTGTCGATGATAATCGAAGAAGCACGGTTTGTCCCCATGTTTCAAACAGAAAGCCTTAGTACGGTCCATGCAATACGGACATGAGAGACGACCATGAGTGCTCCATCCCGATAATATTTTATAGGCCGAAAAGTCATTGATGGTCCACATAAGTGTTGCCCTCATCTAAAAATTCTGCTTTCTAGAAACATCATACGTGTTGGCACCTACTTTCCATAGCTGATTCAACTCATCTATCAAAGATTGTAAATACACATCGATGTTCCTCTTCAGATTGTTCGGACCCGGGATAATAATGGTTAGGAACATATACGGAGTCTTCATGCACATCCAAGGCGGTAGATTATACGGAGTGACGATCACAGGCTAACATGAATACTGGGAGCCCGAAAGTTCGAATGGGGTAAAACCGTCAGAGGAGAGCCCCAATCTGATATTACGCGGATCCGAAGAAAAATTTGGATACTCTCGATCAAAGTACTTCAATGCTTCTCCATCGGATGGATGATCCAATACTCCTTTGATCTGTTTTCGCCTGTGCCAACTCATGTTTTCTGCAATTTCCTTAACCATAAAAAACCTTTGCAACCACGGCGTCAAAGGCAAGTAATGCATCGAATCGGTAGGCTTCCTTGCACCGACAGACTTTCCTCTACCAGTGACCTTATAGCGATCAGCACCACAGAATCTGCACACATCTTCATCCTTGTCGTCTTTGTAGTACAACATGCATCCGTTGCAACATGCATCAATTTTCTCGTATCCCATCCAGAGCGATCTCACCATCCTTTTAGATCGATAGAAGTCTTCAGGCAACTTTGCACCATCGGGCAAGATCTCTATAATCAAATCGATCAGTCGATTATAGCATTCTTGCAACATGTTAAAATTGGACTTGATGCTCAATAATCTTGTAACCACCTCCAATGGTGAATGATCCTCATAACCAGGATATAGTGGAGTCCTTGCATTCTCCAGCAACTCCATAAACTTTACAGCATCGGCATTCGGTGCCTCCTCAGCTGCATCATAATTGTCCGGATTGAAACTAGGCTCCACCTCATCAAAAAAAATATTCACCCACCCGTCGTGGTAAGCAACGTGGTCGTGGACATCCATATATGGCTCTACATATGGCTCCGACTCCGATGCTAGAGACACAAGTTCTCCGTGCACGATCCACTAAAAATAATTCGGCATGAAGCCCTTCGAGTATAAATGATATGTGACTTCCACTTCTGGATGATATTTCAAGTTGCGATATCTCACACAAGGACACTTAATTTTGGTACCGTCCATGCACTGAGGGAACGCCTTGGCGAACTATAGGAACTGCTATACACCCTCAATAAATTTATCCCGCACACTGCACATGTCATCAAGATGACGGTTATACATCCACGAACGATGACGCAGATAGTAATTCATATCTATTTCTAGATACTTCTGCAAAAATAAGAGTATATGTCCTATAAATCATTATATATAGTATGATTCTATGGAAAAAGATAAGAACTGCTCTAACTTGATACACAATGCCCTATGTATGTGTGTGTGTGTGTGTACATATGGTTGTTTGAGTGATTGAGTGAGCTCGGGTCACTAGGAAGAGCAGTTCACAGTTTTCAGAGTTTATTATTTGGCAGTGATCAACTGAAGGGAGAGCACCCATTGGACCTAGAGGAAGCTTGAAGAGGTGTCCAAATCGTATCTGCTTCATCTTCCTCGTGTCCAAATTCAGAGTTCTTCAAAGAGTTCACTCAAAACCTAGGTAATTCTTTATTTTCTACCATATTTATGATTTCTCGGGTCACTAGGGTCTATGATTTCTTCTTGTGGAATGTTGATTTGTGTCTCAAAATTGGGGAAAATGTGAGTTTAGACCACAGGTTTAGGTAGTGCTTATGACCAGTCTTGAGGTATTACGAATAATGAGTGAGTGTTGAGGTTATTTAGGGGCAAGATTGAGGTATTGAGCAAGGGGTGGTAATTTGGTAAATGAATGGTAGCATAATCTTGAGTGGGAGAAATGAAGGGAGCACTGATACTTAGTATCAGTACAAATATTATAGTGAACTATTTTACGAAATTGGGAAATATTACGCAAAGTGTTATTGCTGATAAGCTTGAGTGTCAGGTTCTAGGAGACTTGAGGTATCAATAAATTAATATCTCGACTGATACCAAAGTATCAGTCATAAATAGATATCAGTAAATAATAGGCAGTCCAATAGAGTTTAGGGATTTAGTGCATCGGTGCAGGCCAGTAGCTACTAAGGGCAGTGGGCAGGCCAGGATTTGAGTGTGAGATATGAAAGTGTTGTGCAGGCCAAGAGGGAGTCACAGTGCACTCTTGTGCACTGCAGTGAAGAGCAGCAGCAACAAGGGGATGCACAGCAGCAGCAAGGAGAGCAACTACAGCAGCAAGAAGAGCAACTACAGCAGCAATGGACATCACTATCCTATAAAATGAAGAGGCCAACCCTCTTCTTTGACCGTGGTCAACATCCCTCCTCCCTTTCTTTTTTATGAAGAAACTATTTCATTCATGTGAGATCTCAACCCCACATTTGAAATGGGTAGATCTCTACCCTCCAATCCTCACACACTATCCTATAAAATGTCCCCATCCCTACACACAATCCCATGCCGGCCCTAATCCCAAGGAGGCTTTGAAAACCTCACCCCCTCTCTCTCTTCTCCCTCCTCTACATTAAAAATCGAGCCTCCTCCATACTTCATTTCTTCTCTTCTTCTTCCTTTCTTCTTCTCTTCCTTCCTTCTTCTTGAAGACCCATCCGAGCACTACCCGGCCGGATCCCCCTCCGGCCAGCAAGCTCTGCACCGGCGGGCTGTCCCTCCACGAGCCCACAGCCGACAACTACTCCGGCCAAGCAGCTACCTCCACCACCACCATCGTCTTCTCCGGCCTCGACCACTGGCGTTGCCACCTGTACACCCCCGTACCACCATCACCCTCCACCATTGTCACCACCGGCTGATCCCCAAGAGCCGGTTGACTGAATATTTTCCTGATCCCGAATGTTCCCGTCGATCTCCTTCACCCGAGCCGGTGAACTCCTCCCCCGCGGCCACGACATCCACCCACCGACCATCCGCTGAACCTCCCAGTACGACCTCCACCGCCGCTGCACATCCCTCGACCCCGACTCATCCCTGACTTCACCAGAGCAGCCACTCACGACATCGCCTCCGGTTACCTCCTCCACTTCCTCCATTAAGTCGCCATTGCCAGAGCCACCACCACCTCCAGTCTATATTGACACCACAGCTACCACCTCGGCTAGGCCATTTTTCGGCCACCCGTTGTCGACCACTATCACCTCTGCCACCACCTCGGCCGATGCTGTCACGAGCACTCCTCCGGCCAGCCTCAACCACCTCGCCTAGGTGAGACACTCCTCCCTCCCCTCTCTCAAATTTTGTATATATATTGTTTTATGTATTTTAGTGTAGGGTTAATGTTTAAGGGTTGTTGGTTATTTGCTTTTATATAACTTAGCTAGTATTTAGGGTTTGGGTATTGCATTATTAAGGTTTACATGTGAAGATCAAATAAGTTAAGGATTGGGAAATGGATTTGTATTTAGGGTTTATGTTAAAGTATTGTGGGTTACTTAGATAATGTTTAGGGTTTATTTACATAAGCTTTTAAAATAGAAATTATGGAAATACATTAAGTTAGGGTTTTTTAATTAATATATGCATTAGTTGTTGTATATGTAATTAAACGCTGAGAAAGGATAGTAATTTTAACACAATGATTAATACCAAGGAGCAGATTTAATTTATAAATGGTAGAGGGATATCGATCTTTGGGTAAATATTGGGAGTTGATGATAAAGTTGTCTAAAGAAGTAAATTATATATATACACATATTGGTCATTGTTGTTTTAGCTGTTGTAAACTATTGCCGAATATTAATATGATATTAAAATGTTGATGGACATTGGGAGCAGGTGCTCGATCGTGAAATAGACATAATATCAAATCATAAGACCGTGATTGAGGATTGAGAATAATAATTATTTATTTGAGCTTGAGACGTCAATGTGCATGATAATATCTGTGAACACTGAGGTAAAACTGAGGATTGGATCATGTGTTGGACCAAAGAATATTGTGATGAACATAATAAGATTGAGGTTTGGATTGATGACATGGTACAGATGTTTAATTTGATTAGATGTATCGTGCTCCGAGTCAACCTTGGTCAACCCTCTAGCGTCGTGTCACTATGAGTGTAGCTGAGTCTGAGCATATGTTAGACGTGTGTTACATCCCTGTTTGCCACATGATAGTTTATTGATGTAGTTTGTAACTCTTCTCTAGGTACTACGGGACCCGCGGACTTGGACGTTGTACCGGATCCTCGTCATCAGCAGCCGAACGCAGGCAAGTGTACCTTGCCACCCTGTATTTCATATTATAGATAGTTATTGTTTCTTTATGTACATTGTGCGAGTATTTTGGTTACGATCGATACTTCGCGTCTGGATCACAACCGAGTGCAGACGTTCGTCGTAATATCTTAGAATGATTGTTAGATGTTCGTAACACCTCGATGTACGTACCTGAGTATATCGACACCCCAGGACACACTCATGCACTGTGATCATGCCAGATTCATGTATCCTGATACTGACATCATGACCAGAGACTATGATGACCTTAGGGTCGCGTCTGTTGAGTTACTTCTGTGTGTCGAGACTGTTAGATAGAGGTTCAGGTTCAGCGCACCATCGTTGACCGCTTGGGAAGGGGAAGACAGTTACTAGACGTTTGGGCTCCTCTGCATGTGCTTATATATATATGTATTATTTCTGTAGTGATCATGTATCTAGTGTAGTTGTATCACCCGTGTGACTCTTTGCCCGGAGCTGTGGTATATCCCGTATGTTTTCGTGTTCGGAGCTACGATTTTATTTTGGACAGCCCACGCATCGAACATTGTCTTTAAACTGTGTCACACTTGTTTGGTTATGATAGAGTACCATGTCGTTGCACTTATACTTTCTGTTTACTTGGCATGTTGTATTTTTGTACCTTGTTACGTCCCTCTGAGGACCTGGTTCCCTGCCAGTTTTGCAGCATAGATGATTACGGAGCATTTGGAGTTGCTGTTGGAGTTGCATATCTTGCGGGCATGGTACCAGGTACTCACATCATATCTATCAACATTATGGTTATTTTACATTGATTATTCATCTGCTATTGTAGCCTAGTTTTTATAGACTCATACTTCTTCTCGAGTCTATTAGAGTTAGTGTGTTATTGGGCGGCCAACTTTAGCACATATAGCTCTTTCTTGTATACTTCTGTACATTGTGGATTGAGACATAGAGGTTTACATTTATGGAATATCTAGATAGTGCCCTTTATATTATACAGCTTATACGTATTCGAGTCAGACCAGAGTCTGGTCGAATGTGTAGCTGGCGTGTCACATATTCCTGGTCCTACGTATTTTGGGACTGGGGCGTGATATATTTTTGTGGTGGCCAATGCAGGTCCAATTTAAATCGTCTTGGTCACCTGACTGTGCCAAGCGAGCTTGCAAATTAGGAATAGATATTATGTTTGTTGAATTGGATCTCAATCTATAATCGATTTAAAAACTCACTTTATATGTGATTATCGCCCTTGGACTTCCAATTTGTATTCGTGCAATTTCCATCAATATCGTATCATTGTTTCTCATCCCCTATTATTCGGGAAGACGAATGCTTGTGCCTGATGATTCCCTCCAGAAGAAGATCGTAGTCCAGACGACAGAAGACAGAATTCGTATAACATTCTCTGAGAAGATTGTTACCCTTAGTAGGATAGATTGATAGGTTCTTTGGGATTCTAGAACTAGTATGGGAGGGTAGCAAGAGAATTGGACCCAGTAGTACCCTACCCATGCTTGAGATAGCAGTGATCTTGGAAGTACTGGGAGTTGGAAGGATTGTTGATCATGACCTAGAATAATTTATGGAAGCCCGATGCTAGAAATTAGTTGTTGTAAAAGATAGCGATACCAGGAATGATATTATGGACTAGAGGAGATAAAATTTTAGGCTCTCGCTTGGAAGATAATGATCTGATTCCAGGTATTCTAGTATGTGCTTGAGTGATACCATTAATGTACTATGTGACTTGGAGGGATAAATAACGAAAAGAAGAAATTTGAGGAATAAAATTTTAGGAAAAACCTTGAGGAGAAGAGAAATTATACATTAGGCAAGAAGGAATTTTTTTTTGGAGGATTAGTGTGGTAAACAGAACAGGAGAATTTATTTTGAGGTTAAGTCTGGACAATGACACCGTCCTAACATGAGTTGATTGAGCCAATACCACGCGACACTAGATTGTCGACGTAGTTGCATTATATTTTTAGACCACCAGGTTACCCTGAGTTGAGTTCTTCAGGGAGCCCGGGAGTATGGTGTCCATCTACCTTAGAGGCACACATTTCAGGAGTAAACCAGTGTACCCCCGCATTATATCAGAGTTTGAGGATGTAATTCTAGAGAACCTTTCGGGCCGGTCACCTGACAGAGAGATAGAGTTTGCTATATAGTTGACTCCAAGAGCCGAGTCAGTTATTTTCCCATCTTCAGACTAGCACCGATAGAGTTGGTTGAGTTGAAGGTCCATCATGGAGGATCTCTTAGACAAGGGTTTCAGTCGGGCTAGTGTTTCTCCATGGGGAGTACCCATCTTATTGTGCCGAAGAAGGACGAGACGGTACGTTTGCGTATTGATTCCAGGGACGGTATGTCTGTGTATCGATTACAGGGCATTAAATGCCGTAGCGATAAAGAGCAAGTACCCTTGTCGTGCATCAAAGATTTATTTGAATCAGCTAAGTGGCGCATATGGATTTTGAAGATCGATCTCAGATCCAGCTATCATCAGATCTAGGTACGGAGAGAGGACATTCCTAAGACGACTTTCAGGATGAAGTATGGATACTATGAGTCTCTAGTCATGTCATTTGTCTTAACCAACGTGCTAGCAGTATTTATGAGTTTGAGGAACAATATTTTCCACCAGTACTTGGATAAGTTCGTGGTGGTAATTATTGATGATATCTTGGTATATTCTAAGGGCCAGGAGGAGCATGAGAGACATCTCAAGATCGTGTTGAAGACGCTAAGAAATGAGAGGCTGTATGCCAAGCTCAGCAAATATGAGTTATGTTCAGATAGAATAGATAGTCTACGCATCAGGACAGCTGAGAGTTCATGAGAAGAACTATCCGACGCATGATCTAGAGCTAGCTGCAGTGATATTTGTACTAAAGCTATGGAGACACTACCTTTATGGTAAGCGTGTTGAGGTTTACACAGATCATAAAAGCCTGAAGTATGTCTACACGCAGAAGGAGCTCAACATAGAACAGAGGCGCTGGCTAGAATTTATGACAGATTATAATATCGAGTCGCAGTACCACCCTGGCAAGGCGAATGTAGTAGCAGATGCCTTGAGCAGGAAGCCTATGGCATATTTTTACGACTCATCGCCAGTTATTAGAGGATTTTTAGGAACTCAGGATTGAGATTGTATTGCCAAGCATGGATGGACGGATGGCCAGTCTCGAGGATTCAGTCCACATTTATTGAGAGAATCAAGGCAGCCTTGCCTACAGATACGAGATTTAGATGACTGCGAGAAAGGACAGAGGCCGACATGCAGACGGGACTCAAGATTCATGAAGACGGAATATTAAGGTGTGGAGATCTCCTATACGTTCCGAGTGGCGAGCTACGCCAGGATTTGATGACGGAGACTCATAGCTTGATTTATTCTATTCATCCCGGGGGTATGAAGATGTACTGAGATTTGAGGCAACTTTTTTGGTGGCATGGGATGAAGAGAGAGATTGCAAGATTCATGGCGAGATGTTTAGTTTATTAGCAAGTCAAGGCTGAACATCAGAGGACTGCAGGACTATTGCAGCCGCTTCCTATTCCCGAGTGGAAGTGGGAACACATTAGCATGGACTTCGTCACAGGATTTCCGTGGAGCCCTAGCGGGAAGGATACAATTTGGGTTGTCGTAGACAGACTCACCAAGTCTGTACAATTCTTGCCCTTCAGGGTTGGGCATTCCATAAAGATATTAGCTGACATATATATGAGGCAGATAGTACGACTACATGGAGTGCCTGTCAGAATCGTATCGGATCGTGATTCCAGATTCACATCATATTTTTGGCGGAGTATGCAGGAGAGTCTAGGAACTCGTCTCAAGTTCAGTACTGCATATTATCCACAGACTGATGGTCAGTCAGAGTATATGTTGAGAGCGTGCATGATTAATTTTGGAGGATCTTGGGAGGACCATCTACACTTGGTAGAATTCTCCTACAATAACAGCTACCAGGCTAGCATACAAATGGCACCTTATGAGGCACTGTACGACAGAAAATGTAGGTCACCATTATGTTAGAGTGACATGGGAGAGCGTCAGATACTTGGTCCAGAGTTGGTGACATAGACAGTGGAGAAATTCAAGCAGATTCAGAGCCACCTGCGTGCAGCACAGGACAGACAAACATTGGACAGATGCGCACCGCAGACCATTGGAGTTCAAGGAAGGTGACCATATATTTTTGAAAATATCGCCTACTCGTGGTACCATCAGATTCGGAGGCAAAGGCAAGCTGAGTCCGAGGTACATTGGACCTTTTAACATCTGGGAATGAGTTGGCGAAGTGGCTTATCGTCTTGTATTGCCTCCATCACTAGAAGGGTGCATGACGTACTTCACGTATCGCAGTTGAGGAGATACGTGGCAGACCCTAGCCACGTGCTTGATCATTCGGAGATTACAGTCGGGCCCAGTCTATCTTACGTAGAGCAGCCAGTTGAGATCCTCGATCGCAGCAAGAAGACTTTGAGAGGGCAGACTATTTGACTGGTCAGAGTTGCATGGAAGCATCATTCGCTAGGCGAGTCTACCTGGGAGCGCGAGGATTCCATTCGACAGTGATTCCCATATTTATTTGAGGACCAAGGTACGAATTTACGTACGGCATTTGATTACTAGTTGTTTTTAAATTCTCTTAGCTATTATCGTGCTTTACTTTTAATTTCGGGGACAAAATTTTTCTAAGTTGGGAAGAATATAAACCCCCTAAATTAATTCTATAGATAGTCAGGTATGGATTGGAAAATTTTGGTTTAGCATAAGTGTTTGAGGTTTATAGTAGAGTTGCTTATGTCTGTTATTTATTAATTAAACCCTTGGCGCGCCCTACCATTGCTAAATTATTCGGAGCCCAGTATCAGCCCATAAATTCCATCGGACTATTGTACTTCTGATTTGACTCGCCAATTTAGGCACTGGACTTTTCCGTCATACAAAAATCAAATCCGTTGTGCCTTAAATTAATTGCACAATTTTTCGTATCCTAAATCCCATAATTTAATTCTGTGTCAGACACCTATGTCGTTACGCTCAATTTTGAGATACCAACTTAACCCGTTGAGCCGGACCAACTAAAGGGTCCAAGACTGACTCCAAGCTCCCACCATTTTTGACCTTTGCGTCATTTCCAAATTTTGACCCTAAGTGCCCCCATTTAATTTAAAAGCGCGGGACACTTTAATTCTATTTAAATCGGGGATACCAATTTTGACTAATCCTATTTTAATCCCCAATTAATCCCAATGCCCACTTAATTAATCCCAATGCCCATTTAATTAAACCCATGCCAAACACACAACACCCCCCTCACCCTACAAAACACCAAATACCAATTCCCCCACAATTTTTTCATCATTTCATGTGTTTGTGCAATTACCCAAACTTAAGGGGCTAAATTAAAAATGTTGTGACATGTGGCACACCCTCATTGGTGAAGGCCAAATGAAGAGGCCAACCCTCTTCTTTGATCGTGGTCAACATCCCTCCTCCCTTTCTTTTTCATGAAGAAACTATTTCATTCATGTGAGATCTCAACCCCACATTTGAAATGGGTAGATCTCCGCCCTCCAATCCTCACACACTATCCTATAAAATGTCCCCATCCCTACACACAATCCCATGCCGGCCCTAATCCCAAGGGGGCTTTAAAAACCTCACCCCCTCTCTCTCTCTCTCCTCCCTCCTCTACATTAAAAATCGAGCCTCCTCCATACTTCATTTCTTCTCTTCTTCTTCCTTTCTTCTTCTCTTCCTTCCTTCTTCTTGAAGACCCACCCGAGCACTACCCGGCCGGATCCCCCTCCGGCCAGCAAGCTCTGTACCGGCGAGCTGTCCCTCCACGAGCCCACAGCCTATAACTACTCCGGCCAAGCAGCTACCTCCACCACCACCATCGTCTTCTCCGGCCTCGACAACTGGCGCTGCCACCTGTACATCCCCGTACCACTATCACCCTCCGCTATTGTCACTACTGGCTGATCCCCACGAGCCGGCGGACTGAATATTTTCCTAATCCCGGTTGTTCCCGTCGATCTCCTTCACCCGAGCCGGTGAACTCCTCCCCCGCGGCTACGACATCCACCCACCGACCATCCGCTGAACCTCCCAGTACGACCTCCACCGCCACTGCACATCCCTCAACCCCGACTCATCCCTGACTTCACCGGAGCAGCCACCCACGACATCGCCTCCGGTTACCTCCTCCACTTCCTCCCTCAAGTCGCCATTGCCGGAGCCACCACCACCTCCAGTCTATATTGACACCACAGCCACCACCTCGGCCAGGCCATTCTTCGGCCACCCGTTGTCGACCACCATCACCTCTGCCACCACCTCGGCCGGCGCTGCCACAAGCACTCCTCCGGCCAACCTCAACCACCTCGCCTAGGTGAGACACTCCTCCCTCCCCCCTCTCTCAGATTTTGTATATATATTGTTTTATGTATTTTAGTGTAGGGTTAATGTTTAAGGGTTGTTGGTTACTTGATTTTATATAACTTAGCTAGTATTTAGGGTTTGCGTATTGCATTATTAAGGTTTACATGTGAAGATCAAATAAGTTAGGGATTGGGAAATGGATCTGTATTTTGGGTTTATGTTAAAGTATTGTGGATTACTTAGATAATGTTTAGGGTTTATTTACATAAGCTTTTAAACTGGGGAAATACATTAAGTTAGGGTTTTTTAATTAATATATGCATTAGTTGTTGTACATGTAATTAAACGCTGAGAAAGGATAGTGATTTTAACATATTGATTAATACCAAAGAGCAGATTTAATTTATAAATGGTAGAGGGATATCGATCTTTGGGTAAATATTGGGAGTTGATGATAAAGTTGTCTAAAGACATAAATTATATATATACGCATATTGGTCATTGTTGTTTTAGCTCTTGTAAACTATTGCTGAATATTAATATGATATTAAAATATTGATGGATATTGGGAGAAGGTGCTCGATCGTGAAATAGACATAATATCAAATCATGAGACCGTGATTGAGGATTGAGAATAATAATTATTTATTTGAGCTTGAGATGTCAATGTGCATGATAATATCTGTGAACACTGAGGTAAAACTGAGGATTGGATCATGTGTTGGACTATGGAATATCGTGATGAACATAGTAAGATTGAGGTTTGGATTGATGACATGGTACAGATGTTTAATTTGATTAGATGTATCGTGCTCCGAGTCAACCTTGGTCAACCCTCTAGCGTCGTGTCACTGTGAGTGTAGCTGAGTCTGAGCATATGTTAGACATGTGTCACATACCTATTTGCCACATGATAGTTTATTGATGTAGTTTGTACCTCTTCTCTAGGTACTACGGGACCCGCGGACTTGGACGTTGTACCGGATCCTCGTCATCAGCAGCCAGACGCAGGTAAGTGTACCTTGTCACCCTGTATTTCAGATTATAGATAGTTATTGTTTCTTTATGTACATTGTGCGCGTATTTTGGTTACGATCGATACTTCACGTCCGGATCACAACGGGTGCAGACGTTCGTCGTAACATCTTAGAATGATTGTTAGATGTTCGTAACACCTCGATGTACGTACCTGAGTATATCGACACCCCAGGACACACTCATACACTGTGATCATGCCAGATTCCTGTATCCTGATACTGACATCATGACCAGAGAATGGGACGACCTTAGGGTCGCGTCTGTTGAGTTACTTCTGTGTGTCGAGACTGTTAAATAGAGGTTCAGGTTCAGCGCACCATCGTTGACCGCTTGGGAAGGGGAAGACAGTTACTAGACGTTTTGGCTCCTCTGCACGCGCTTATATATATATATGTATTGTTTCTGTAGTGATCCTGTATCTAGAGTAGTTGTATCACCCGTGTGACTCTTTGTCCGGAGCTGCGGTACGTCCCGTGTGTTTTCGTGTCCGGAGCTACGGATTTATTTTGGACAGCCCACGCGTCGAACATTGTCTTTAAACTGTGTCACACTTATTTGGTTATGATAGAGGACACTGTCGTTGCACTTGTACTTTCTGTTTACTTGGCATGCTGTATTTTTGTACCTTGTTACGTCCCTCTGAGGACCTAGTTCCCTGCCAGTTTTGCAGCATAGATGATTACAGAGCATTTGGAGTTGCTGTTGGAGTTGCATGTCTTGCGGGCATGGTACCAGGTACTCACATTATATCTACCGGCATTATGGTTATTTTATATTGATTATTCATCTGCTATTGTAGCCTAGTTTTTATAGACTCATACTTCTTCTCGAGTCTATCGAGTTAGTATGTTATTGGACGGCCGACTTTAGCACATATAGCTCTTTCTTGTATACTTCTGTACATTGTGGATTGAGACATAGAGGTTTACATTTATGGGATATCTAGATAGTGCCCTTTATATTATACAGCTTATACGTATTCGAGTCAGACCAGAGTCTATTCGAATGCGTAGCTGGCGTGTCACGTATTCCTGGTCCTACGTATTTTGGGACTGGGGCGTGACAGCATGTGCAAAAGCAAGAGCATCTAGAGCACTACAAACAGCATGTGTAGGGAGGAGCGGGGTTATCAGAGGTTAAGGAGTTAGTGTGTGTTTAAGAACTGTGTGCAGCTCTGCATTGGGGTCAGCAGAAGATATCCTTGTTGTTGTTGTTGATGTTGTTTAGTGAAGGAGTTTTGATATGCAGCTGCCTTGGTATTACAGGTAGTGTACTGCATGTTAGGGGCACAACACCTTACTGTGTCCAAGTTTTGGATTGGGTTCGTGTACCTGGGATTACATTAGTTCGAGTGTGGGGGATGTGAGGGATTAGGAGCTAAGTACAAGTGGTTAGAGTATCAACAACACCAAGCATTAGCATAATAGTATGTGCGAGTTCTTTGTACAGTAAAAAATAACGTCGCTAAGTTAGCGATGTTACAGACGTCGCTAATGACATCACTAAATGTCTAAAAGAGATATGTCGCTAAATACGTCGCTAAATAAAACATATTAGCGACGTTTAGCGACCTTAATTGAACTTATAGCAACTAATCTTTTAAAAACTGAATTACAGTCGCTAAACGTCGATATATGTCGCCAATTAGCGACGTCTATCGACGTTTTTCCTTGGAGTCGCTAATATATTTAATATTAGCGACGTTTTACGTTGACGTCGCTAAAAATGTCGCTAATCCCGCTTATTCTGGTAGTGCTTGGACTGTTGCGTCCAGAGCTGAAGCACATATACAGAACATACTATTGGAACATCGTCCATGCATCATTCCTTGTTGTAAGCCACTTGGCACGCCTTTATTGTTTAGAGAGAGAGCGTGAGCGGCTTGTAATCTCGGCCTAGCGCCGCTTGTAATACTTATTCAGAATCAATAAAGAGCTAATTTTTGTATCGTACTTGTGTTCGTTCTATGCTTCCGCTATATTGACCTTGCAAACTTGTTATCTCACCGCCCGTTCTATGTCCGGCCTTGCGCAGGCGCAACTTAGGCTAGTGCGGCATCACATCCATGCGAGGATGTTTGGCCCTTGCAGGGCCGGGGCGTGACATTGGTTGTGCCAAAGAAAGATAGCTTGTGGCATATGTGCATCGACAGTCGAGCTATCAACCGCATCACCATCAAGTATTACTTTTCCATACCTCGACTAGGAGACATGTTGGATATGCTTACAGGGTCGATCATATTCTCAAAGATCGATACGAAGAGCGGCTACCATCATATCTGGATCTGACCTGGTGATGAATGGAAGACAGATTTCAAGACCAGAGAAAGACTCTACGAATGGCATGTTATGACTTTCGGACTTTTGAGTGCGCCAAGCACCTTCCTGCACCTCAAGAATCAAGTTTTGAAGTCATTTATAAGAAAGTTCGTAGTTGTCTACTTTCATAATATCCTGATATATAGCAAGGGCCAAACTGATCATGTGAAGCACCTCAGAAAAGTTCTCAATCTTCTTCGAATTAACAAATTTTATGTCAATCTCAAGAAGTGTAACTTCCTTACCAACCAACTCATCTTCTTGGCATTTGTGATTATCGCCGATGGACTTGATGAAGAGAAGACTCGAGCAATTCACGACTGACCTACTCCAAAAACAACGACTGAAGTTTAAAGCTTTCTTGGTCTCATCAACTTCTACCGATGTTTCATTTGTAACTTTAACACTATCGTGACGCCATTGACATAATGTGTGAAGACATGCATATCTTTCCAACTCTCAATATCGCCGATCTTGATGAGTATTTTCCTTCTGACGAGCTGTTTTATTCTGACGAGAACTCAAGGACGAGTTCTCTTGAAGAAGGGGAGACTGATGTAGCATAGAATTCTTATCCCCTATGATTTGTTTTTTGCTTGTGAGCTCATGTGGAACGTACATGTTGGTGTCAAATCATGCTCAAAGGAAGGAAATTAAAGCCCAATATTCCCGAATGACCTTTAACTTTAAATCCTTGCCTACCTATCTATATCTCACATCAAAATGAGAAAGAAAGATCACCAGTATTGGCCTATATCTATAGCTATGACATGAGATTGAGATATCTTCACCTACTGCCACATGCAGTGGCACATATAATTAGCAGAAAGAATTAATCCTACGCAATTTCCCAAGATAAATTAGATGAGATACACACTTGGTTCTCTGACAGGTGGGCCAGCTGGTGCAATGCACACAGGCGAACGGCGCTCGCTAGGTTAGAGAGATGTACTAATTACGTAGATAGCGTGATTGCAACTTATAAATGATATGATAATTCCACCCAGCTAGCTAGCAGCACTTTGTATCCTCCTTGTGATATTCCAACAGAGGGAATTCGTGATCGAGATATGGATGGATGCTCCTCCAAAGTCCTAAACTGCATGCCCGTCTCTTCTTTCTTTCTTTCTTTCGATTCGACTCCCACTGACTCTGCAGTCTGCAATCGCAAATATATATATGCAATCGCAAATATATATGCAATGCTCAAGAATGCTGACGGAATATCTCGTTAAAGGGCCGGTCCAGAAATTTTTTTCTTGTCCCAAACAAAAAGTTAAAATGATGCTACTGGAAAGAAAAAAGAAACTGAAAAAATTTATTAAAAAAAAAAAAAAAAATTGACCTGCATCTCACTTTTATTATTATTATTCAATGTACATCTCATTCAATTACCATAATGTAAGAAATTTTTCACATTTGACGAAAATTGTCTATGACCGACTGTCAGCTCTTTTGATCAAACTTTTAGAACCAAAAATATCCCCCTTCTTCTTCTTTCCGTCGTGACCCCCGCTCAAGGGCGGATTTACTGGTGGGCTGGGGTGGGCTCCAGCCCACCCAGCCAAAAAAAAAAAAAAAATTATATGTATGTTAGCCCACCCATCCCACCCGGCTCCAGCCCACCCAGGCTGAACCAACGATTAGGGCTCCTTCTCTCCCCTTTCTCTATCTTAGTACTCCTTCCCATTTCTTTCTCTAGTCCCATCGGACAGCAACCGCGGCACAGGCGCTGCACAACTTCGTTGTCGACAGCTAGAGCTAGGGCGTCGCGAGCGAGTCCCATCTCTCAAGAGTCGAGTCTCTCTCTCTATATATATAAGGATATTAACCCCACCGATCCGTCAAGAACATCCACAAGGGGGAGAAGTTGTTCGTCTCTGTCCCTCGTCATCAAGGGCCGAGTACTCTTTTCTCTTTTCTAAGCTCAAACTTCTTGCTGTAGAATTCTGAAATTGTGGACAAAATAAGTAAGAACACTCAACAACTTTAAAAAACACATATTTTTCATAAATCTCCACACACAGTGACTCACATTTATTTAATGCCATGGATTTTGGTAGAGTTCCTCATCCGAATTTGTCTAAAAAAAATTTTTTTTTTGCTCTGTTATTCATAGCATTCTTTCAGGTTATTCAAGTATCAGCCTATCAGGCATTACCAAGTATTTTCAAAGTTTTTCTTGTGTACAAAACATAGAGAATATTTGAGAGGAGCTCAAAAATATAGTAGGGCTTTCATTTTGTTGTCAGTATCTTTCGTATTTGTATCTGTGCAACATAGGCAGCTAGTGTTTAGAGATTAAGCATAATCAACTGAGATACCATAATTAATATCCTGATAAACTTGAATGCTCTGATCAGTTTTTTTGGGCAGTTTATCATACAAAAGTATCCTATACTTAATAAGTATCCTATACTTGAATCAATTTTTTTGGGCAGTTTATACACAAAAGTATCCTATACTTGAATGCTTCATTTTTTTTGCTCAGTTTATCAGGTTTCTACATCATTTTCAATTAAGTATCCTATACTTGTTTAGTTTCTACATCATTCCTGCAATTCTACATCATTCCTGCAATTGTTTATAACTACAATGGTGACTACATGTGATGTGTAACATTGGAGTTCAACATTCGTATGAAGTTATCTGAGTATTTTGTTGCTCTGTTATTCACAACATTCCTGCAATTGTTAGAAGAATTATAAGGTGGCTAAGTGTTGCAGTCGTGCAGGTATATTTTTCAAAGGATGCGGCATTTTGTTTATTTTTCAAAGGATGCGGCATTTTGTTGACTACTTCTTTCTTTTCTTGAGATATTTTAATTTTATTGGTTCCGCTTGAAGATATTTCATATTTTGACAACTAATATTTCTACTTTGCATCTTCTGCATTTCATATTTGTGCCTTCCATTTTAAAATACATTCTCTGCTTAAATTGCTTCAGCTATTCGTGCCTGACCTTGAGCTGAAAAAGAAAGTAAATTTTTGTGTTCTAAACTTTTTTTAGGATACTTAAAGTTCAGCCCGGGGTAGCCTAAAATCCTGGCTTCGCCCTTGCCCCCGCTGTCTCCTCCCCGCCGCGCGCCGGCGAAGCCGATGCCACTGCCAACTGTTGCTGCTGCTGTTGTCGCTGCTAGCTGCTGCCGCTACTTGCTGCGTTGTTGATGCTCTTTCTCCGGCGCCCCTCTCCGATTGACGGCGTCGGAGAAAGAGGGGAGGGCTGCTGAAGAAAGAGAGGGGGAAGGACTCCAGGGGAGCGGGGGCGCGCGCGGGGCCTGTTGGATTGTATCTCGTTTCCGGTTGAGCGCTCAAAAGGTGGATGACAATGGAGTTGGTAATTTAGTTCCACATCGGATAGGAGGTGGGATCATGAGGTGTAGATAATTGGGATTGGTTCAAACCTTATATGAAAATTTTCTTTTAAGGCATATCGGCCCAATCCAATAACGTACCTCATGGGTCAACTCCGGTTCGAGTCACACCGCATTTCCAACAAGTGGTACCAGAGCCCAAGGTTACGGACTGGTTTGAACGGCTCTAATTGGTTCGAGACAGATGGTGTTGAATGTTCATGGATTATACGGACTCTTCTCAAGGTGAAGTAGGAGCATCAACTACACGAATTGTCTTTAAAGGTGGATCTGACGAGTCCAAGGTGGAACAAGACGTTGTGGTTGGCACACAATGGCGGTGTGGATGAACGCGTCAGGTTTGGTTCTGTGATCCAACGGATTGAGATGATAATATGTTGAATCTCCTAGACGCTCGGTTAGCGGGAACGAACAATTTTTTTTCCAACCGTTGGATCGAACGGGATCCCACGCCGGCCCCAAGATTCGACCCACGTGGGGGAGGGCGGAGCTTTGACGGGACTCCAGGAGCGGATCTTGATCCGCTCCCTTCCTGTTCTCTCTCTCTCTCTCTCTCTCTCTCTCTCTCTCTCTATATATATATATATATATATATATATATATATAATTTTGGATTCTGAAAGGTTGTTCGGTTCGCACTGCGTCAGAGCCGATCCTGATCTGGTTGTGACTTCTCTAAACCAATCATTAGGGCTACCGATATATTACTTAGTGAAGCCTCCATTTGGAGGGGATGGATTCTATGTGCGGCCCACATGCACATAATGTTTCCGACTGTTACCAAATTCAGGAAGACGTGACTATATTAAAGTACAACAACAGCAACCTAATTTTTATTCCAAAATTTTTGGATCGGCTATCTGTTTGAATTATTTTCTCTCATTTAGCTATGTTAAGACTAGAGCCACAACCTCAGTTACACTAACAAAAACTGAGAACGATTTTTTGTTTTCTTTTTAAACAGTGGGAATAGTTCTTAAAAAAAAAAAATTACATACAACACATAAAAGATATTATGATCCATCGTGAAGTCCGTGTATGCTGTATGTGGCTCCGCCCATGTTAAATGCCATAACTTATGTAATACAAATTAAAAAAATGTTTTCTTTCTTAGAACTATAATACGGGTTGCGTTAACTATTATCTTGGTGCTTCTCTCTAATGGAACATTTATTGCTTCACATATCAAATTAGTGTCTTGCCCTTGTTGACGCTACCTCTGACCTTATCACAAAATTGTACACGAGTTAATTTGTGGGTGTATGAAAATTTACCGAAAACTTGATCGAGTATTCAAAACCAATCATATTCACATCTAGTCCTCATTGGATAAGAAGACTACCGACATCGGAGAAGTCGACTAAGGGTTTTACCTTGTCTTCATTAGGGTTCTAGTTTGTAAGTCCATTTTTGTTCACACACCAATACCATGGTGTATGTTCACCCCCCAATCGGGAGGAGCCGTGTGGCAACTAAAACCACTTTGGGAGTGGTTTTGTACACTCCCAAAATGGTTTTCACTCAAGATTTGCCACATGGCTTCTCCCGATTGGGGGGTGAACAAACACCATGGTATTTGGAAAGGCACAAAAAAATTATTATTAAAAAAAATTGGTGTTTGGAAAGGCACAAAAAAATTATTGAAAGAAAAAGTGAATAGTTGAGGGTAGAAAGTGAATCTATGAGAGTGAGGGTGAGCGGGGGAACAATTTTCTCTCATATTTTTCTTTTTTACTTGGAAATGAATTTTCTTTCCTGTTCATTTCTTTAGACATCCAAACGCAGAAAATTAATTCATTTTCCAAGGTATTCCGCGACACATTCAAATTTTGGGGCACTTTATTGTGGTCAAAGGCATTCTTGATATGAAGTTTTGTGCTAGGATAGTTTTAGTACTGGATATATTGTTATAAAGTTTATCTTTCTTATTATTATGCGGCTTAGAAATTATTCAAAAATGAGCCGTTTAAGTCGTATGTATATCATCAATTAGTAATATATATATATTTTTTTAAATTAACTACCCCATGGGTTTTTACGTGGTTGAGAAAAAAAAATTAAAAATCATCTAAACATACAATCCATTATAAATATATTCAAATTTTAAATTATATTTAAATTAACTACAAGATATTATTTAATTAAATAAATATCCAAAATAAAAAAAAATTACAATAAATTATAATTCAAATATTTTCAATTCATATTTAAAATATTCTAATATAATTTAAATTTTTATATAATTTTTTAATAATATTATAAAAAAAGTCGATACGTGCAAAGTAATTTTTTACATGCAACGCAGATAAATTTACTAGTGAAAAAATGACTATGATTAAATAAAGCTGATTTTTTCCCATCCTTTTTTAAGGTTAACGAATATAATGGATCATCTGGATACTAAGAATTGTACCTGTGGAATTGAACCAGTTTGTGTTTGATTCACACGAATTTTTAGGAATTGAAATTCATCTTGAGAATCTAAATCTTAAAACAAGAATGAGGAATTGGAAACCATTAAAGAAACTACATAATCAACTTTGGTAGGAATTGTAATTTTCTTCTTCATTCTTTTGGGGCTCTTAAGTTGCTCCGGTTTGTAGGATAGACAAGGAAAAGTAGCAAGGAGTACGAGAATGGATAGTACACGTTGGACCCTAGTGATTAAGCAAAGTAATTCACTAAAAATGTCTGATTGGCGCGCCGCGCACGATATATATATATATATATATATATATATATATATATATATATATATATATATATATATATATATATAGAGAGAGAGAGAGAGAGAGAGAGAGAGAGAGAGTAATCTACATTTTAAGGGGATGTTTATTTTTACCTCTAATTAGAGTTGAATCACTTTGTCTATTAGAGATGGGCGAACAAAAATGCTGTTTGATTTTTTTTATCTAATTATATACAATTAAAACTTGAAAACTATTTAGAGGTTCCGAAAAAGAAAGTGGTCGCATGTCGTTTTTTTTGTAACCCAGCTTTTAATTTGATGTATAAAAACTAATCGTAATCCTAGAATTTTCAGTATTTTCTCATATCTTAACCATCCACAATATATAATATTAAAATAGAAACAGAAAGACGCAAAAAAGACAAAGGAAGAACAATGAAATGGAATTACACAAATTTTTGAGACTAAAGTAGTTTTATTTCTTTTGATGTTGTAGTTGCGGGTGGTCGTTTGGAACGAACGCAGAAACCAATTTTCAAATTGGATGAACTTGTTGAGGATCGAAAATATTGGGAATCAAGTCTGCTGAAGGGGGGCAGAGTTCGGTCCGAACTCGGTCCCTGGTCGAGTTCGGGCCGAACTCGGTGTGGTGTTCCAGAACCTTTGAACCGAACTCGGCCCGAGTTCGGTGTTGGCTGCTCAAATTTTAGAATTTTTATGTTATATTTTGGACCGTTGGATACTAGTGGATGGCTGGATCTTATGGTTGGCTATTTTTAGGGTTTTCTAACCTTAAAATATGTTTCTCATCCTATAAATAGGGAGGAGGGTGGAGGCACAAATTAGAAGCACAAGTTAGAGATTCAGTGTGCTCGTCCACAGAAAATTTAAGAGAAAGCCTGTGCTTTGCTCTTAGGACCTCGCCATCCAAGACAGAAGGAAGAAAGAGATCTAATCGAGCAGTCGTCAACTTCGGTTAGGGAGATTGCTACGGGTTGGTGAGTGATTTCAATTGTAATCTTCTGTTTTTCTTCTTGAGTGTGGTGAGGGGGTTGAACCTATTAGGGCTAAGGGTTTCAACATTAGTTTTTGCAATCTTGTAATCTCATCTGAGTTATAAATGTTATGATTTGTCCAGGTGACGTAGTCATTGCCATATACTTGTCTTCATCTGTGCTTTATTTTCGTAGATTGGTTTGGTCATCTCAGGTGGGTTGGCAAAACGCATCCGCGACGCGCCCAACACGTGGTATCAGAGCGCACGTGTTTCCAACACGTGATATCAGAGCGCACGTGTTCCCAATACGTGAAATCAGAGCCAGGTACTTCTCGAGAGGGAAGGTGCAACTATGTCTATGGAGCAGATGTGTCACGTCCCAGTCCTAAAATACACGGGACCAAGCCGCGTGGCAATGACCAGCTAATACGACTCCGAAGGATTTTTTAATTTAATGGACCCGACGAAGCGTACTATGTTGTCCTAAAATACTAACAAGTCTAATATGCTAACATACAGCAGGTAAATGTCTAATCTCATCCACACAATATGTAATCACCTGAAATTTTAAGAAAATTTTGAATTAATTAGTATTTTCTGTGAATTTTTAAACCTATAAATTAAAGTAGTCTAATTTATAATGAATTTTTAAATGAAATTAAATAATATTAAAATGTGATGAAAATTATATTTTCAGGTGTAAAATTAAAAACTGAGCATGGGGTATTTTTCCGGGAATTTATTGGACCCCGGATAAAATTTTAAAGCATTAAAAACTATTGTTAAAATTAACTATTTAATTAAACTAAATTAATTAATAAACCGAACCAACCCAGTGATTAACCCGGACCGGTCGGTCTAACTGAACCAAACACGGCCCAACTCCTTAGCGGGTCGGATCCGGGTCAGACCCGACACGCCAGGATCCGACCCGACCCGAACTTTCATCTCCCCCAAACCTCTCCTCTGCCCGACTTCTCACCTCCCCGTCGTCGGTAACGGCCGCCGCCACCGCTCCGACTCCTGAAACTGCCACCGGACGACCCTCCGGTTCCTCTCCCCCTCACCGAAAAACCCTCCGCCTCCTCCACCTCTCTATAAATCCCCCAGCCGGCCATCTCCCCTCCTTCCCTAGAACTCGCCGGAACTCGAGCTCCATTCTCCTCACCGCCGCGCCTGACCGGAACCCTAGCAGCTCCCAGAACCTCCGCCGCCTCGACCTCCAGTTATCTCCTCCGGTCAGAAGCCGAGCGCCGCCCTGAGCTGACCCCGCACCTCCCAGACCCTCGACGTCTCCGGCCGACCAAGCCGTCACCGCCGCAGGACCTCACCGCCGACCGCCCAGGACCTCCCCAAACCTTTGTCGACCTCCGCCGGCCTGAACCCCACTTCCAGCGACGCCGGAACTGTGCCCTAGACTCGACACAGCAGGACACGGAAGGCCGGACACAAACAGTGGACTCAAGGACACAGGAACAGAAAACCCTAATCCAAGGTGTGTAGGACACGATTCGAATTTGGTTTTCAGACCCAGTTCAGGTACCCATAACTTTTGACTCGTAGCTCTGATTTTAATTTCGTAAATTGTAACGTGTAGCCTGTATGACCCTCTCGGTGCCCGGACAAACCGCTCGGGGCATCGCGACCTGTGGTGATCGCGAACCGCGATCCAAAAACAGGAAAAAAACTTAGCCCTGTTTCACCCTGGAATCGAGTACGCCCCGCCAAACGGGACGACTTGGTCGCGTGCGGTCTTCACAGATACGTGCGCGTCGTTGATACGGACGTGCGGGATTTCGCAGAAGCTGATTTGGGTGTGCATGCACACCGGAATCAGTGCGTATCCGCGGACACCGTCCCGTATTCGACCCTTCTGTTTCTCGTTGTAACTTAGTGTACACAAGTCAGATCGAGACAAAACTTGCGCCATTGGACTCGTAGCAATACGCTGGTTCTGTGAGCCAAGTTTGGTTCGATTCTGAGAACGTTGACAAAATCGTGTGTCGTGGGCCCCACAGGCTCCACCCGACGGGCGATTTTAAGAACAGCTCATCGGAATCCAATTCTGGAAGTTCCGTTGGGTTCGTATCATCGTTCCTGATCTGTTGACACTAAGTTGGACTATTTTTGAGACCTTTGACCCTGACTCGGTTTTCGGTGCAAAGCGGCCCACATATGGACCCGCTTTGGCCCAGAAATGTCATTTTTGCCCTTGTGTCCAAACTGGACTTAAGGACAGGCGTTTCTAACTATTTCCTATGTTCTGAGACTGTTGGTAATGTTCATTTCAGCTTTTGGAGGAGTTATTGCTGAACCCACTGTTACAAGGACCGCTACTGGAATTCCAATCCCAGGCAAGTGTACCTTTCCATAAATTGCAGTTTATTAGTTTATTTTGTTCTCTTGCTCTATTTTCTGTGACCAGTGTGCATGATATAACCTAGGACCGTATGACATACTTAGCGTCCGATCACAGTCGGGTGCCAACTCTGTACGCGGAGTTGTGTACGTCAGTTAGTGATGGACATTCGAGACCCTTTATATTCTCGTGCTTGTTTATCAAGTACACTATAACCTAGGACACTTGACACCATACATTGACAGAATCTTTCTGAGATATTCAAGGTGATTCTGTATAGGATACAGGATGGACATAGTTATTATACTCTTAGATTATGACTGTTGCATTAGCTCTGATCTCACGTGACATGGACATGCGACGTGTGGTTACATTGGGTGGGGAGAGGCACACAGGCTACAGGCTGTTATATATATATATACTACTATTTTGAGGTTGTAGACTCTCGAGCAGAGCTAGACCACTACTAGATATTGCTGCTACCGGCTCCCCGACACAGAGCTTGTAGCAGTCTCAGCCTGAGTACTAGTGTTGCTCTCAGTTGCATTTTCACATAGATGGTTATGTAGTTACCCTGTTTATTTCATTTTCTATTTTACTGTATCTATTTTTGGCTTGTATTATTTGTACCTTGCTATGTCCCCTAAGGACCTGGAATGGATGATGTCCCCAGGTTTAGTAGAAGAGCATTATCCCGAGGTTTACGGGACAGGAGCTGAAGCTGTACCAGGAGCTGTTGCTGAAGGAGAACCTAACATAGAAGCAGAGGTGATGGCTGAAGACTTTACTTGAGATTATGATATTTGTACTCTTCAGATACTCTATTTTTGGACTCTTTTGTTCTGGTCTGATGAACCAGTGTTTTAGACTCTTATCGGGTTGTTCCCCGACATACTCTGCTGAGACTGGACTTTGATGTACTTTCTTTATTTGCTGATGTTCTTATTATTCTGTGTGTGGATGAGATTATATTTTGACTTATTGTTGTAGACCTATATTACAGCTTAAGTATGTCTGATGGATCCATTAAATTTGGTTTGTCCATTGGTACATGCTGCTGGCCATTGCCACGTGTCCAGTCCCTCGGTATTTTGGGACTGGGGCGTGACATAATTTTTGTGGTGGCCCATGCAGGTCTACGACAAATTGTTTGGTCTCAACTTAGGGGCCAAACAAACCTGTAAAAGGATAGGATAGGTTATAGGATCTTATCCATATGTTGAAACATTTTGAAACTCTATATCGTATTCGAATTAAGTACTTGATTATGCATCCTGCTTGACTCTACTAAACGTTCTCATAAAGTTCATTTTGGATGCAGGAAGATGGATCCGAGAAATGGAGATGAAATTCATTTACACCACAAAACGCTGTGGTTACCTATGGAGATGGAGTTACACCAGAGAACAGGGGTCAATCCTCTCAAGTAGACAAGATGAGCAGCATAACTCAAGGTTCAGGCGCGATGATATCCCACCACCGCCGCAGTTCAATCCACAGATGCCTGCCTTCCCACCAGGGCACGTAATAGACGGGCAGCAAATGTTCCAGATGTTCAATGCCATGATGCAAGCTCAACAACAAGTTCAACAGGAGGCGCAGCGTCAAGAGGCAGAGAACCTGAGAAACAGCCTAGTAAATGCATTGGAGCAGGCAAACCCGCAAGCTAGGCGACCAGCGACGGGATCTATCACTGATTTCCGTCAACTCAAGCCCCGTACCTTCTCGGGCAAGGAAGGACCAACTGAAGTGCATGAGTGGCTCACAAATACACAACATCAGTTGGAAGCAGCTGAACTTCCGCGGAAGAGATGGATGACTGCTGTCCGTATGCAACTGACGGACAACGCACACCACTAGTGGCTAGCTGAAGAGAGGAGGCTCGGACATGACCGAGTCACTTGGGAGGAGTTCTCTAGACTCTTCCAAGAGATGTATATTTTAGCCGTTGCTAGATCAGAACTCCGAGATAAATTCAACCGCCTCATCCAGGGCAACATGACGGTGGAGGAGTATAATGCTGAATTCATACGCCTGAGTCATTTTGCCCCTTCTCTAATTCCTACCGAAGAAGAGAAGGCAGAGAAATTCTTTGACGGACTCAGGTTCGAGCTTCAGAGGTTGATTGGATCTGTTGCCCCTACATCGTACAACGACGTCCTTGCTGCAGCACGACGCATGGAGCGCGTCACCAGGAGGGAGTCAAGTCTGAAGCGGCCATTTTCCTCAGCACCATCCAAGGCAGCACAAGGGGATTCTGCAAAGCGACTCCAGAGAAATCTACCGCAGAGAGCAGCACCAAGAACCCTACCTACTTGTCATTTCTGCGGCAAGTTGGGTCACATTGAAAAGGAGTACAGACGCAAATTGGGACTGTGCCTGGTTTGCGGCTCCAACCAGCATCTATCCAGGGACTGCACAGAACGTCGAGAGGGAGCACCCCGGCTAGCTCTACCTGCACCAAGGCCAGATTATCCAGTAGTGGGAGCACAGCAGACAGGAGTTGGAGGAGTCAGACCACCAGCTCCAGGAGGATATCAGCTGAGACCACCATTGCCACCTCAAGCAGCACTATTCCAACAGGCTCGTCAGCAGAGGGGTCCAGCTCAGGGACGAGGTCAGGCTTTTGCATTGGCTGTTCAGGAAGAAGCTATTACTGGAGAAGTTATAGCAGGTACCATTTTAGTAGCTTTATTACCTGCTGTAGCTTTATTTGATTCTGGGACATCACACTCATTTATAGCTGCTAGCTTCGTAGCCACCCATAGAGTATCTACTGCACCCCTTCCAAAGACTAAGAGAATTCTTACGGGAGGTAGAATTATACCTGTTAGTGATATCTGTAGATCATGTTCAGTAGTAGTCTGCGGAAGAGAGATGCGAGCCAAATTTCTGATCTTTTCTATGCCTGACTATGATGTTGTACTTGGTATGGACTGGTTAAGTTAGTATCATGCTACTCTTGATTGTCGGCTTGGAAAAGTTATATTCAGACCACCTGGACACTCAGAGTTTGAATTTCTTTGAGGAGCTGTAGAACAAGGTGTTCAGCCAACTCTTAGGGTATTAACTGTAGAAGGGGAGTCAAGTTACCCAAGAGTTATATCAGAGTTTGTGGATGTATTTCCCGATGATCTTCCAGGTCTGCCACCTGATCGGGAAATAGAATTCACCATAGACTTAACTCCAGGTGCTGAACCTATCACTTCATCGGTTTATAGACTAGCACCTAAGGAGTTAGTTGAGTTAAAGAAGCAAGTTGATAAACTTCTGGAGAAAGGTTTTATCCGACCCAGTGTTTCACCTTGGGGAGCACCTATACTTTTTGTACCGAAGAAGGATGGAACAGTTCGCCTATGCATTGATTACAGGGCGTTAAACGCTGTGACCATTAAGAACCGGTATTCCTTGCCCCGCATTGATGACTTATTTGATCAATTGAGTGGAGCAAGGGTATTTTTAAAGATTGACCTTAAATTCGGTTATCACCAGATTAGGGTGAGAAAGGAAGATATTCCGAAGACAGCCTTTAGAACCAAGTATGGACACTATGAGTTCTTAGTAATGCCGTTTGGTTTAACCAACGCGCTTGCTGTGTTCATGAGCTTGATGAACCGAGTCTTCCATCAATACTTGGATAAATTTGTGGTTGTGTTATTAATGACATTCTGGTATATTCCAAAAGCCACGAAGAGCACGAAGAATATCTCAGAATCGTGCTAGAGACGTTGAGGCAGGAGAAGCTTTATGCTAAGCTCAGTAAATGTGAGTTTTGCATGGATAAGGTGCCATTCTTAGGACATATTATCTCAGGAGAAGGGCTGTCAATTGATCCAGAGAAGATTGCTGCCATTGAGACTTGGCCTACGCCAACATCAGTTGCTGAAGTGAGGAGTTTTCTAGGACTTGCTGGATATTACAGAAGGTTCGTAGAAAATTTCTCAAGGATTGCGGAGCCAATAATGAAGTTGACACGGAAGGATCAGGACTTTGCATGGACAGAAGAATGTCAGCTGGCCTTTGAAGAATTGAAGAGGCGTCTAACAACAGCACCAGTCTTGACTCTTCCTTCAGGGTCAGGCGGTTTTGTTGTTTATAGCGATGCGTCAGGTAGTGGCTTAGGATGTGTTTTGATGCAATACGGCAAAGTTATTGCTTATGCATCGAGACAGTTGAAGGTCCATGAGAAGAACTACCCAACACATGATCTGGAGCTAGCTGCTGTAATATTTGCACTGAAGATTTGGAGGCATTATCTTTATGGTGAGAAGGTGGAGATCTTCACTGATCACAAAAGTCTGAAGTATGTATATACTCAGAAGGATCTTAACATGAGGCAAAGACGCTGGCTTGAGTTAATGGTGGACTTTGATATAGATCTGCAGTACCACCCAGGGAAGGCGAATGTAGTAGCAGACGCGCTTAGCAGGAAGCCTACAACTTATTTCTTGACAATGCAGCCTGAGCTATTGAGAGATCTACAGGAGCTCCAGATAGAGGTTATTCTACCAAGACGGAGTGGCCTGCTGGCTAATCTGGAAGTGAAGTCATCGCTCGTGTAAAGGATTAAAGAAGCTTTGCCTACTGATGTCAGATTTCGAAGACTTAGAGAGAAGACAGAAGCAGGCTTGCAGACGGGACTTTGCATACAGGAGGATGGGACATTAAGGTGTGGAGAACGTCTATACATTCAAAATGGAGAACTGAGACAGGAGTTAATGACTGAAGCACATAGCTCCATATACTCTGTTCATCCAGGAGGAACAAAGATGTATCGAGATCTAAGGCAGTACTATTGGTGGCATGGAATGAAGAGAGAGATAGCCAGATTTGTAGCTAAATGCTTAGTCTGCCAACAAGTGAAAGCCGAGCATCAGAGGACTGCAGGAATGTTGTAGCCGCTTCCCATACCAGAATGGAAATGGGAACATATCACCATGGACTTCGTCACAGGATTCCCAAGGAGCCCCAGCGGAAAAGATGCGGTATGGGTTATCGTGGATCGACTCACTAAATTGGCACACTTATTGCCATTTAGAGTTGGACAGTCCACGGAGATACTAGCCGACATGTATATGCGACAAATAGTAAGATTGCATGGAGTGCCGGTTAGTATTGTATCAGATCGAGATTCGAGATTCACCTCTCATTTCTGGCGAAGTATGCAAGAGAGTCTTGGCACCAGACTAAAATTCAGCACTGCCTATCATCCCCAGACAGATGGTCAATCAGAACGTACAATCCAGATATTGGAGGATATGCTGAGATCCTGTATGTTAGACTTTGGAGGGTCTTGGAAAGATCATTTGCATTTGGTAGAGTTCTCATATAACAACAGTTACCAGGCAAGTATCAAGATGGCACCTTTCGAGGCGTTATACGGTAGAAAGTGCAGATCGCCAATATGCTGGAGTGACATCGGAGAGCGTCAGATATTGGGGCCAGAGCTGGTGATGCAAACCGTGGAGAAGGTAAAACAAATCCAGAATCATCTTCGGGCAGCTCAGGATAGACAGGAGCATTGGGCTAATACACACCGACGTCCCCTGGAGTTCAAGAAAGGAGAACATGTATTTCTGAGGATTTTACCTACTCGAGGAACCATTCGCTTTGGGAGCAGAGGCAAATTGAGTCCAAGGTACATTGGGCCCTTTGATATTCTGGAGCGCATCGGTGAGGTGGCGTATCGTCTTGTATTACCTCCATCTTTAGAGGGAGTGCATGATATATTCCATGTCTCACAATTGAGAAGGTATGTGACTGACCCAAGTCACATAGTGGATCATTCTGAGATTGCCGTAGGCCCAAGCCTGAGATATGAAGAACAACCGGTGGGTATACTCGGAACCAGTGAGAAGACACTGCGAGGGCAGACAATTAAACTGGTTCGTATGGCTTGAAAGCAACACTCTCCTGGTGAATCTACTTGGGAGAGGGAAGATATCATGCGTCAGAAATACCCCCACTTATTCGAGGATGCAGGTATATCTTAAGTAAATTTTTAATTCCTGTAGTTCTGTTCTGCTAGTAGTTTAATCTTTAAATTGCGAGGATGCAATTTTCTTAAGGGGGGTAGATTGTAATCACCTGAAATTTTAAGAAAATTTTGAATTAATTAGTATTTTCTGTGAATTTTTAAACCTATAAATTAAAGTAGTCTAATTTATAATAAATTTTTAAATAAAATTAAATAATATTAAAATGTGATAAAAATTATATTTTCAAGTGTAAAATTAAAAACTGAGCATGGGGTATTTTTCTGGGAATTTATTGGACCCCGGATGAATTTTTAAAGCATTAAAAACTATTGTTAAAATTAACTATTTAATTAAACTAAATTAATTAATAAACCGAACCAACCCAGTGATTAACCCGGACCGGTCGGTCTAACTGAACCGAACCCGACCCAACTCCTTAGCGGGTCGAATCCGGGTCAGACCCGACCCGCCAGGATCCGACCCGACCCAAACTTTCATCTCCCCCAAACCTCTCCTCTGCCCGACTTCTCACCTCCCCGTCGCCGGTAACGGTCGTCGCCACCGCTCCGACTCCTGAAACTGCCACCAGACGACCCTCCGGTTCCTTTCCCCCTCACCGGAAACCCTCCGCCTCCTTCACCTCTCTATAAATCCCCCAGCCGGCCATCTCCCCTCTTTCCCTAGAACTCACCGGAACCCGAGCTCCATTCTCCTCACCGCCGCGCCTGACCGGAACCCTAGCAGCTCCCAGAACCTCCGCCGCCTCGACCTCCAGTTATCTCCTCCGGTCAGAAGCCGAGCGCCGCCCTGAGCTGACCCCGCACCTCCCAGACCCTCGACGTCTCCGGACAACCAAGCCGTCACCGCCGCAGGACCTCACCGCCGACAGCCCAGGACCTCACCGCCGACCGCCCAGGACCTCCCCAAACCTTTGCCGACCTCCGTCGGCCTGAACCCCACTTCCAGCGACGCCGGAACTGTGCCCTAGACTCGACACAGTAGGACACGGAAGGCCGGACACAAACAGTGGACTCAAGGACACAGGAACAGAAAACCCTAATCCTAGGTGTGTAGGACACGATTCAAATTTGGTTTTCAGACCCAGTTCAGGTACCCATAACTTTTGACTCGTAGCTCTGATTTTAATTCCGTAAATTGTAACATGTAGCCTGTATGACCCTCTCGGTGCCCGGACAAACCGCTCGGGGCATCGCGACCTGTGGTAATCGCGAACCGCGATCCAAAACAGGAAAAAAACTTAGCCCTGTTTCACCCTAGAATCGAGTACGCCCCGCCAAACGGGACGACTTGGTCGCGTGCGGTCTTCACAGATATGTGTGCGTCGTTGATACGGACGTGCGGGATTTCGCAGAAGCTGATTTGGGTGTGCATGCACACCGAAATCAGTGCGTATCCGCGGACACCACCCCGTATCCGACCCTTCTGTTTCTCGTTGTAACTTAGTGTACACAAGTCAGATCGAGACAAAACTTGTGCCATTGGACTCATAGCAATACGCTGGTTCTGTGAGCCAAGTTTGGTTCGATTCTGAGAACGTTGACAAAATCGTGTGTCGTGGGCCCCACAGGCTTCACCCGACGGGCGATTTTGAGAACGGCTCATCGGAATCCAATTCTGGAAGTTCCGTTGGGTTCGTATCATCGTTCCTGACCTGTTGACACTAAGTTGGACTGTTTTTGAGACCTTTGACCCTGACTCGATTTTCGGTGCAAAGCGGCCCACATTTGGACCCGCTTTGGTCCAGAAATATCATTTTTGTCCTTATGTCCAAACTGGACTTAAGGACAGGCGTTTCTAACTATTTTCTATGTTCTGAGACTGTTGGTAATGTTCATTTCAGCTTTTGGAGGAGTTATTGCTGAACCCACTGTTACAAGGACCGCTAAAGGAATTCCAATCCCAGGCAAGTGTACCTTGCCATAAATTGCAGTTTATTAGTTTATTTTGTTCTCTTGCTCTATTTTCTGTGACCAGTGTGTATGATATAACCTAGGACCATATGACATACTTAGCGTCCGATCACAGTCGGGTGCCAACTCTGTACGCGGAGTTGTGTACGTCAGTTAGTGATGGACATTCGAGACCCTTTATATTCTCGTGCTTGTTTATCAAGTACACTATAACCTAGGACACTTGACACCATACATTACCAGAATCTTCCTGAGATATTCAAGGTGATTCTGTATAGGATACAGGATGGACATAGTTATTATACTCTTAGATTATGACTGTTGCATTAGCTCTGATCTCACGTGACATAGACATGCGACGTGTGGTTACATTGGGTGGGGAGAGGCACACAGGCTACAGGCTGTTCTATATATATACTACTATTGTGAGGTTGTAGACTCTCGAGCAGAGCTAGACCACTACTAGATATTGCTGCTACCGGCTCCCCGACACAGAGCTTGTAGCAGTCTCAGCCTGAGTACTAGTGTTGCTCTCAGTTGTATTTTCACATAGATGGTTATGTAGTTACCCTGTTTATTTTATTTTCTATTTCACTGCATCTATTTTTGGCTTATATTATTTGTACCTTGCTATGTCCCCTGAGGACCTGGAATGGATGATGTCCCCAGGTTTAGCAGAAGAGCATTATCCCAAGGTTTATGGGACAGGAGCTGAAGCTGTACCAGGAGCTGTTGCTGAAGGAGAACCTAACATAGAAGCAGAGGTGATGGCTGAAGACTTTACTTGAGATTATGATATTTGTACTCTTCAGATACTCTATTTTTTGACTCTTTTGTTCTGGTCTGATGAACCAGTATTTTAGACTCTTATCGGGTTATTCCCCGACATACTCTGTTGAGACTGGACTTTGATGTACTTTCTTTATTTGCTGATGTTCTTATTATTCTGTGTGTGGATGAGATTAGATTTTGACTTATTGTTGTAGACCTATATTACAGCTTAAGTATGTCTGATGGATCCATTAAATTAGGTTTGTCCATTGGTACATGCTGCTGGCCATTGCCACGTGTCCAGTCCCTCGGTATTTTGGGACTGGGGCGTGACACAATATAAATAAGAAGAGCTGAAATAAATACTGAAAAATAAGTGCGGAGTCTGAATGTCATAGTATAATCCAAATAAGTCTGATGGGAACAAACCCACTACAATGATGAAATAAGAGTACGGAAGGACAGATAAGAGTACTAGGCTAGAGCATCGGCTAACTAGATAAGGATGCTCCAACCCTAGGCGGAAGGCCTACCAGTGATCAAGAAAACTCTGATGGTAACACCTCAAGCTCCTCTTCGGTCGCGTACCTCGTCTCCTGTCCCGGCCCGTACACGGTATGATAGTATACCTCGTCCAAATCTGGAAGGGAACCAGGTCCTCAGAGGGACGTAACAAGATACAAAAATACATACCAAATATAAATACTGAATAAATAAAGACGGTGTACTAACCATCTAAGTGAATGCAATATGAGGACAACCTTGGTACGTATGGGTAGGTGTAGGCATAACGTCCAACACTCCGAAGAGCGTGGTATCTGTACATGTAACGTCCATCATTTCGAAGAACGAGGTATCTGCATATATATACGCCCGTAACGCTCCGAAGAACGCGGTATCTGAATAAAGAAAATCATTGGATCAGTGGCTCCTCTGGACACTACGGATTCCAATGTGTGTATCCCATACGCCTACCAGTTGTCCTCCCCACCCAATATAAATATACAAGTCGAATACACGACGTGCATACCACGTAACTATATGCCAGGTCTCAAGTAACTAGACTAACCTGACTATGCACTAAACCGTGATGCATGTCACACGCACCGATAGCTAGTCGGGTATGCTAACTCGCATCCCAACATGAGTTTGTCATCGTGATGAGTGTAAAAAGTATCATGGTCTTGGAAGATATCAGAATATTCTCACAACAGTAGGTGAGTCTGCTAGTGACTAAGTCAATACACTACACATCGACGCATTTGTCGACTGCACTCGAGTCATTCTCGGACGCGCATAGTTATATATAATATTTGCAACAATATCTCATGCAATATTTAATAACTTGAATTAAACAGTAAATAAGGCAATATATACTTGCCTGGATCCTCAAGCTACGAATACCAAAATCTTGCTCCCGAAGTCTCGCCTGAACGGTCCAACGATCATATATATATGATATAATATAGTAATCATCAGTCATTACACTAGTACGCACAGAAATACAACTATACTGCACTTAGAAACTGATGCAAGGAGGGGTCATAATCGGTCAACTAGCAGGGTCGAGTGTGCACGTAGCTAAAATGCACAAGTGTCATGTCCTTAAATACCGTGCACAACAAGACAATTAACTACCAAATATGTCACAACTCTAAATATCGTATAACCTATCTCGTGTCCTAGCTAATGGGTTAGAGTGCACAAATGACAGTTTAGTGTAAGCACATAGGGTCTACACAAATATGTGCCATACTAATAACCAAATTTCTATAAAGTATTTAGTAACACTAATTACTATTCTAAAATATGCACATGTACACTAGGTACTAGGGTTCACAATTTAACATAGGTCTATGCAACAACAACTATATGAAGGAAGATGAGTAAAAATGCAAACCTAGGTGTGCTCGTAAACCGGGGGGGTGATACTCGATCCGCTGCTCGAGGGTGGCCGGTCTCCGACGGGTGGTGGGGCTCCGGTGATGCACAGTAGCAGCAACAACAACAGCAACACTGGCAGCAACTGCGGGGTCGTGGCAATGTGCCGGTGGTTGCGGGGTGGCTATGGTCGGGTGAGACTGATGGTGGCGGTGGCCGTAGCTGTTGTAGGTGGTGATGGTGGAGTGATGGTGATGGTCGAGGTGCTGCTGGGGGTCAGGTTTACTGGAGGAGGCGGCGGATGATGATGATGGTGGTCGGGATGGCTGTGGTGGTGTTGGCGGTGGTTGCTAAGGCGACCGGGAAGAGGCTGCGGTGGCAGTGGTGATGTCGGGATGGTGATGGTCGGGGTGTTGGCTGTTGTCGTGGGGATGATGGTGATGGTTGGGATGTTGGCTATCGTCGTGGTTAAGATGGTGGCTAATATGGTGACGGGGTGACTGATGGTGAGGTGGTGACGATAGTGATCGGGATGGCTGTGTTGGTGCTTGCAGTGGTTGTTAAGGTGGTCGGGAAGAGGCTGCGGTGGCAGTGGTGATGTCGGGATGGTGATGGTGGCGGGATGGTGATGATCGGGGAAGAAGAAGAAGCCGGGGAAGAAGAAGAGGAGGGGGTGGCTACTGTGGCGGTGGTTAAGGTGGTGGCTAAGGTGGTGGCGAGGTGATGATGATGTTCGTGGAGATGGTCGAAGGAGGCGATGGTCGTGAGGATGATAGTGATGGTCGGGGTGTTGCTGGGGGTCGGGTTGGCTGATGGTGAGGTGGTGACGATGGTGATGGAAGTGGTGATGGTCGATGGTTGCTGTGGCAGTGGTGGTTGCTGTCGGGGAGGAGGATAGTCGGAGGAGGAAGGTCGGGCACTGGGGTGGTGGGACATGTCACGCCCCAGTCCCAAACATAGGACCAGGAATACGTGACACGCCAGCTACGCATTCGACCAGACTCTGGTCTGACTCGAATACGTATAAGCTGTATAATATAAAAGGCACTATCTAAATATCCCATAAATGTAAACCTCTATGTCTCAATCCACAATGAACCGAAATATACAAGAAAGAGCTACATGTGCTAAAGTCGACCGCCCAATCACACACAAACTCGAATAGACTCGAGAAGAGATGAGTCTACAAAAACTAGGCTACAACAGCAGATGAATAATCAATATGAATTAAGTAACCATAAATGCCGGTAGAAATGATATGAGTACCTGGTACAGTGCCCACAAGACATGCAACTCCATCAGCAACTCCAAATGCTCCGTAATCGTCTATGCTGCAAAACTGGCAGGGGATCAGGTCCTCAGAGGGACGTAACAAGGTACAAGAATACAGTATGCCAAGTATAACAGAAAGTACAAGTGTGACGATGGTGTAGTCTAGCAAAACCATCTAAGTGAGACACAGTTTGAAGACAATGTTCGACGCGTGGGCTGTCCAAAATAAAACTGTAGCTCCGAACACAGAGACACACGGGGCGTACCGTAGCTCCGTGCACAGAGTCACACGGGTGATACAACTACTCTAGATACATGATCACTACAGAAATAGTACATATACATATATAAGCGCGTGCAGAGGAGCCCAAACGTCTAGTAACTGTCTTCCCCTTCCCAAGCGGTCAATAATGGTGAGCTGAACCTGAACCTCTATCTAACAGTCTCGTCACACAGAAATAACTCAACAGACGCGACCCTAAGGTCATCCCAGCCTCCGATCATGATGTCAGCATCAGGATACAGGAAATCTGGCACGATAACAGTTGAATGTGTCCTGGGGTGATGATATACTCAGGTACGTACATCGATGTGTTACGAACATCTAATATTCGTTACAAGACGTTACGACGAACGTCTGCACCCGGTTGTGATCCGGACGCGAAGTATCGATCATAAACAAATACGCGCACAATGTACATAATAAAACAATAAAATATCTGTAACTGAAATACAGGGTGGCAAGGTACACTTGCCTACGTCCGGCTGCTAAAAATGGGGATCCTGTACCACGTCCAAGTCCGCCGGTCCCGTAGTACCTAGAGATGAGATACAAACTCAATTAATAACTATCACATGGCAAACAGGGATGTGACACACGTCTAAACATATGCCCAGACTCAGCTACAACTCACAGGGACAAGACGCTAGAGGGTTGACTAAGGTTGACTAAAGGTATGTTACATCTAATCTGATTAATTACCAGTATAAAATCATCAGACAAAATCCTCAATCTTACTATATTCATCACAATGTTCAGTAGTTCAAGTATGTTTAATCCTCCAATTTTTTCCCTGGTCTTCACAGACGTTATCCCGCATATTTTAAACATCATCCTCGAATAAATTATTATTAAATATCTAAACCCTCGAATATATACAATCACTGTTATTTCATAAAAAACTTCTCCTCGATTAAAATTCATTATTATTATTTACTCTTAATAATTTACCAACCTTTAGGTATCGCGTCATATACTCAATCAATCGAGCACATTTCATATGACATTATGTATAAGGCCCTAAAAATCTTCCATGGCATTTTGACCTCTTCCTCATTACATATCACCTTTTCAACATCAATGTATATAATTCATAACCTAAATCATTGAATATTTAAAGCATTCATAACCCTAAAATTCCATGCATATCTTTTAATTTCATTTTATATACTTATGAAGAATAAACCTAAACTCATTTATCCTCAAATCCTAACTCCTTGTATATCCATAAATTCTATTTTAGATACTTATGTAAATAAACCCTAAACTCAACATCACTTCTCATATTAGATCCTCATCACTACACTAACATTACACAAACAAATATATATAAGAATATAGAGAGGGGGGGGAGGGAGTCGTTCACCTTGGCGAGATGTTTGCTGGAGGCGGTGGTGGTACGAAAAGCCGACCGGGGGGAGCTACTGGCCGGAGGATAGGCTGCTGTCGGTGGTGGGGATAGCAGTTGGCCGGAGGAAGCTACTGGTCGGAGGTGGAGAGGTGGTGTAATAGAGGAGGAGGTGGTGGTGGAATGGTGTGTGTGGTCATGGAGACGCTGGGGATGGATCTCGTGGATGTGGTGTCGACCGGGGGTTGGCCGGAGCGGGTGAGGAGTCGATCGGGGGGAGGGAAATGGTGGTGGAGCTGGAAGGAGGTGGCTGGAGCTTAAAGGCGGATGGAGTTGGCCGCCGGAGGAGTGGTGGTGACGTTCGAGCAGCGGTCGAAGATGGAAGTGGTGGTAATGGCGGAGGTTCTAACGGGATTGCGGGGAAGAAGAAACCGGCCGGTTGTTGGCTCGGCCGGGGGGTGTCGAAGCCGCGGGGAAGACTGGCCGGGGAGTGAAGCTGGGGGCAGTGCCGTCGGTTGGCCGGAGGGGTGGTGGTTCGTGGACTCGACGGGGATGAGGAGGAGGTTGTCGTGGTGGTGGCAGTAATGGCGGATGGAGGTCTCGGCCGCCGGAGTTCGTGGAGGTAGCAGTCGGGAATGGGTGGCCGGCCGGAAAATATGAAGTGGAGGAGAAGAATAAGAGATGATGAAGAAGAAGAAGCTCGATTTGTATGGAGAAGAGGGAGGAGAGAGAGAGAGGGGGTGAGGTTTTCAAGGCTCCCTTGGGATTAGGGCCAGCATGGGGTTGTGTGTAGGGATGGTGACATTTTATAGGATGGTGTATGAGGATTGGATGGTGGGGATTGACCCATTTCAAATGGGTGGTGATGATTACTCATGAAGGAAATAGTTTCTTCATGCAAATGATAAGGAGGAGGGATGTTGACCGGTCAAAGAAGAGGGGTGGCCTCTTCATTTGGCCTTGACCAATGAGGGTATGCCACATGTCACAACATTTGCAATTTAGCCCCCTAAGTTTGGGTATTTGCACAAACACATGAAATGATAAAAAAATTATGGAGAAATTGGTGTTTTGTGTTTTGTAGGGTGATGGAATATTGTGTGTTTTGTATGGGCTTAATTAAATAGATATTGGAATTAAATTGGAATTAACCAAGTTGGTATCCCCAATTTAATTAGAATAAAAATTGTCATGTGCCCTTAAATTAAATGGGGGCACATGGGACCTCAATTGGGAGTGACATAAAGGTCATGAATGGTGTAGGCTTGGTGTCAGTCTTGGACCCTTTTATTGGTCCGGCTCAACGGGTTAAGTTGGTGTCTCAAAAATAGATGGTAACGACACAGGTGCGCGACACGGAATTAAATAAGGATTTCGGTTACGAAAAATTGTGCAATTAATTTAGAACACAAGAAAATATGATTTTGAGTGACGGAAAAGTCCAGCGCCTAAATTGGCGTATCAAGTCAAAAGTGCAATAATCTGTTGGAATTTATGGGCTGATGTTGGGCTCCGAATAATTCAACAATGGTAGGGCGCGCCAAGGGTTTAATTAAAATAATCAAACACCTGCAACCTTACTCTAAACCTCAATCATCTGCTGCTAAACCAAAATTTTCTAACCCATACCAGACTATCTATAGAATTAAATGAGGGGGGTTTACAGGGTGGTGATGGTTTCTCGGAGGAGGAGGTGGCCGGAGAAGGAAGGTCGGGAAAGAAGAAGAAATAGTTTTAGGGTTTGGGTGATGGTGGAGTGATGGCTGTGAATGAAGAAAATGAAGAGAGAGAGGAGGTATTTATGTAGGAGAGAGAGAGAGGAGGTTGGCATTGGGATTAGGGCTGGCCACAATGCATTCCTAGGGATGGGGGGAGGTTCTACATGAAGGATTGGAGGGCTAGGATGGGCTAGATTTTGAATGAAAGGTGTAGATGGTAGGGAAAAAGTAGTATGTAGTACACCAAAAATAGAGGGAAAACCTAGGTGGACCGGTGAACAAATGAGGGGGGGGTTCTTCATGGCTTGACTCCAATGGAAGGTGGACACCTAATTGTCTTTTTTCACAAAAGCCCCTAATAATTGGAAAATTACACAAACAATAAAAATTGGGATTGGATGAGGAAAAATACCATATTTGGTGTGATATAGTGGGTTAAAAGGGTGTGTGATGTTTAGTATGAACCTTGAGGGTGTGAGTGGGGGTTTGAGTTGGTGTTGGATCTAGTTTTGGGTTAGGTTGGGTCATTACACCAATTTAATTAAAATTAGTGTCAATGGTGTTCTTTAATTAATTGGAAGAGCATAGGATTAAAATTGGATAAGACACAAGTGTCATAGACGTAGTAGACTCAGAATAGATCATTGTCATAAATTGGGTTGCATAAAATGGGTAGAGGTTGTGTCTCCAATTTCGATTGGAACGGACAAAGATGCAAGGTTAAATTTATTTAGATTTAAGAATAGACGTTTGTAACAAATATTGTGCGACTAAAATAAAGCACAAGAGAGGGTATTTATGAGTTACACAAATGTCAGAAGGAAGACTAACACATCTAGGAAAAGTGTGTGAAATCAGGTTTGGAGGCAAATGCTAGTGTAACGCTCCAAATATCGAAACAACGATAAGGTGCACAAAGTGATACGGATATTGCACATTAATCTAAAATACTATGTTCTAATTCTAATTGGCTCCAAACTAACCCTAGTCTCTCTATCTAAGCCAGGTAGACCTAAATTTGGTCGAGGGGATTTACAAGATGAACACTCATATGATCACCCTCCCAGGAGAAAACTGGACGATTTGGAAGCCAATGATGGAGGATCTACTCTGGTGTAAGGACTTGCATGGTCCGTTGGAGGGTAACAGCGCAAAGCCGACGGACTAAGGTGTTGATGACTGGAAACGACTGGATCAAAAGGCTGTTGGATTTATCCACAATGGCTAGACGACTCGGTGTTTCACCACGTGTCCATGGAGAGTTCTGAAAAAGCATTGTGGGAGAAGCTGCATTCGTTGTACGAACGGAAGACGGATGGCAATAAGGCATTTCTGATTCGCCAACTCATCAACTCGAAGTACACGGAGGGTGCACCGGTGGCATAACTTCTGAACGAGGTTCAGGGCATCATCAATCAGCTATCTGCGATGAAAATGGTGATTGAGGATGAGCTTCAGGCCTTTCTACTTTTGAGTTCTCTGCCGGAAAGCTGGGAGACGTTGGTGGTGTCGGTGAGCAACTCTGCTCCTGATGGAGTTGTCACGATGGAGGCAGTCAAAAGCAGCTTTTTGAACGAGAAGATTCGGCGTTAGCAAGTTGAATAGTCGCATGAGTCCGCTCTGGTGGCTTCTTACGGGAAGGGAAGACCCAAGTCACAGGTAAGGACAGGGGGAGTTCTCGGGATCTTGCGATTGTGGACCGCAAGGAGGGATGCTATTACTGTGGCAAAAGGGGTCATATAAAGATGAACTGCATGAAGCTCAAAGCTGAGAAGGCCAAATTCAAGGATGATCAGGAGGATCTTACGGCTATGGGAGATCTCATCATTGCAGCAACCGACGCAGAGGAACCTTGTGGCATGTGTCATAATTACGACTGGGTCATTGACACGGGGGCATCGTATCACGCCACTCCATATAGGAGGAATTTTACGTCATACCGCGGTGGCAGGTTTGGACGTGTAAAGATGGGCAATAAGGGAACGACTGCAGTTGTAGGCATCGGTGATGTGCACTTGACAACGGGGCTTGGTGAGAAGCTCGTTCTCAAGGATGTGCGATATGCACCAAGTTTATGCTACAACTTGGTTTCGGTAGGGAGGCTGGCGGATGATGGCTGTCATAGTTTATTTGGGAACAAATATTGGATGCTTACGAAAGGTTCATAGTAGCTGGCTCGAGGAGATTTGTGTTGTGGCATATACATGCTCAAGCTGCTGAGGTGTACAGGCAGGCTACAGACATCGGATGGAGGCTCGAGGGGTATTCGATAGGAGGTGGATCGTCGAAAACTTGTCTTGGAGGGGCTTCGAGATACTTTGAGGGATACAGAGGATTCGGTTCGTCGAGACAAAGCGACGAATGGTGATGAGTCAAAGATTGAGGGTCAGTCTATCGGTCCCTTGACAACTGGTTGGTCTCCAAGTGGGGGTTGCTTTACGGATCCAATTTTGGCGACAGGTGGTTTGCCAAAGCTTCATGGAGCAACATTAGTTTCAGCAGTTCGAGGCCAAGGAGAAGATCAAGGTTTGCAGCAAACTCAATCTGAGGCAGGAGCATCATCATTCATACAGTTCAGAGAAAGCTGTGGGTCATCGACAACATGCACAATACGTGATGTTCTTCTCGAGGATGCATGTGTATAGGGGAGCTTCAAGTTCGGACACGAAGGTGGCAGATTCAGGAGTTTGAATCTCGGAAGAATCGTACCATCCGCTTGGTTGGGCCAGCCAAGGGTGAAGAAGCTCGTTGGAACGTTAACACATTTTGGTGGAAGACGAAAGTCGGGGACATGCAGCCAAGACTCACGGTGAGGCTGATCGTCAGGGACTTCGGTCTTGGCAGTGTCATCGATATCGACAGAATCCCATTAGTACAGGAGGTGCTACGCATGGCAGCTAGCGTCGACGTGACGATTGAGGAGTTAGAGATGACAGAATATGCAAAGCAATTCGGAGGATCGGAGATCGGTGGCATGAGGGAGCAAGTTTTCTATCGTGGGGCGATAGGCATGGAGTCCAGTTTAGGAGCCATGGAGCCAACACCTCTCATCAGACTGGAGGGAGAGATTATTGAGAATCATGTTTGCTGAAGGGGGGAAGAGTTCGGTCCGAACTCGGTCCATAGCCAAGTTTGGGCTGAACTTGGTGTGGTATTCCAGAACCTTTGAACCAAACTCGGTCCAAGTTCGGTGTTGGTGGTGGCTGCTCGAGTTTTAGAGTTTTTATGTTATATTTTAGACCGTTAGATGCTAGTGGACGGCTGGATCTTATGGTTGGCTATTTTTAGAGTTTCCTAACCCTAAAATAGGTTTCTTAGTCTATAAATAGGGAGGGGGGTAGAGGAACAAAGTAGAAGCACAAGTTAGAGATTCGGGGTGCTCGTCCATAGAAAATCTAAGAGAAAGCTCGTGCTATTCTCTTAGGACTTCGCCATCCAAGACAGAAGGAAAAGAAGATATAATCGAGGAGTCGTCAACTTCGGTTAGGGAGATTGCTACGGGTTGGTGAGTGATTTCAATTGTAATCTTCTATTTTTTTCTTGAGTGTGGTGAGGGGGTTGAACCTATTAGGGCAAAGGGTTTCAACAATAGTTTTTACAATCTTGTAATTTTATTTGAGTTTTAAAGGTTGGGATTTGTCCAAGTGACGTAGTCACCGCCATATACTTATCTTCATCTATGCTTGGTGTTCGTAGATATATTTGGTGTCACCCCCACATTTCAGAATTGGGGTATTTTTGACTTTTTATATATATTATTAATATTGTGTGTAGTTATTTTAAATAATTGCATGATATGTGTATATATATATATATATTATTGTATAGTGTTTATTTATATTTGAGCTAGTAGACTTGACCTAGAAGCCCACTAGAAGATCCCCTGACCGAAATGTAGGATTGTGGATTAATTTGTATTATTTTCAAGATTAATTATTGATATTGTAATTAATTACCGTAATTTTATTTGATTGTTGTGCCTTACCGTTGCTTCGATATTTGGAGTGCTACCCTAGCTTTTGTCTTCCAACAAATTCTACAACCTTGTCCTAGACGTGCCTGCCTTATTTTTTGACCTTTGTATAACTTATAATTATGTTCTCTTGTACTTCATTTTAGTCGCACAATATTTATCGCAAACATTTTTATTTAATTCGATATAATCCAGTTTTGTATCCTTGTGCGTTCCAATCAAAATTGGAGACACAATCTCGATCCATTTTGAACAACCCAAATTAGGATAATATTCTATTCTCAGTTTTCTTCATTCATGACACTTGTGTCCCACTTAAATTTAGTACCTTGTACTTCTAATTAATGATAGAACACCATTTGCTTTATTTTAAATTAATTAAACCCATAAATATGACTTTGTGGAATTTTCTAATTAATGGACACTTTTGTGCAAAAGTGCATTAAGGTGTCCACCCCGTTGGACACGACACGTGAATAAACCCATTTCTCCTTTATTTATATTTTTTCATAATTTTTGGGAGTGTGTAATTGAACACCAACCTCCTTAAGACCCTGGCCCTCCAAACCTTGAACCGATGCAGTCCGAGCCATTCTTTTTGAACCCATTCAAATCATACCCCATTAAAATCCTACATGAGAGGTCCAATCCCAAGAGGGGTTGACCAGTCAACTATTCTAGGTCAAATCAAACCTCTACATGTATATAAATAATCCCTTCTCTTCTTTTCCTTTCCTCTTTTCCTAAAACCCAAGTTCAGCCGACCCTATACTCATCTCCTTCTTTGGCCACTTCCCCGCTGGAGACTTCTCGACCAGGCACCTCACCACGAGCCTGCCTCATCTTCTGCCTCGACTCGTTCCCCCCCCGGGGGCTTGACCAGATACACTCGACTGAAGCCGGAGAGCGTTGCTGTCGACCCCGAGCACCGCGAAAGTTGACCCCGCGCTGGAACAGTCCACCCCCGTCCCGCTGCCACGAACCGACCAGTCCCTCGTAGATGACCAATGCACCAAAACGCTGTCGACCGCGTCCGTCTGACACCGGAGCCCGCTGCAACTCGACCGCGTCCGTTTGACGCCGGAGCCCGCTGCAACTCGACCGCGTCCGTCTGACGCCGGTGCCAGCTGCAACTCGACGGCGTCTGTCTGAAGCTGGAGAACCCCGCCTGTGTTCGATCTGATCTCGACCCGCGGCCAACCGACACTAGCACCCCGACTCGCCTCGACTCCATCCCCACCCGCCGGAAAACCCACCGGACTCCGCTGAGAACTTCCCATTTCCACACGACAACCCCCTCACGCTGCACACCCGCGGAACGAGCATCGACCCGACCTGCCCCTCCTCCGCCATCCTCGCCTGAGCCAAGTTCGGCCACCCCTCATCTTCCTCGACCATAGCACTACCCTCGCCTTCATTCATCATCATCGTCGCCGTAGTCGTAACCATCGCCCTTGTCGTCGTCATCGTCATCGTCGTCGTGCCTCGTGCAGGTTCGTTCCTGCCCTCGTTCCCGTAATTTCATGTGTTTGTATATATGTAACTATATGGATGTATGTATGTACGTATTTGCATACATATAAGTAGTGTATAGGTATCCCCTAGTATATATATTTAATATTTATACACATGGTATAAGTTTTGTTAAGTATATATACATATATTATAATTGTAACTAATGAATATTAATGTATATGCATATGAATCATATATTTCTCAATTAGTATAAAACATACGTATATGTATTATACGTGCATCCCTAGTACATGTTTAAAATATGTATATATATGTGCATAGTATAAATTTGATTAAGTATGTATATATGTATATCTATTATATGTGTTATTAATTAGTATTATGAGATACATTAGTTCATATTATGTACTATGTATTATATGTACTAGATGTCTTGAATGTAATTACGGATACCCCATAGTTACATTGACCGTGACCATGTAGTATGTTAGCAGACTGCCATACGTACACCGACGTACTGGTAAGACCCGTATCATCGACTGTCTGTTATGCACAGCAACTACAGACGTGACACCCCTAGAGTACCCCCGAGTTCAGTATAATTATGGTTATGTATGTGCTAGTGTTTTGGCTGATGTTTTATTATATTATATGATATGTCTATAGGTCTGTTGGATTGTTCTGTGAGACTTCAGGAGCAGGACATTGGTATTGTCAGCTAAGGACCCCAGGCGAGTACATTCTCTGATAATTTCCATTATTTGATAATTTCTATAATTCCAGTATTTAGAAATGTTACATCTGACTCTTGACACTGTGCTACACGGACTAGTATATAGATTGGATCTTTAGTCATGAGATATTACATTAGTTATCGTATTGATATTGTACACGACATTGACATTAGATATTGATATTAGACATTATACATGATATATTGGACATTGATCGTGTATCATGACGTGTCATGATTGGATCCACAGTACTAGTTGGGGGCGGGGAAATTGCTAGTGAGAGATGTGATTAAATCCCTATCATACAAGTGTAGACATTAATAGTGTTAATCATACACCTCACGTATGAATAGCCAGGCCATGTAGCTACCGAACAAGTTCCTAAGCCGATCACATTTTGAACTACGATTTCAAACACTTAGAATAGATACAATTCTCTATTTCTGTTCATATACTACATCACCCGTATATGATATTGTACCTCGTTCTCTTTATTTCATATATGCACTGACTGTACCATATTGCCTATATTTCCTGTCTTTTTTATTTTGCCACTGCATTTATTTATTGTCTTCTCTCAGTATATAGCATCATCTATTTATTGTTTTATAGTCCTTATCAATTAACTGGAACTGTTATTTGAGATGTACTTTGCTCCAACCTGACTGAAAATATTTTTTTAGACTGCGCCTTAGAGGACTGGTGTCCGACATATTATGGACCACAGGAAGAGTAGCTGCAGACTTGGACTTTGTAGCACAGGTGTGATTCCGGGAGGTCTAGCCAGAATAACTAGTTATCTAGTTAGTTTCTTTTAGCAGTTTATTGTACCAGATTTGTCTCCGGCATATTTAGTTGAGACTTGGATATTATTGTTGAGTTAGATTATTTCTATTTTAGACTTGTGTTGCATTTTGATTTATTTATTTCTTCGATATCATATCGTGCTTTAGCTATGTGATTGAGTATTATTCATATTATATTTTGATATCTGTGGCTCTTTATGGAGTTGGATGCTCGTGTGAGATTGTTTAGATAGTGTATTGACCTAGACAATATTCTACCGTCGATGCTGCGGCGTAGGCTGGACGTACCCACTTACTTGTGCCCCAACTTCTGGGTGTGGGTCGTGACACATTTTTAGTGGTGGCCCATACAGGCCAGACTTCACAATTAGAGCGATATCGTGGTAATGCGACGTCTTAGTTGTACTACTGCGTGCCTGCGATAGGATCTAGGATATAGCATACTAGGATGAGAGCGAATACTCAATCACAACTAGGAACATTTTTCAATCTATCTGTCTTGTTATCCTTATTCCTTCTGAATATTGCTTCCTTAGAATTTTACTATCCTTCGATCCTTGATGGTATCGTATTCTTGTGCCTTAATGACTTCTCCTGGTTTTGATCTGTCTTCAGGATGCCACCGAAGACCAGATCGCAGGATCAGCAACAGCCTCCGAGGCAGACCCAGCTGGCTTGTCATTTCTGTAAGAAGCCAGGTCACCTTTGGAAGAGCTGTAGGATGAGGCTAGGACTTTGTTTGCACTGTGGCGCTGCAGGACATTGAATAAAGGATTGTAGTCGAGCCCCTTATCTTTTGAGCCAGCGAGCAGCTCCAAACCATAGAGATCCAGTTAGGCCACCTGTGGAACCGCAAATTGCTCAGCACCAGCGAAGGGAGCCACCCCAGCAGGGCGGGACATTTGCGATGACGGTTGAGAAGACCAATACTGCAGGTGATGTATTAGCAGGTTCTGTTCTTTTCTTCCTACTGTTCATTTCTATTTGATTGATTGATTGATTCCTTAGTACCTTAGTTTGTGTCAGTAATTTTCTTATTAGAACATAGTTAGTTGTACACCCTGACAGAGACTGCAATACCATGATAAAATAGACCATAAACCATACATATTTTTTCTTTAGATTGCATATTGAATGACTGTAAGTAGAGTTTTCTTAGACCGTGATTGTTGGGGGTTTGCCGTAGTAAAGATTAATGAAGATGTTATGACTCGACAGAGAGAGACAATATGTCTTAAATTTCGAGGACAAAATTCTTTTAAGGAGGGTAGACTTGTCACCCCCATATTTCAAAATAGGAGTATTTTTGACTTTTTATATGTATTATTAATATTGTGTGTAGTTATTTTAAATAATTGCATGATATGTGTATTTATATATATATATATATATATTATTGTATAGTGTTCATTTATGTTTGAGCTAGTAGACTTGACCTAGAAGCCCACTAGATGATCCCCTGACCAAAATGTAGGATTGTGGATTAATTTGTATTATTTTCAAGATTAATTATTGATGTTGTAATTAATTATCGTAATTTTATTTGATTGTTGCGCCTTACCGTTGCTTCGATATTTGGAGTGCAACCCTAGCTTTTGTCTTCCAACAAATTCTACAACCTTGTCCTAGACGTGCCTGCCTTGTTTTTTTTATCTTTGTGTAACTTATAATTATGTTCTCTTGTACTTCATTTTAGTCGCACAATATTCGTCGCGAATATTTTTATTTAATTTGATATAATCCAGTTTTGTATCCTTGTGCGTTCTAATCAAAATTGGAGACACAATCTCGATCCATTTGAACAACCCAAATTAGGGTAATATTCTATTCTCAGTCTTCTTCATTCATGACACTTGTGTCCCACTTAAATTCAGTACCTTGTACTTCTAATTAATGATAGAACACCATTTGCTTTATTTTAAATTAATTAAACCCATAAATCTAAATTTGTGCAATTTTCTAATTATTGGACACTTTTGTGCAAAAGTGCATTAAGGTGTCCACCCCGTTGGACACGACACGCGAATAAATCCATTTCTCTTTCATTTATATTTTTTTATGATTTTTGGGAGTGTGTAATTGAACACCAACCTCCTTAAGACCCTGGCCCTCCAAACCTTGAACCGATGCAGTCCGAGCCTGTCATGCCCCAGTCCCAAAATACTGAGGGACTAGACATGTGGCAATGGCCAGCAGCACGCACCGATGGACAAATCCAATTTAATGGATCCATCAGGGCGTACTTAAGCTATAAAATAAATTCTACGACAACATGACACAACTAATCTCATCCACACAAGATAAAATATGATCCACAGATATAAGAAATGTAAATCATCAACCAGTCCCAACAAAGTACTTCGGGGAACAATCCGATAAATTCTAATACAATGGTTCAACAGACCAGAATATAAATGACTGAATAAAATAAATACTGAGCATGAAACATGGATGCTCAGGAATAGTCTTCAGCTAACACCTCATCCTCGGGTATCGGTACAGCTCCTGTATCAGCTCCTGCTGCGGTCCCGTATACCTCGGGATAGATCTCGTCTGCAAATCCTGGGGACATAATCCGGATCCAGGTCCTCCGGGGACATAACAAGGTACAGATAATACAAGCCAAATAAATACAGTGCATCAAATAAATAAATAGGGTAAGTATGTAACCATCTATGTGAAATGCAAGATGAGAGCATCACGAGTACTCAGGCTGAGCCACTACAAGCTCTGTGTCGGGGAGCTGGTAGCGGTAATAACCGGTAATGTGTCTAGCTCTGCTCGAGAGTCTACGACCTCACAATAGTAGTAGATATATATAAAACAGCCTGTAGCCTGTGTGTCTCTCCCCACCCAATGTAACCACGCATCTCATGACCATAATATCTCATGTCCATGTCGAGCGGGATCATAGCTAATGCAACCATTCATAAAGTATCTATGAATATAGTATCTCTATCAAGTCCTGTATCCTATACAGAATCACCATGAATATCTCAGGAAGATCCTGTCTCAATGAATAGTGTCAAGTGTCCTGGGTTATGGTGTACTTGATAAGATAAGTACGAGAATGTAAAGGGATCACGAATGTCCATCTCTAGGTGACGTTACCCAACTCTGCGTACAGGGTTGGCACCCTACTAATAATCGGACGCTAAGTAAGTCACTCGGTCCTAGGTCAAGCATGCACAGCAATATAAATGAATCAAGGAAAATATATAACAATACTGCAGAGTTTGGCAAGGTACACTTGCCTGGGGTTTGAATACCAACAGTCGTCCCTGTATCAGTGGATCCTGTAGGTACTCCTCCAAAAGCTGTAACAAATATCACCAACAGTCTCAAAAAATATCAAATAGCTAGAAACGCCTGTCCTTAAGTCCAATTTGGACACAAGGGCAAAATGATATTTTCGGGTCAAAGCGGGGTCCACATGTGGGCCACTTTGCACCGAAAAGTGTGTCAGGGTCAAAGGTCTCCAAATTCGCCAAACTTAGTGTCAACAAGTCAGGAACGATGACACGAACCCAACGGAACTTCCAGAATTGGATTCCGATGAGCCGATCACAAAATTGCCCATCAAGTAGAGCCTATGGGGCCACGATACGCGATTTTGTCAATATTCTCATAATCGAACCAAACTTGGATCACAGGACCAGCGTATTGCTACGAGTCCAATGGCGTAAGTTTTGTCTCGATCCGACGTGTATACACAAAGTTACAGCGTGTTCTAGAATAGGCGGATACGGGACGTTGTCGGCGGATACGCGTTGATTCTGGTGTGCACGCACATCCAAATCAGCTTCTGTGAAATCCTACACGTCCGTATCAACGACGCGCACATTTTGGTAAAGACCGCGTACGACCAAGTCATCCCGTTTGGCGGGGCGCACTCAGTTTCGGGGTAAAACAGGATATTATTTTTCCTGTTTTTGGATCGCGGTTTGCGATCACCACAGGATGCGACGCACTGAGCGGGTTGTACGGGCATCGAGAGGGTTATACATTCTATGCGACACAACTGATGGAATGAAAAATGGATTCACAAGGAGAGAGGAAACGCTACCTGAACAGGGCTCCGAGAAGTTTAAATTTTACGTGTCCGAGAGTCCTTGACACGAGCTGTGTCCTGGCCATGTCCGCTGTACTGTTCGTGTCCGAGAGCGGCTGTGTCCATGCTAGGGCAACAGATGGTTGATGAGGCAAGTAGGGAGGCGCTCGTGGACGGCAGCGGCGAGGTCGGCTGTTGCCGCTGCTGCTCGTCGGAGTGGATCGGGGCTGCGGGGGTGCGTTGGCCTGACGGGATCAAGCGGCGGAAGGGGGAGAGGGATCTGATGGGGCTGTGGTATTCCAGGCGAGGCAGCCGGGTGGAGTTGGGGGACGGCAGCATCGATCGGGTGGTCGACGGCGGGGGTTGAGCGGGGAAGGGTGGTTCTGACGATCGGGGACGGGTGTGCTCGGGGCGGTGGATCGCTGGAGGGTCGGCGGCGTCGGGTTCAAGCGGGAAGCGACGGAGAAGAGGGATCTGGAGAAAGGGGCGGCGACGTTTAGGGTTTCAGTCGGCTGTGGCTGGGTACGAACGTCGAGGGGGGTTTTATACGGGTGCCGCCGGATCGGAACAGTGTTTCTGACCCGAATTAGTTTAGGGCTCGAAATCCGGGTTTCGGGTCAGGGTCGGGTTCGATTCGGATCCGACCCGACCCGTTAGGTCTGGGTTGGCTTGATTTCGTTCAGTCAGCGGTCTGGTTCGGTTCACTGCGGTTTGGTTTATTTCAAATAAACCGGGTTTAATTCAGGGTTTGTTTTGGTTTAATTCTATAATAGTTTTTAGGGCTTTAAAAATGATTCCGGAGTCCAATAAATTCGTAGAAAATTATCCTATGTCCGGTTTTCTATTTTACACCATAAAATATTATCTACATAATATTTTAACATAAATTATCAGTATTTAAAAATCTTTTGATCATAATTACCTTGGTTCTTCATCCAGAAAATATCGAAAATATGGGGGAAATTATATTAAAATTATTCTGAAAAATCAGGGTATTTACAGAGCCATTCTTTTTGAACCCATTCAAATCCTAGCCCATTGAAATCCTACATGAGAGGTCCAATCCCAAGAGGGGTTGACCAATCAACTATTCTAGGTCAAATCAAACCTCTACATGTATATAAATAATCCCTTCTCTTCTTTTCCTTTCCTCTTTTTCCTAAAACCCAAGTTCAGTCGACCCTATACTCATCTCCTCCTTCGGCCACCGCCCCGCCGGAGACTTCTCGACCAGGCACCTCGCCACAAGCCTGCCTCATCTTCTGCCTCGACTCGTCCCCCCCAGCGGGCTCGACCAGATACACTCGACTGAAGCTGGAGAGCATTGTTGTCGACCCCGAGCACCGCGAAAGTCGACCCCGTGCCGGAACAGTCCACCCCCGTCCCGCTGCCACAAACCGACCAGTCCCTCGTCGACGACCAATGCACCAAAATGCTGTCGACCGCGTCCGTCTGACGCTGGAGCCCGCTGCACCTCGACCGCGTCCGTCTAACGCCGGAGCCCGATGCAACTCGACGTCGTCTGTCTGAAGCTGGAGAACCCCGCTTGTGTTCGATCAGATCTCGACCCGCGGCCAACCGACACTAGCACCCCGACTCGCCTCGACTCCATCCCCATCCTCCGGACAACCCGCCGGACTCAGTTGAGAACTTCCCGTTTCCACACGACAACCCCCTTCCGCTGTACACCTGCAGAACGAGCATCGACCCGACCTGCCCCTCCTCCGCCATCCTCGCCTGAGCCCAGTTCGGCCACCCCTCATCTTCCTCGACCAGAGCACTACCCTCGCCTTCATTCATCATCATCGTCGCCGTAGTCGTAACCATCGCCCTTGTCGTCGTCATCGTCATCGTCGTCGTGCCGCTTGCAGGTTCATTCCTGCCCTCTTTCCCGTCATTTTATGTGATTGTATATATGTAACTATATGGATGTATGTATGTACGTATTTGCATACGTATAAGTAGTGTATAGGTATCCCTAGTATATATATTTAATATTTATACACATGGTATAAGTTTTGTTAAGTATATATACATATATTATAATTGTAACTAATGAATATTAATGTATATGCATATGAATCGTATATTTCTCAATTAGTATAAAACATACGTATATGTATTATACGTGCATCCCTAGTACATGTTTAAAATATATATATATATATATATATATATATATATATATATATATATATATATATATATATATATATGTGAATAGTATAAATTCGATTAAGTATGTATATATGTATATCTATTATATGTGTAATTAATTAGTATTATGAGTTAGATTAGTTCATATTATGTACTATGTATTATATGTACTAGATGTCTTAAATGTAATTATGGATACCCCATAGTTACATTGACCGTGACCATGTAGTATGTTAGCAGACTGCCATACGTACACCGACGTACTGGCAAGACCCGTATCATCGACTGTCTGTTATGCCCAGCAACTACAGATGTGACACCCCTAGAGTACCCCTGAGTTCAGTATAATTATGGTTATGTATGTGCTAGTATTTTGGCTGATGTTGTATTATATTATATGATATGTCTATAGGTCTGTTGGATTATTCTGTGAGACTTCAGGAGCAGAATATTGGTATTGTCAGCTAAGGACCCCAGGCGAGTACATTCTCTGATAATTTCCATTATTTGATAATTTCTATAATTCCAGTATTTAGAAATGTTACATCTGACTCTTGACACTGTGCTACATGGACTAGTATATAGATTAGATCTTTAGTCATGAGATATTACATTGGTTATCGTATTGACATTGTACACGATATTGACATTAGACATTAATATTAGACATTGTACATGATATATTAGACATTGATCGTGTATCATGACGTGTCATGATTGGATCCACAGTACTAGTTGGGGGCGGAGAAATTGCTAGTGAGAGATGTGATCAAATCCCTAACATACAAGTGTAGACATTAATAGTGTTAATCATACACCTCACGTATGATTAGCCATGCCATGTAGCTACCAAACAAGTTCCTAAGTCGATCACATTTTGAACTACGATTTCAAACACTTAGAATAGATACAGTTCTCTATTTCTGTTCATATACTACATCACCCGTATATGATATTGTACCTCGTTCTCTTTATTTCATTTATGCACTGACTGTACCATATTGCCTATATTGCCTGTCTTTTTATTTTGCCACTGCATTTATTTATTGTCTTCTCTCAGTATATAGCATCATCTATTTATTGTTTTATAGTCCTTATCAATTAACTGGAACTGTTATTTGAGATATACTTTGCTCCATCCTGACTGGAAATATTTTTCCAGACTGCGCCTTAGAGGACTGGTATCCGACATATTATGGACCACAGGGAGAGTAGCTGCTGACTTGGACTTTGTAGCACAGGTGTGATTCCGGGAGGTCTAGCCGGAATTACTAGTTTAGTTTCTTTTAGCAGTTTATTGTACCAGATTTGTCTCCGGCATATTTAGTTGAGACTTGGATATTATTGTTGAGTTAGATTATTTCTATTTTAGACTTGTGTTGCATTTTGATTTATTTATTTTTTTAATATCTTATCGTGCTTTAGCTATATGATTGAGTATTATTTATATTATATTATGATATTTGTGGCTCCTTATAGAGTTGGATGCTCGTGTGAGATTGTTTAGATAGCGTATTGACCTAGACAATGTTCTATCGCTGATGCTGCGGCGTAGGCTGGACGTACCCACTTACTCGTGCCCCAACTTCCGGGTGCGGGTCGTGACACGCTTTTAGTGGTGGCCCATGCAGGCAAGACTTCGCAATTAGAGCGATATCATGGTAATGCGACGTCTTAGTTGTATTACTGCGTTCCTGCGATAGGATATAGGATATAGCATACTAGGATGAGAGCGAATACTCAATCACAACTAGGAATATTTTTCAATCTATCTGTCTTATTATCCTTATTCCTTCTGAATATTGCTTCCTTAGAATTTTACTATCCTTCGATCCTTGATGGTATCGTATTCTTGTGCCTTAATGACTTCTCCTGGTTTTGATCCGTCTTTAGGATGCCACCGAAGACCAGATCGCAGGATCAGCAACAACCTCCGAGGCAGACCCAGCTGGCTTGTCATTTCTGTAAGAAGCCAGGTTACCTTTGGAAGAGCTGTAGGATGAGGCTAGGACTTTGTTTGCACTGTGGCACTGTGGGACATCAAATGAAGGATTGTAGTCGAGTCCCTTATCTTTTGAGCTAGCGAGCAGCTACAAACCATAGAGATCCAGTTAGGCCACCTGTGGAACCGCAAATTGCTCAGCACCCATGAAGGGAGCCACCCCAACAGGACGGGGCATTTGCGATGACGGTCGAGGAGACCAATACTGCAGGTGATGTGTTAGCAGGTTCTATTCTTTTCTTCCTTCTGTTCATTTCTATTTGATTGATTGATTGATTCCTTAGTACCTTACTTTGTGTCAGTGATTTTCTTATTAGAACATAGTAGTACACCATGACAGAGACTGCAATACCATGACAAAATAGACCAGAAACCATACATATGTTTTCCTTAGATTGCATATTGAATGACTGTAAGTAGAGTTTTCTTAGACTGTGATTGTTGGGGGTTTGACCGTAGTAAAGATTAATGAAGAGGTTATGACTCGACAGAGAGAGACAAGGTGTCTTAAATTTTGAGGACAAAATTCTTTTAAGGAGGGTAGACTTGTCACCCCCATATTTCAGAATAGGGGTATTTTTGACTTTTTATATATATTATTAATATTTTGTGTAGTTATTTTAAATAATTGCATGATATGTGTGTATATATATATTATTATATAGTGTTCATTTATGTTTGAGCTAGTAGACTTGACCTAGAAGCCCACTAGATGATCCCCTGACCGAAATATAGGATTGTGGATTAATTTGTATTATTTTTAAGATTAATTATTGATGTTGTAATTAATTACCGTAATTTTATTTGATTGTTGCGCCTTACCGTTGCTTCGATATTTGGAGTGCTACCCTAGCTTTTTGCCTTCCAACAAATTTTACAATCTTGTCCTAGACGTACCTGCCTTCTTTTTTGACCTTTGTGTAACTTATAATTATATTCTCTTGTACTTCATTTTAGTCGCACAATATTCGTCGCAAACATTTTTATTTAATTCGATATAAATCCAGTTTTGTATCCTTGTGCGTTCCAATCAAAATTGGAGACACAATCTCGATCCATTTTGAATAACCCAAATTAGGGTAATATTCTATTCTCAGTCTTCTTCATTCATGACACTTGTGTCCCACTTAAATTCAGTACCTTGTACTTCTAATTAATGATAGAACACCATTTGTTTTATTTTAAATTAATTAAACCCATAAATCTGACTTTGTGCAATTTTCTAATTATTGGACACTTTTGTGCAAAAGTACATTAAGGTGTCCACCCCGTTGGACACGACACGTGAATAAACCCATTTTTTCTTCATTTATATTTTTTCATGATTTTTGGGAGTGTGTAATTGAACACCAATCTCCTTAAGACCCTGGCACTACAAACCTTGAACCGATGCAGTCCGAGCCATTCTTTTTGAACCCATTCAAATTCTAGCCCATTAAAATCCTACATGAGAGGTCCAATCCCAAGAGGGGTTGACCAGTCAACTATTCTAGGTCAAATCAAACCTCTACATGTATATAAATAATCCCTTCTCTTCTTCTCCTTTCCTCTTTTTCCTAAAACCCAAGTTCAGCCGACCCTATACTCATCTCCTCCTTCGGCCACCTCCCCGTCGGAGACTTCTCGACCAGGCACCTTGCCACGAGCCTGCCCCATCTTCCGCCTCGACTCGTTTCCCCCCCACCCCACGGGCTCGACCAGGTACACTCGACTGAAGCCGGAGAGCGTTGTTGTCGACCCCGAGCACTGCAAAAGTCGACCCCGCGCCGGAACAGTCCACCCCCGTCCCGCTGCCATGAATCGACCAGTCCCTCGTCGATGACCAATGCACCAAAACGCTGTCGACCGCGTCCGTCTGACGCCGGAGCCCGCTGCAACTCGACCGCGTCCGTCTGACGCCGGATCCCGCTGTAACTCGACGACGTCTGTCTGAAGCTGGAGAACCCCGCCTATGTTTGATCAGATCTCGACCCGCGGCTAACCGATACTAGCACCCCGACTCGCCTCGACTCCATCCCCACCCGCCGGTCAACCCACCGGACTTCGTTGAAAACTTTCCGTTTCCACACGACAACCTTATCCCGCTGCATACCCGCGGAACGAGCATCGACCCGACCTGCCCCTCCTCCGCCATCCTGGCCTGAGCCCAGTCCGGCCAACCCTCATCTTCCTTGACCAGAGCACTACCCTCGCCTTCATTCATCATCATCGTCGCTGTAGTCGTAACCATCGCCCTTGTCGTCGTCATCGTCATCGTCGTCGTGCCTCGCGTAGGTTCGTTCCTGCCCTCGTTCCCGTTATTTCATGTGATTGTATATATGTAACTATATGGATGTATGTATGTACGTATTTGCATACGTATAAGTAGTGTATAGGTATCCCCTAATATATATATTTAATATTTATACACATGGTATAAGTTTTGTTAAGTATATATACATATATTATAATTATAACTAATGAATATTAATGTATATGCATATGAATCGTATATTTCTCAATTAGTATAAAACATACGTATATGTATTATACGTGCATCCCTAGTACATGTTTAAAGTATGTATATATATGTGCGTAGTATAAATTCGATTAAGTATGTATATATGTATATCTATTATATGTGTAATTAATTAGTATTATGAGATACATTAGTTCATATTATGTACTATATATTATATGTACTAGATGTCTTGAATGTAATTACGGATACCCCGTAGTTACATTGACCGTGACCATGTAGTATGTTAGCAGACTGCCATATGTACACCGACGTACTGGCAAGACCCGTATCATCGACTGTCTGTTAAGCACAGCAACTACAGACATGACACCCCTATAGTACCCCTAAGTTCAGTGTAATTATGGTTATGTATGTGCTAGTGTTTTGGCTGATGTTGTATTGCATTATATGATATGTCTATAGGACTGTTGGATTGTTCTGTGATACTTCAGGAGCAGGATATTGGTATTGCCAACTAAGGACCCCAGGCGAGTACATTCTCTGATAATTTCCATTATTTGATAATTTCTATAATTCTAGTATTTAGAAATATTACATCTGACTCTTGACACTGTGCTACACGGACTAGTATATAGATTGGATCTTTAGTCATGAGATATTACATTGGTTATCGTATTGACATTATATACGATATTGACATTAGACATTGATATTAGACATTGTACATGATATTTTGGACATTGATCGTGTATCGTGATGTGTCATGATTGAATCCACAGTACTAGTTGGGGGAGAGAAATTGCTAGTGAGAGATGTGATCAAATCCCTATCATACAAGTGTAGACATTAATAGTATTAATCATACACCTTACGTATGATTAGCCAGGCCATGTAGCTACCGAACAAGTTCCTAAGTCGATCACATTTTGAACTACGATTTCAAACACTTAGAATAGATACAATTCTCTATTTCTGTTCATATACTACATCACCCGTATATGATATTGTACCTCGTTCTCTTTATTTCATATATGCACTGACTGTACCATATTGCCTATATTGCCTGTCTTTTTTATTTTGCCACTGCATTTATTTATTGTCTTCTCTCAGTATATAGCATCATCTATTTATTGTTTTATAGTCCTTATCAATTAATTGGAACTGTTATTTGAGATGTACTTTGCTCCAACCTAACTGGAAATATTTTTTCAGACTGCGCCTTAGAGGACTGGTGTCCGACATATTATGGACCACAGGGAGAGTAGCTGCAGACTTGGACTTTGTAGCACAGGTGTGATTCCGGGAGGTCTAGCCGGAATCACTAGTTATCTAGTTAGTTTCTTTTAGCAGTTTATTGTACCGGATTTGTCTTCGGCATATTTAGTTGAGACTTGGATATTATTGTTGAGTTAGATTATTTCTATTTTAGACTTGTGTTACATTTTGATTTATTTATTTCTTCGATATCTTATCGTGCTTTAGCTATGTGATTGAGTATTGTTCATATTATATTGTGATATCTGTGGCTCCTTATGGAGTTGGATGCTCGTGTGAGATTGTTTAGATAGTGTATTGACCTAGACAACATTCTACCGTCGATGCTGTGGCATAGGCTGGACGTACCCACGTACTCGTGCCCCAACTTCCGGGTGCGGATCATGACATTTGGTCATCTCTGGTGGGTTGGCAAAACGCTTTCGCGACACACCCAATACGTGGTATCAGAGCGCACGTGTTCCCAACACGTGGTATCAGAGCGCACGTATTTCCAACCGAAAAAGGCACAACCCAGACACGATTCTAAAATCCAAATACACAACTAACACAACATAAACACAGTGGTATTTACGTAAAAAATCTCGACATAATAAACTTCAGGACGATTGAAGTCCAATCTAAAAAAACAATCACTATGGATTAAAGATAATATACCAATTCCTTTACAAACTTCTCCATCGATTCAGCAAGGATCACCACAACTCTTTAAATATCAATGGAGATATATTACAAGAAGAACGAATGGATTATCGGAGACGAAAAGAGGAAGAAGAACCTATACAGAACTCCTTGAAGCGATCTATCTTCAAATCAATCTCAAACCCTCTAAATATCTCTTCCTCTTGGTTGAAGAATTGAACCCTTGAGATAACTCTTATTTTGAATTGATCTTGTGAGATTAGACTTAGCAAACTCTTATTTAAGTCACCATAATCTCGAGATAACGATAACCGTTGACTTAGATCCAATGGTGATTAAAAATCACCCGAGTTGGGCCTTTGGCCCCCGCGGCGGTATTCCAGCGGTAAACCGCCGGTCTACCACCAAATAGTTCTAGTGCAGTGGTACCAATATACCACAGTATACCTCGCACAAGCTCTGGGTTAAAAGACAGCATCATCGACATACTTGCAGTGTATTGTAGGCACTAATACTTCTCTGTTATGAGCCTAATACAGGCCAGAATCGAGCCCTCTTTTTCATCATCGACTCCTCGAGCTTCTTCGACACACGGATGATGCTCGTTGTACTCCGGGGTGGTCTCTAGATAGGTTGGGAACCCCACAAATACCAACAAATCTTTTCCTTTCCAACTATATAGAGGAACTCGCCATTCTGATGACCCTCTTACAGAACTCAAATTTCTCCCTTGGTAGAACCTTTATGAGTATATCTGCTCTATTGTCCTCTATATGGACCTTCTCAAGCATCGAATCATTTGCCTCCTGTAAACCCCCTCACCCAAAATTAGGGCTACTTAGCTTAGATAGTGAAAATTAGGGCTAGTTTGAACCAATTAGAATTTAGAACACGACAATTATTTAATTATGCAATAATTTATATCGTGTAGCGCACGTTACCGTCGCTTCTATAATTGGAGTACCCTCACTAACCACTTCCTATCCATAAACTTCACAACCTCATCCTAGACATGCTCGCCTACTATTCTGACCCATGTGCAACTTATAATATTGCTCTCTGATATTATATTTTAGCCGCACAATAAACGTCGCAGACGTTATTTCCTAATTCGATATAAATTCCAATTTTGTACCCTTGTGCGCCCAATCAAAATTGGAGACACAATCTTGGCCGTTTTGTACAAACCAAATTTTATTAATATTCTGCACTGTACCCTCTACGCCCCTAACAATTGTGTACCGCCTAATTTAATCCCATGTACTTCTAATTAATTCTAGAACATTGTGCACGTTTCGATTTAATTAATTAAAATTATTTTTTTACCTTTGTACAAATTTCCAATTAATGGGCGGGTTTTATGCAAAATCGTATTTAGGTGTTCCCACCATTGGACAATTCATAAAGAAATCTATTTTTTCTTTCACGTGGATTTTTCTGTAATTTTTTGGATGTGCAAACGCGCGCACATCGCCCTCGTATATTTTAATCCAATTCTTGCATTTAAACAATGCAAATTATAGCCAACATCCTCATGCAAGCCTAAAACCCACTCCAAGGATTGTAGACCAAGGCCCAACCCTAGAGGGGTTGACCAGTCAAACATATTTTAGGTCAACACCAACATCATATATAAATATACCTTAAATTCCTTTCACCTAAACAAAAATCCAATACAAATTTCCCATAGCCGACTCCTCCTTCTTCCCTTTCCCCCTCCCTGTGCACCCCGTCGGAGCCGGAGCTCCAACCGGCCATCCTCTTCCATCTCCTCCCCTCGAGCCTGCCTCCACCCCCTCGGCCAGTCACCACCACACGCCCCATCTCCGGCCAGTCCCCCATCGACACAGCAACCTCCTCCCACTCTTCATCCCGGCGCTGTTACATCCCCTCCGGCCAACAGTCGACTCCCTGCATCGACTCAACCCCACCTACACAGCCCTCCATGACCCCACACCTCCGTTCATCTTCCCGCTCGACCACCACGACCACCTTCCTCTGCTCTTCCCTCCTCCGTTCACCACCACCAAAACTACTACCACCACCATCCTCATCACCTATCACCACCACCAGTACATCACGACCCGAAACTCCTCACCCTGGTGTCAAGCTCCTTCCCCGAGCCGACCTCCGCAGCACCAACTCCTTCCTCCTCCCTGCTGTACTCCTCCTCCCCCGCCTGAAGCCCGTCCGGCCTGCACTCGGCCTCTCCTCTCCGGCCACGACGACGTCTCCCTCCGTCCATCTCTTCCTCATCAGCAGCTACACGACCAACACCAGCAGCCTCGATCTTGTCCCGCTGCGATAACTCGACCACCTCGTCGTCGTGTGCAGGTACGATTTCCCCCGTATATATACGTAGGTATGAATGTATGCATCTATGTATATAGATAGTATAGTTGTAATGTATATATGTATTCATACGTATTATTGTATATTTATTCATATATATATGTATATGTATGTATATTGGTATTTTCACATAATATGTATTTAATCAAATGTATACTAGTATGATTAAATTAATGTATTGGTATATATGTATGTATATATATATTTGTATTGTATATTATATGTACTTATATACGAGTATATAGTATTGTATTATTAATTGGTAAATGTATATATATATATATATATATATATATATATATATATATATATATATATATATATATATATATATATATATATATATATATATATACACTTAGTATATTTTTAATATATATATAATTGGTATATATATATATATATATATATATATATATATATATATATTGTTCAACTAATGTATAAAGTGTAAATATTAATGCTAGTTAATAATAGGTATAATATGTTTTATGTATATATCTACTAGATGACCCTAGTTGACTAGTGTTACCCCTAGTATATCCCCTGAGTCCAGCGTAAATGTGGTTGTGTATGTTCTAGTGTAGTGACTAATGATTTTATTGTAATATATTTATGTGTACATAGGATAATGGATTTGTTCTGCGCGACTGTTGGAGCAGGTTATCGGTACATCGCAGCTTTCTTACCAAGCAAGATACCTTGCCAAATTGCTTACAGTATTTTGCATGCTTAGTATATTTCTGTATATTTATTGCATTTCTGTTTATTCTTGCTTGTGTAGTTTTCTTTCAGTCATTACTATATATTAGATATGTTGACACATACACGACACTTAGTATCATAGAGGACAATCATTAGGCGTATGGGCTTTTAACCACTCTGGTAACACCGTAGTCACTAGCATGCACTATGGTGGGTCGTGTCCGATGGTCGCTACCCCCGCAGTATGTCGATTGATGGAGTCCGAGGGTCGCTACCCCCGCGGTATGTCGGCTGATGATGTCCACTGACGAGCGTGAGGTTGTGAGGATTAGATCGAGTAGCCTACCCTTGCCCATACATCGAAAAGTTGTCCTCATTTGCATGCATCTAGATGGTCTTGTACAGCGTACTTATTTATTTTCAAATAATATGCATGTTTACTGTATTCAAATTGGCTCGTATTTTCTGTATCTTGTTATGTCCCTCTGAGGACCTGGTCCTCTGCCAGGTGTGTCTGTTCTTGAGTAATTGTAGGAGCGCAGATTTGGATGATTACTTGTGTTGCGAGGATATCTTCTTTTCGAGCCTATGGTCGTTAGCTGGTATTCCTATATTGTATTTATTGTGTTATACTTTTCTATTCGAGTTGGTAGTGGATTTGTTTCCATCCAACTATCATCCTTAGATATTTATGTTGAGATCTTGTTATATAGATGCTGGTTATTATTTATATCTAATTTTTGTGGATGAGATTTAGATTATACCCTGTGACTTGTGATACATTTTATACCACTTGTGGATTGATATTCATATTACAGCGTACGTGTGGATTTTGGTTTCTATATATTGGAGTTGCCATATCCATGCGGCTGACATGCTTACGTGTTCCTAGTCCTATGTACTTTTGGGACTGGGACGTGACATATTTTTGTGGTGGCCCATGCAGGTCGAGAGCATATTGTCTCGGTTACGTTACTGTACCGAACAAGCCTGCACCTAGGACTAGAGTATATGATCTCATCCACAATTGACTATGATTCATCTTCCTCCTCTCTGTTCTATTCGAACAATTGTATCCTGCTTGATTCCTGTACTTCCCTAATAAGTTTCTTGAGTATATATAGCCTTCTGCTAGAATATAGGAACCCCTATTATTAGGATAATAATTAGAGTAGCACACCTATTAAGAATACAACGAGAATATAGACACACCACTAAGTTTAGAATATCTAGTGAACCCTAGAATTCCTTATCTTTAGATTGGTATACCATTACCCCTTGATGTATTAAGAAGACTTAAGAGTAGTATAGACACTACTAGAGATAGTTAGAAGTTTTACCATAATGTTTGACCCTAGTATTGAGGAACCAATGGAGAACCAATATTGAACATTAGGACTGAACCTAACCTTCATAATTGGATAGTATTGGAGAACTATAAAACTTATATCATTGTCTTATTATTAGTAGACAGCACCTTAGAAAGCCTAGAGGAATATAATTAACACTTTTTCCTTGATCATACCTCGAACATAGCAACTAGCATACCACTCCCCTTTAGAAAACCATTATGCTATCTAGAGCCCCTATTTTAATTTCATATGTTGTTCCTCTGCGACCTTAACGTTCACTAGTTGTGTGACGACTAATCATGTTTTCTCTTCTTCATCTTTCAACTCGTGCGACTTGACACTTCTGATAATAGGCCAAGTAATTTTATTCTTTATTAAGGATACATAGTTTGCTAGGATTACAGTCGTAGTCTTGAATTTGAAAATTTTGTGCTTGATAGTTAAAGTTTGATAAGTTTGAGTTATTCTTGCAGACTGTGACCCGATGATTATCCCTTGGTGTTAAATCGCATAATTTGTACCCTCACCTCGATACAAGTTATATTCCCTTCCCTTGAGACTAGTAACCTTTCTATTCTTGCTATTGACACTTGTTCTATAAGCACTATGACAAAGACAAAGACGACCATGACCTATGTAATATAATAGGATACCCCAATAAGTACCAAGACCCCTTTTCGTTGACCTTAACAAGAGCTTCTACTGTATCCTTAAGACCATTGCAATAGTAGTTCAATTGTTATAAGTTATGTAGTATACCTCACACCATAGTATCACATGGTCCTTTGACCCATTATTGAAGTGTAACTGAATGACATTAATTATATACTAACAAAAGATGATAATGTATATTCAGACAATAGAATTTAGAGGTCCATGCCCCTATTTGGTCGACTAGCGACTTAGACAAGGCGGTTGTATGATAACTGTAGAGACTGTAGAGTCTTTTATTATTATTGCTTATTTTGTTTTGTTTTTGTGAACTTGAATTAATTTGTACCTCCTTTCATCATCATCTAGCGTACTTATATTTGCTGCAATACCTTGACTTATGCTGCTATTATAGCCTAGTTTTGCAAGCTTACTCTTTTATCGATCTTCATCATGAGATATGTATTATTAGGGACGCCTACTAATACATTTCAGAATCAGTGTATTAAGGTCTAGCTAACCTTAGTGTGCTTGATTCGCCCTTCATAATACTACTTTACGTGGATTGAGATATGTAGTGATTGGTAGACGAATATACTTGCCCTAGTCATGGCTGAGCGTATCGTATCGGCTACATAACTGTACTAAATACGAGTATGTGAATAGGAATTACCAAAATATGATTTCAATCCACAACTACTTTAACAATTCCCATTTGAATTCTTTAAACGCCTTGATCCCGATACTTCTATTCTATAACCTCTCTCTTGAACTCTTTATTATTGATCTCCGTCTTCCCTTATTTCGGAAAGACGAAACATCTTGCTTGGTATAAGTTGATATATAGATAGTACCAGATATACCCCACATGCCAGTCATATTGTTTGGTGACTATCTTTTATAAATGATTAAGGACATATCACAGATGATATGTTTGGTGTTAAAAATCTTGAGAATTCAATAACATGATTAAATAATTTGGGACATAGCCTTCTTAGATGTATAGCCTTGGATGATAGATGGGTAAATTCTAAGTTGGGTAAAAACTGCAATGTTAACTTAAGAAGAATTCTTTATACTGTAATCAGATGAGGTGACAAAGAGAAACCCTACCCTAGTTTAATTTCGAGGACGAAATTATTTTAAGTTGGGTAGTTTGTAAACCCCCTCATCCAAAATTAGGGCTACTTAGCTTAGATAGTGAAAATTAGGGCTAGTTTGAACCAATTAGAATTTAGAACACGACAATTATTTAATTATGCAATAATTTATATCGTGTAGCGCACGTTACCGTCGCTTCTATAATTGGAGTACCCTCACTAACCACTTCCTATCTACAAACTTCACAACCTCATCCTAGACATGCTCGCCTACTATTCTGACCCATGTGCAACTTATAATATTGCTCTCTAATACTATATTTTAGCCGCACAATAAATATCGCAGACGTTATTTCCTAATTCGATATAAATTCCAATTTTGTACCCATATGCGCCCAATCGAAATTGGAGACACAATCTTGGCCATTTTGTACAAACCGAATATTATTAATATTCTGCACTGTACCCTCTACGCCCTTGACAATTGTATCCCGCCTAATTTAATCCCATGTACTCCTAATTAATTCTAGAACATTGTGCACGTTTTGATTTAATTAATTAAATTTAATTTTCTACCTTTGTGCAAATTTCTAATTAATGGGGGGTTTTTATGCAAAACTGCATTTAGGTGTCCCCACCATTGGACAATTCATAAAAAAATCTATTTTTCCTTCACGTAGATTTTTTTGTAATTTTCTGGATGTGCAAACGCGCGCACATCGTCCTCGTATATTTTAATCCAATCCTTGCATTTAAACAATGCAAATTGTAGCCAACATCCTCCTGCAAGCCCAAAACCCACTCCAAGGATTGTAGACCAAGGCCCAACCCAAGAGGGGTTGACCAGTCAAACATATTTTAGGTCAACACCAACATCATATATAAATATACCTTAAATTCCTTTCACCTAAACAAAAACCCAATGCAAATTTCCCATAGCCGACTCCTCCTTCTTCCCTTTCCCCCTCCCTGTGCACCCCGCCGGAGCCGGAGCTCCGTCCGGCCATCCTCTTCCATCTCCTCCCCTCGAGCCTGCCTCGACCCCCTCGGCCAGTCACCACCACACGCCCCATCTCCGGCCAGTCCCCCATCGACACAGCAACCTCCTCCTACTCTTCATCCCGGCGCTGGTACATCCCCTCCGGCCAACAGTCGACTCCCTGCATCGACTCAACCCCACCTACACAGCCCTCCACGACCCCACACCTCCGTTCATCTTCCCGCTCGACCACCACGACCACCTCCCTCTGCTCTTCCCTCCTCCGTTCACCACCACCAGAACTACTACCACCACCATCCTCATCACCTATCACCACCACCAGTACATCACGACCCGAAACTCCTTACCCTGGTGTCAAGCTCCTTCCCCGAGCCGACCTCCGCAGCACCAACTCCTTCCTCCTCCCTGCTGTACTCCTCCTCCCCCGCCTGAAGCCTGTCCGGCCTGCACTCGGCCTCTCCTCTCCGGCCACGGCGACGTCTCCCTCCGGCCATCTCTTCCATATCAGCAGCTACACGACCAACACCAGCAGCTTCGATCCCGTCCCACTGCGACGACTCGACCACCTCGTTGTCGTGCGCAGGTACGATTTCCCCCGTGTATGTACGTAGGTATGAATGTATGCATCTATGTATATAGATAGTATAGTTGTAATGTATACATGTATTCATACGTATTATTGTATATTTATTCATATATATATATATGTATATGTATGTATATTGGTATTTTCACATAATATGTATTTAATCAAATGTATACTAGTATGATTAAATTAATGTATTGGTATATATGTATCTATATATATATATATTTGTATTGTATATTATATGTACTTATATACGAGTATATAGTATTGTATTATTAATTGGTAAATGTGTATATATATATATATTATTATTAATTAGTAAATATAAATGTATATATATATATATATATATATATATATATATATATATATTGTATATACACTTAGTATATTTTTAATATATATAATTGGTATATATGTGTATATATATATATATTGATCAACTAATGTATAAAGTGTAAATATTAATGCTAGTTAATAATAGGTATAATATGTTTTATGTATCTATCTACTAGATGACCCTAGTTGACTAGTGTTACCCCTAGTATACCCCCTGAGTCCAGCATAAATGTGGTTGTGTATGTTCTAGTGTAGTGACCAGTGATTTTATTGTAATATATTTATGTGTACATAGGATAATGGATTTGTTCTGCGCGACTGCTGGAGCAGGTTATCGGTACATCGCAGCTTTCTTACCAGGCAAGATACCTTGCCAAATTGCTTACAGTATTTTGCATGCTTAGTATATTTCTTTATATTTATTGCATTTTTGTTTATTCTTGCATGTGTAGTTTTCTTTCAGTCATTACTATATATTAGATATGTTGACACATACACGACACTTAGTATCATAGAGGACAATCATTAGGCGTATGGGCTTTTAACCACTCTGGTAACACCGTAGTCACTAGCACACGCACTATGGTGGATCGTGTCTGATGGTCGCTACCCCCGCGATATGTCAATTGATGGAGTCCGAAGGTCCCTACCCCCGCGGTATGTCGGCTGATGATGTCCATTGACGAGCGTGAGGTTGTGAGGATTAGATCGAGTAGCCTACCCTTGCCCATACGTCAAAAAATTGTCCTTATTTGCATGCATCTAGATGGTCTTGTACAGCGTACTTATTTATTTTCAAATAATATGCATGTTTACTGTATTCAAATTGGCTCATATTTTCTGTATCTTGTTACGTCCCTCTGAGGACCTGGTCCTCTGCCAGGTGTGTCTGTTCTTGAGTAATTGCAGGAGCGCAGATTTGGATGATTACTTGTGTTGCGAGGATGTCTTCTTTTTGAGCCCATAGTAGTTAGCTGGTATTCCTATATTGTATTTGTTGTGTTGTACTTTTTTATTCGAGTTGGTAGTGGATTTGTTTTCATCCAACTATCATCCTTAGATATTTATGTTGAGATCTAGTTATATAGATGCTGGTTATTATTTATATCTGATTTTCGCGGATGAGATTTAGATTATACCCTGTGACTAGTGATACATTTTATACCACTTGTGGATTGATATTCATATTACAGCGTACGTGTGGATTTTGGTTTTCATATATTGGAGTTGCTATATCCATGCGGCTGGCATGCTTACGTGTTCCTAGTCCTATGTACTTTTGGGACTGGGGCGTGACACCTCCAGTACATATCGTATCCAATTATATTGAGTTGTAATATGCTTGAACCAACTATGAAATGTTAGGTTCTTTCCAAAATGAATAGCACTTTGGCTATCACAAAGCAAAATCTACTGTTCTTGCTTTAGTCCCTCTCCTACAGGAACTTCTTCATCCATAACAACTCCTTGCAAGCCTCCACCGCCACAATAAATTCTGTCTCCGTCATAGACAATGTAATTGACTTCTTCAACCGCAACTACCACAAAATTATCCCACAAGCAAATTGTTGGCACAATGTGATCACAGTCTAACCTGATTCTGATAATCGATATAACCAGACTATATACAAATGTGCTGCTATAAAATATAGCGATGCTATATCTACCAGAAGACACCTGGTACAGTCATCTGCAGCAATTTTGGTTTTTTTATTTTATTCTTTATTTTTGTACTTTATTTGAGTGTAGGACTTATGTAAATCCGGTCGCACATGGCAACTAGATGGCACTCAAGTCCACTCAAATAAGCCTACCAAAAACCTAGTCCAAACCCAACTCAAACTAGACCTAAACTTGCAAACTAGGTTCTGAAACAATGGTGACAGAACTCGGCCAAAGTTTGGACCAAACTCGAATCAAATTCGGTCAGGTCCAAGTCCAGTCCCCTGGTCTTCAGTTTATTCCTCAAGTTCAGGATACAACGTTCGAATTTATGAACCTTAGGGCATCCAAACTCTGCCTGAACTCGGTCAGAAAAAATCCTATAAATAGAGAATGAATTTTACCATTCCAAATCACTTCTCTCACTTTCATATCTTTATCATCTTAGCTTTAAACTTTTTCATCACCAAGACAACTCTCCCACAACCTTCTAATTGCTAGTGCGTCTTCGGTTAGAAGTTTGTTCGAGTTGTACTAGCTTAAAACTTTGGTTACTATTTCCAAAGTTAGAAGTCCGTGTGCTCTTCGCATCAAAAGCGCATATTTGTACGAAGTTAGCAAGTACTTCAGATCATAGCTCGTGAGTCTGTAAAAAGTATACAAGTCTTTGAATTAAAGCTTGTGATGTAAGCTATTTCACAAATAGTGAATTTAACTCCGAGCAAGAGTTCTCAGGCCTGGACTAGTCCTCCACGAGAAAAACTAGGATAAAATTTTGGTGTTTGCGTTTGGCTTCTAAACTCTGTTACTTTACATTACTTATACTCTGCTTATACTTTATTATTAGTCTTACTTATTATAGCAGTTTTATAAGTTGGTAATTGCCTTACTTTTATTGGATTAGTGTCACGCACACTCTATTCACCCCCTCTAGAGTGACTATAGTTGCCCCTTCAATTGGTATCAGAGCAAGGACTCTTGATCATGATTAACATCCTTGAGTAGATCCATGGCAACTAGTAAATCTATTAACACCAACTTTGGTGAAGGCTAATCCACAAGTAGACCACCTCTATTTGATGGCAAGGACTACACGTATAGGAAAGCACATATGAGTATTTTTCTAAAATCACTAAGTTTTGATCTGTAATTTTTTGTCATAGATTAAAGTTGAACAAACTTTGTCGTATAACAAACAAAAGAAGTATAGAGAAATCCTAAACAGAAAATCTAAGTACATTATTTTTTATTCTGGGGAGTGTGACGATGGAGATCGAGTACTACAGCTGATTCCTTTACTTTATTGACGGTCCGACAAAAGAATGAGAATGCTTTATTCACCTTTCTCTCTCATACATGTGTATTGTGGGTATACCACCCTACTATTTATAGCCATCATGTTGATGGGGCGTATATGGATTTTGGGGCTACCATGTGTCCATTCTTAGCCGAACGGTTGTAACCGTTAACTCATGTTACGGTCTAGCTTCCACGTAGCATCTTGTTGTGATCTGCTTGTTTGCTAAAGATCTGGTTTGTTCTCACCTTGTGTGTGTGACTTGGTCAGCTTGACACGTGGCCTGCACTTGGTTGTAAAGAATATTTTCAGTTGAAACAAAAATATTTAGTCGCACAGGGTCGTATAAAGGCTGAGCCGCATAGAGATCGGGTCTTAGGGTCATTTAGATGCATAAGGACCATGACGCATAGGGAACTTGACTCATGGAGAGCCTGATGCATAGAGATCTTATCGCATGGGGAGCTTGACGCATAGATAACTTTATCGTGTTTATTCGTGATGCTGTACATTTGTATCCGGACAAAGGTAATCATGATAGTGGCGTAAGCACTGACGTCCACTGTCAGCGTCAAAACTGAGACGTTCAGAGCCATTATTGCTTTGTCAGAGTCATAAATGATGTGGTTGATCGAAATGGCACCATGCGCCCAAGTCGTCATGCGTCACGTAACTTCTTGGTCGCATGAATTTTGTGACGCATAGCTATTTTGGTATGCGGTTTGGTTTGTGAGCGCATGCTTCTCCGAGATTTTTATGCTTCTACAAGTCCCCCTTCAAAGTTTTTGAACTTGGATGAGTTTGTAATACTTTGAATAAGAAGCATGGAAAGAGATCTTTAATACGCATAGGTTGACTATCGTATGGAGATGAGTTTTGTTGCATGCTCTTTCTGACGCATGGATGATTTGGCCAAGCTGTCAAATCTGTATTAAATGATAAGATTTGGCTCATCCTTTAAGCAGATTTTTAGTGATTCTGAACTGCCTTTATATGCGTTTACCGAGGCAACGGTTCACTAATGAGGACGGCTGATCAAGAATACAATTCGTCGCCCTTATCCTCGGTCGCCACATGGTTGGCGTGGGAACTGGGGCATGCTCGCCTATAAAAGGGGACAGTTTGGAGAGAGAGAGCAAAACTCTCTTTCTTCTTCTCTGTTCCCTGACTCCTATCTTCTTCCCCCGACCACCATGGCCCCCAAAGCTTCTTCTTTTTCTGCGGCTGCCAAGAGCAAGAAAAAGAGCAAAGGGAAGGGCCTCACCGCCGAGATAGGCCTCCCTAAGATCCCCTTCGATGTCCACAAACAGATCTTAGGTAGGATTTCTAGAAACAAAAAAATACTACTTGCACGATTTGTTGCATAAATGAAGAGACATGTGCGACCATTTCACGTAGTCTTGCCGCATGGATGAGAAATCATCTAGAACATGCGCAGTCTTTTCATAACATCTGTCACATAGATGAGGGCATGTCATGCACGGACCTGTCATGTGCGGACCATGACTTGTCACATGAGTTGGAAACTATTATGGGCAGGTCGAACTCTGTTGCATGTATAATTTGTGTAGAATCTTCTTGTTGCATGATGTGCATAGCCTCTACTACAAAAAGTTTGCTTCTTAGGTTATTCTAATCGCACCTTTTCTGCCTTTTGTAGTGATTTTGTCCACTACTACTGGCGAATTAGTTCTCAACCTTGAGCTGGTCCTATTGAGTATGAACTTTGGGGACCTAATTGCTGCCATCCAAACCCAGCTGGATAGGGGTTTTTCGTCCGAGAGGCAAAAACTTATCGTAGACCAGGGCGAGTTTTATTTCCTTAGTCAAATAAACTCAGGGAAGACCGTTGCTGGGCAGGATTATGCTTTTAAGAAGCCATACTTTCTGTTTGGGGATGCACTGACCACGTCCTTTTCTGACTTGGGGAAGTCCAAGGAGAACTGAAACTTTAATCATTGTGGGACGGAGATGTCCATGACCACCCTTGAACACCATATGCCTCTACCAGACTTCCGTATAGTAATGGGCCGGAGGGAGATGGACTGGAACTTGACGCCTGAACAATGGGGGGCTCTCATTGGTATGATCCAGTCTGGGCTTGCCAAAACAAGAAAGCTCTCTTCTGCCAGAAGGAGTCGCCCTCTTATTCTTCTCTCGGGCTGGCACCTGGTGTCATCAGGAGTGACTTAGGGCCAAACCTTGATGTTTATGCCGTAGGTACTTTCCTTTATCAAGTTGCTATAAAAAGATCGTACCCGTTTGGGCAATTGGGAACTCTCGGTTAGGCCCATTACAGTCCTTCGTGGTCTCGCTTGACCAAGTAGGTGTTGAAGTGCTAAGAGCGAGATCTTAAGGATGCTGGTATATTTTTCGCCGTCAAGGGCACATGTTATGGCCTAGAGATAAACCGCTACCTCTTTATTGCTCTGATATAAATGTATAACTATCATACGGGGACTTTCTTCACGTCTGGTGGAGATATGGGACTAGATTTGCATGAGATTCACTCAGTATCGAAGCTTCCCTGGGATGAGGTGCCCTACAAGGAATATACCTCGAGCAACGACAAACTAGGGGACTTCGAAAGAAGAATCCGGAATTCCTGGCCGTCTATAAAGAATTATTGTGCCATCATAGCATCTGTTAGAAAGTGTGTAAGCATGATAAGTCTTTCGAAGGGTCTATCCCCCATATCACGGTCTGGACGTACTATCTTTTCTCGGAGGAACCCTGGTCGGACTAGGTTTATGTTCAGGGACCACAATCCCAGGAAACCATCGCAGCTTTGATCCAGGAATCTCGCGAATCATACGTCAAAGGCGAGAAATTTAGCTATTTCCTTATTGAGACCCACGAGCTATCCGAAAAGGCACTGCTATCAGGGTACTTGATGATTTGGCTACACAGCTTTATGGTCGCAGGAGGATCAGGCTCGATTGAGAGGATTAGCCATAACCTTATCCTTCAGTCTATGAGACTAGAGTTCGGCCACCCACTTGCATTACTGTCCACGATGGTCTACTGCATCCATCGCGGTCTTTGGCGTTTTGCCTCAATGGTGAAGCAGCATAAGGGTATCGGAGAAATCAACAGGGTGGAGTTACCCTATCATTACCTGATGGATTGGCTTTTATTGCACCATCGGTCCTTGATGCGCCCATGAACACATAAAGGGATGTTGGAGGGTAATGCTTGATGAACCCATGAACACATTGCCATTTTATCGAGGGATAAAATGGCAATGTGAGGATGTGCCTCCTGTTGAAGGGAGCTTGCCCACTTGAATGGTTGGACGTTCTTCACAACTGCTCCAGAGTTCACTGAGGAAGAAAGGCATGCTACTCATCGGGATAACAGGGCTGCTGATCATCCGTTGTCGATAAAACTTTACCGCTGGCTCCTTGCTATCCGTCCTTGGTGTATCAAAATTGGGTTGACTTCTATTTAGAGCCTTATCTACCCAGCCGGTTCGTCCGTCAATTTGAGTATAGCCAACTCCAGCTGGACACTCCTAGTGCTTCCCTTGGGTGTTGTGGCGGTCTTCTTGATGGGGCTCGGGAGTTGAGTTATTACGCCGTCGTTGGTACATAGGCTAAGTTAAGGCTGCATAAGGCCGCATATTTTGTTCATTGCGGAGATTTTCTATTGCGCAGTCAATGCTCCACCAGCGGACTACGAGCCTGAGATGAGTTATCTTGCAGGCACGATATTTGTGCCTGCGTCGACCAAGGATCGACGAACGCCCAAGAAAGGAAAAAGGGTTGCTCGACCTTTGCTAGCCTACTCAGATCTGACGTTTGAGGAGGGGATTCCTTCTGATGATCCTCCTATTCCCAAGCGCAAGGCCGATGTGGCCTAACACCCTCGCCACTCTAAGAAGCGCGAGTTGAAGCGGTTCCTGGGATGGGACCTATAAAAGAATCTGGTCCTTCTATGGAGGGCATTTTAAGAGAAGAGGTAGGGCCCCTTACATTAGTGGTTTCTGAACCAGACCCCACTTTAAATGCTTTGGCGATATCCGTAAAACCTCTTAATTTGATTCTTACATCTTCTCTCCATGAAATGTTTTCTGGTCTGTTTGAAACTTTGCAGACACAGGGGAGAAGGGATCGTCCTCGATGGTCTACGGCGGCGAAGATCTCCTATATGGAGGAAGACGAAGAAACGACGTCTTCTGAGTCTGAGGCCACCACTGAAGAGCCTATACCTGAGGGTCTGGGCGAACATGCCCCAAAGGGGCTACTGATAGAACTGGCTACTCCAAATATATCAGTATATGACTTGGCTGCCGTCGAGACGGCTCTGACTACATTGAACAAGCCATAAGTTTCGTCGTCCACTCTGGGTATGTTGCTTCACACTTTCTCAAGGGATGAGATTTTTCAACTTTAGTTTTCTATCCTTTGGGTGAGGTTGATCACGGGTTGTTTTGGTCCTGCAGGCCCTGCCTCCCCCTTGAAGACGGTTAACGTGGCTGCCGAGGAAGGCCTGGAGGAGGAAAGAAATGGAGGGCTTGTTCGGAAGAGGCCTAAGTCCCTCCCTCGTTATTCTAGGGGTGAAGAACACCTTGTGGGATATCCTGCGGAGACTATTATGGCTCCATCTGGTGTGGTGATTGCTCTTACATCTTTTGTTGTTGGGCGGTCTGATGTTGGCCCATCTTCGAGTGTCAAAGTTGGCGGTTGATATTGCCGAGTTGCCTAGCGTCCAGACGCTTCTTTTGAATAGGAGGGAGTTGGCCACAGTCAAGGCGGCTCATCGTTCCGCAACTACAGTTCCGCTTCCTGGACCATCTAGTGGTGTTATACCTACTTCTCAACCGGTAGTAGCCTCTTATGTTGCGACTTTTTTGACGCCTTCCACCCTTGTCGATATTGAAGAATCCTCCAAGATTACCATTCAGAGCTTCTACATGTTGCTAAAAAAGGGGGTTCAAACCATCCTACGGCGAAATAAGTCTTTCTCCTGGGCTAAGCACTGCGCCAGGGATTAAGTCGAGATTTTGAGAACTCTGCCCAGCCTTGAGCATATAGCTGACTTGTTTCTCCAGAAGTTGGTTGAGGTAGAGTAACGTCTGGATGAATTACAATGGGCACAAAAAGTTGACATGGCTGTCATAATGGCCAAGAAGCATGAGCTTCTCTTAAGTTCTGTGGAGCAGGTGAGGGCTGCCTATGCAAAAAACAAGGAGGCCCTGGAGAAAGACCTCAAGAAGCTGGCACTGTCACGCCCCAGTCCCTAAATATCGAGGGACTGGACACGTGACAATGGCCAGCAGCACACACCGATGGACAAACCCAATTTAATGGATCCATCGGGGCGCACTTAAGCTGTAGTACAACAATAATGGTCTAAATATACTATCTCATCCACATATATGAATACAACAACATCAGAATCATAAAGCAAGATCAATCTCAATAAAATATAAACTCGGAAAAATAGCCCGATAATGAGTCTGATACATCTGTCAAGATACAAGAATAAAGATGACCACAACAAATACTGAGTATGGAACCGTTGTTTGTGGTATTAAACGAAAGAATGAAAGTATATTTCAATGACGGGGTTTGTACGAAACCCGCGCCCTTTGGTTTACAAACAAACTTGTACAATGTAATCCTATACGAGGATGTGGGAGTATAATTTATTTAATCTGGGTATAAATTGCTATAGGTGTCTGATCTGCGGTCGATCACTTTAGCCTTTGGACCACGCGATGTTGAAGAAGTGCCGTGGAAGACAGGTAGCAGCTTTGAAGGTTGTAGGAGAGGGTGGATGCACGATGCCGAAGTCGTCGATCCCCGCTCTTTGCCTGAGCTCCGGGCTCTCTCTCTCTCTCCCTCCTCCTTGTTCGATCTTCTCCGATTGTCGACCTTGGATCTGATATTGGTACTCTTGACCGAATTTTCTGACCTGGGATCTGATATCGGTTTCTTGACCAATTTTTTGACCTTGTTCCCCATTGACAGGGGCCTCTATTTATAGAGTCTTTGGTGACAGTGACCACTCCGTTGGTGTAGCAACCGAGGAGTGGAAAGTACATCACCCTTTTACACAACGGTTAAAGTAACCAATACCTATGTATAGATGATCTTTTGACTGAGCGGGTGACGTGGGTCCAACTAAGGGGACACAACACGTACGGTTGCTACTAAGATCACGGCGTAAAAGCCACGCGGGTAGGTATCTATTGTGTAGAAGAGGTTGGCATAGAAGCCAAATGTCCGTCACCATGGCATAGAAGCCAAGTAGGCATAGAAGCCAAACAGACATAGAAGCCGAGTAGGCGTGGAAGCCGAGTAGTCGTAGAGACTGAACAGGCATAGGAGCCGAGTAGGCGTGGAAGCCGAACAGGCACAGAAGCCGAACAGGCATAGAAGCCGAGTAGGCGTGGAAGCCGAGTAGTCGTAGAGACTGAGTGGGCATGGAAGCCGCATGAGCACAGATCCTGAATGGGCGTAGAAGCCGCTGCATATCGTGCCAGAATGGGCGTAGAAGCCGCTTGAGCACAGATCCTGAATGGGCGTAGAGGCCGCTGCATATCGTGCCAGAATGGGCGTAGAAGCCGCTTGAGCACAGATCCTGAATGGGCGTAGAAGCCGCTGCATACCGTGCTGATGTAGACGCCTTAGCCAGAATTACGGCTTTTGAAGATATAACCAAATCTCTTGCAGAGATTTGCCATCACCTTATGTATTAAATGCGAAGGCGTGTTTCGAAGGTCTGCAGGCCTTCTGTGCACCCGTCGCAGAGACGTGTCTTGAGAGAAACTGTCACCGCTCTGTGTAATTAGACGTGGAGACGTGCCTCGAATCCCGTACGAAGTGTAGCTTTTGATGTGGCATGCGGTTTGTCTGCTGCGGAGCGTAAAACAGCTCATGTTTGCCTGTGTAAAATAGGGCGGCGTATTCCCTTATACGCAAAAGAGCGGTTTATGCTGAGGGGACTCCAGTAAACGACAGTTTGGTGATGTTTTACCAAATCCTCTGCATTAAATGGTAAGATCTGCCATCATACTGTGGGACGCATCCCGAGAGGTCTGCCATCGTTTTCCAGCCATCGTCTGGGTAGCCGTGCATCACCTTTTGTCAGGAGTCAGAGGTCAGATTTACTGCATGACTTGACAGGTTCATTTCGGGGAAGATGAAGCGTTCCTCGTACGCTATCACGCTGCTTTGAGAGCGGTTGAGTTTTATGCCATGGAGGCGATGAAGAACTCTGTTTTACGCTAGAGCGGACTGGACGTACTGCACTTATGCGGATGGTCCTTTGAACTTTATTCTTCACGCTGTATTTTAGCGGAGAAAACTCTGTTGTACGCCTGATGGCTCTGAAGGCCTCTGCTTACGCTGCTCTGTATCAAGAGGCTGTGTAGCTCTTCCCAGCATATTTTTCATGCTTCTACAAGACCCCCTTTAGAGTTTTTTAATTCCTTGGAATTTGAAACGCTTTGAACGAAGCATGAATGGCCCCTCGTAACTCGAAACATTTCTGAGTGGAGCATTTGAAACGGTCGGTGCAGACTTTATGGCAGATTTATGGGGGACCGCTGTGATCTCTTTTGCCTATAAAAGGCTGGGGGAGTTAGCCTATTCTCCTCACATCTTCATCACCACGCAGAGATGATCACCGGAGTTCGCCGGGTCAATTTGAGGAAGAAGGAGATCATGTTCTTCCAGCGTGTAAGGAGCCAAAAAAGACGGCGTCTTCGAGCAAGTGTCCACTGCAACGATGGATCATGGAAGGATATCTTAGCCTCCCTTGCTCGGGATAATCAGCAACTTTGTATGGCGTTGCCTCAGGAGAGAGGAAGGGTCGTATTTGACCACGACGGCTGGCATGTCGCGCCTTCTCTCGATGCCCTCTGGGAGGTGAGAGAGAAGACAAGCTGTAGCAGCTGTCTCCCCGGACTGAGTTGGGTTTAATACCTCAACCCAATCTGCCGTGGCGCACGGAGCATGGGATCTGCATACTTTTATGCAAGCCCTAACTCTGTCGTGCCCGCCGGTGATCATCTCCTTCGAAGAAGAGGAAGATCTGCACCGATGCGAGAACCCTACAGAACGGACTCTGGCGGCGATCTTCAGACGACGAGGGGGTATCTCCTTTGTAGATGGAGTTTCCCTCAGATGTAATCATGAAAATGAAAAGAAAACCCTTGTAGATTAGATTTCCCTCATATGTAATCATGATTTTGATCTTTAATAAAAATCGTCTTTCTTCTTCATATGATCATCTTGCCATATGTTGCTATGAAGTCTGAATATGTGCAGCTTCAACACGTCTGAATCTGTACGCCGACTCTGTAGAAAGAGTGCTAGGTCCTGTCCTTTACGCATAGTGAGTAGTCCATAGAACGCTGTAGAGCATTTTGAACATCTTAGAACTGTCCTGTTGCTGGGACTGAGGAACTGCGTAGAGCTCTGAACTTCTGATAAACAGAATTTTTGTTCAGTCTTCGCCTTCAAGAGTGACTTCTCGAAAATCCCTTGGAACAGGGTCGAGGAATGGCTGTCAAAAACTGAGTTGCCATCTTTTGATAGACGAGATATTCAGACTGGAGTTTGGATGAACCTCCATTTGACCCGAGAAGAGTAATTTCTCAATATTTGAACTCTTGTATGTTTCGGGTACTTGGGATATGTTGAGGCCAAGGAGGAGTATCTTCTGTGTGAACTCCTGTAATTGACCGTCTTGGGGACCGTTCGAATATACGGAAAGTCGTGGAGCGAGAAATCATCAGTCTGTAGCCTCCGGGTGTAAAACACCGTCGAGCGTGAAATCGTAGACTTGTAGTTCCTGTGCATGAAGTCATGGGTTTTGTGGCCTCTCGAGCATAAAAGCTACTGAGCACAAAGGCATCCAGGCCAAAAACCTGACTTGTAGCTGTCGAACGTAAAGTTGTAGATTCATAGCCGTCGAGCGTAGGAAGCTCCTTTAGCGTAGAACTGTATATCTGTAGCCTGTGAGCGTAGAACACCATCGAGCGTGAAATCGTAGACTTGTAGTTTTTGTGCGTGAAGTCATGGGTTTGTGGCCTCTCGAGCATAAAAGCTACTGAGCACAAAGGCATCCGGGCCAAAAATCTGACTTGTAGCTGTCGAACGTAAAGTTGTAGATTCGTAGCCGTCGAGCGTTGAAAGCTCCTTTAGCGTAGAAATGTATATCTGTAGCTCCTAAAAAGAAAATTTCTCCGAGCGTGAAGTCTTGCGGATCTGTTGCTTCTGAGCGTAAACTGAGCGCCATCGAGAGTGAGATCGTCGATTTGGTATCTGCTGAGCGTAAAGTCGTAGATTTGTGGCCTCTCGAGCGTAAAAGCTACTGAACATAAAGGCATTCGGGCGTAAAACTGTCACGCCCCGATCCCGAAAGGGTCGGTCGTCCTCGCTTGATTCTTTACGGAACCGATTCGTCCTCGCTTGGGGCGTGATGCCGTACGAGCCTGGAGTTGCGCTCGTACAAGGCAAGAACTTGCAGTTATAGGAACCCATTTTGAAACACAATTTATAAAACACATTCACAGAGATTTAAACACAGTGCAGGAAGAAACATGCTTTTTCATTGATAATTCAGAGTAATTTACATAGAGTTTACGTTGATGCGCCTCTCGGCTACTTGATTTGCATTACAAAAGATAAACTCAAAAGGCAGGGCGCGCTCCATCAGATAGTGCACGTCGTTCATACATTACGCCCTTGTATAGGTTGAAAGTCCAAGCCTCCAAAATGATCTGACTCCAACTATACTTCAAAATAGAGGTGCTCCTAACGCCTCCTCGTCTATCCACTAGCGTTGCACCGTCTGAGCGCCTGAAATAGTTGCCCACAACGTGGGTCAGTACTCAACTTGTACTGGTGAGCGGGATGAACCCACTCGACTAAATCGATACTAGCTTATTAGGGGCGAGCTGCATTAAGATGACTTCTATAAAGAGGCAAGTGAATTTAATTCATATCAGTTGCATGTTTTGATAGGAATGAAAATAATATTGAATCCAACCAGTGCATCGATTGCTTACTCAACCGATGCACGCCTTCCCTGCAACGAAACACAAGTATACTTACCTTCTGCACAAGACAATAAATTAGCATGTGTTCTAGTCTATGCGGTCATTGGTGTGATCGACACCTTAGGGACATATTCAAGCATTAGCGGCACGCCCTATCAGCCCGGGTAGCAAGTCCTGCTGGAGGTCCCGCAATGCATCGTGACGAGCACGAATCAAATATTTCTTTCCGGATCGATACGGTTCCAGTGCCCCGGAAAGCCGTTTCGAGGAAATGCCAAACCTTGTGCACAAGTTGTCCCAGACCATGCAAATGCATGAACAATTCATATATCATACAATGCATCGAATTAAACAAAAGAAGTTAAGCAGCAATATATATCTCATGCAACAGTTCATATTTTCTCAACGTGGTGTTCCGATTTTGATATCCCATAGGTCCAAACTCCGTCCGAGGCACTAGGCCGCCACCAACAAACCATTCCCTTCCTTTATAAATAAACTCAGTTATAAGGTATGCAAGCATATAGTAAATTTAGTCTACAAATCCCATGTTCCTTTCTTAGTGGCTGGCATGCATTGTGGCAAGGATTTCCTAGGCGTCCAACCGGGCATCATCGAGTGAACGTTTGAAACATTAAAGATGTTGGCGTGAAGAAGTAGGAAAGAAGGGTCCAAACCACTCACTGGTTAAGGAAAAGGTAGCTGAAACAAAGATTCCCGCCTAGCGACGATCAAACGTCAGTTACGCGGACCTGTACAGCACGAGCACCAATTAGAATCCTGCCTATCCTTCATTGCCGAACTCCCCAAGAATCAAAGCTCTAAACGATAAAACCAGCAGCGAAAACCAAGCAAATCGAAAGCAACACCAAATCAAATCCCAAAGCGGCAATCAAGAAAACCAAGCAACCAAACACGAAAACTATTGGACTCGTTTCAATAGAGGCCTTTCCATGAGTTGGAAAGGATCATCGCATTTTGTCCGTGGCAAGAAGATGCCGAAGTTCTAAGCTACGACTCAGACAGACTAGCCACAAGCCCAATTACGTAGTGCACATCCCGGTCGGATCGGGATTTGAGGCACTACATAATATACCACTAAGAAAAAGTTTCGACCCGAAACTTAAGAACAAGGCCGACCCGAAACGTAAGAACAAGGCCCTACCTCCCACTGAATGAACAATGAAGGGTACTTCTCCTTCATCTCCGATACCATTTCCCAGGTTGATTCCCCAGCTGAATGGTTCCGCCACAGCACGCGAACCAAGGACATCGTACGGTTGTGAAGTACTTTTTCCTTACGATCCAGGATCTGCACCGGTTCTTCTGAGTATGACAAGTCCGCGCGCAGTTCCAACTGTACAAAACTAACCACATGACTTGGGTCATGAACATACTTCCGTAGTTGGGAAACATGGAATACGTCATGCACTTCTGCCAAGGCGGGAGGTAGTGCTATCCTATACGCCACAGCTGCAACTCGTTCCAGTATCTCAAAGGGGCCAACAAACCGGGGACTCAGTTTGCCCTTCACGCTGAAACGCATCACACCTCGCATCGGCGTCACTTTCAAGAAGACATGATCCCCGACCAAGAATTCCAAGGGTCTTCTATGTGCATCAGCATAACTTTTCTGTCGGCTCTGAGCTGTGCGGAGTCTTTCCCGAATCAAGCGAACTTTTTCAACTGCCTGCTTTACCAGCTCTGGCCCGAGTACCTGCCGCTCGCCGACTTCGTCCTAACAGATTGGAGATTGACACCTTCGCCCATATAGTGCTTCGTACGGTGCCATCTGGATGCTTGATTGGTAGCTGTTGTTGTACGCAAACTCTGCCAAAGGAAGATGCGTGTCCCAACTAGTCTTTAAATCGATCGCACACAGCCGTAACATATCTTCAAGTATCTGATTTGTCCTCTCTGTCTGTCCATCAGTCTGCGGGTGGTATGCGGTACTGAACTGTAGCTTGGTTCCCAAAGCAGCTTGTAGACTAGTCCAGAAATGAGATAAGAAGCGTCCGTCACGGTCAGAGACGATTGAGGCAGGTACTCCGTGTAATCGGACGATCTCATCTATGTAAATTTATGCTAACCGATCGACGCTCCAAGTAACTTTTATGGAAAGAAAGTGGGCTGATTTGGTCAAACGATCAACTATGACCCAAATCGCATCGTGCCCCCGTGGCGTCTTCGGAAATCCCACAATAAAATCCATAGTGATGTCCCATTTCCACTCGGGAATAGCGAGGTTCTGCAGTTCCCCGCCGGGCCTCTGATGCTCAGCTTTCACCTGTTGACAGGCCATGCACTGTGACACAAAGGTCGCCACATCCCGCTTCATACCGTGCCACCAGAAGGTCCCGCGCAAGTCCTTGTACATCTTAGTGCTCCCCGGATGTAAAGAATACTTTGCGTAGTATGCTTCCGCCATAATTTCCCTCCGGAGTTCTGGGTCGTTAGGAACACATAGCCTCCCTTTCATCTGTAAGGCCCCATCTTCGCCTGCCACAAAGTCAGACGTCTTCCCCGCCGAGATCAATCCGCGCACCTTCGCTAAGAACTGATCGCCCTCCTGAGCTGATTTGATTCTACCACGTAAACCCAGTTCAAGATGGAGTGGTGCCAGCTGCACTCCTGGATGCCGAACTCGAAACTCGATGCCCATCGCCTCTAGATCTCGAAGTAAACGGTTGTCTATAGATAACGAGCCCACGTGCTTCCGACTCAGAGCATCAGCAACGACATTTCCCTTGCCCGGAGTATACGCGATCGTTAGGTCATAGTCCTTAATCAGTTCTAGCCAACGCCGCTGCCGGAGGTTCAATTCCCGCTGGGTGAATAGATACTTGAGGCTCTTGTGATCTGTGAAGATTTTGCAAGCAATACCATAAAGATAATGCCTCCACAACTTTAGAGCAAACACGATTGCCGCCAATTCCAGATCATGCGTCGGGTAGTTCTTCTCGTGCGGCTTCAGTTGCCTGGAGGCGTACGATATTACCTTGTCCCTCTGCATGAGCACACACCCTAAGCCGAGTCCTGAAGCGTCGCTGTATATCTGAAACTCTTCTACCCCATCTGGAAGTGCAAGGATCGGAGCTGAAACAAGACGCCGCTTAAGTTCCCGAAAGCTGGCTTCGCAGTCATCACCCCATTCGTATGCAATCCCTTTCTGAGTAAGGCGAGTCATAGGCGAGGCCAGTTTAGAGAAATCCTTCACGAACCTACGGTAGTATCCCGCAAGGCCCAGAAAGCTTCGAACTTCGCTGGCTGACGTAGGTTGCTTCCAGTCCACCACCGCTTCTATTTTCTTCGGGTCTACGGCGACGCCTTCGGCCGAGATGACATGACCAAGGAACGCCACGCTGTTCAACCAGAACTCACACTTGCTGAGCTTAGAGAACAACTTATGGTCTCGTAATGTCTGCAGCACGATCTTCAGGTGTTCCTTGTGCTCCGCCTCGTCCTTGGAATAGATTAGTATGTCGTCTATGAACACGACTACAAACTTATCCACAAACGGTCGAAATATGCGGTTCATCAGATCCATGAAAGCTGCAGGGGCGTTCGTCAAACCGAACGACATCACGAGGAACTCATAGTATCCGTAACGGGTTCTGAAAGCAGATTTTTGAATATCCTTTGACTTGATTTTTAACTGGTGATACCCTGACCTGAGATCAACTTTAGAGAAAACTCTTGCACCTTGCAACTGATCAAACAAGTCATCTATTCTTGGCAATGGGTACTGATTCCGCACGGTCGCTTTATTCAGCTCTCGGTAGTCGATACACAGCCGCATGGATCCATCTTTCTTTTTTTACGAACAGCACCGGAGCGCCCCAAGGAGAAACGCTTGGACAAATGTATCCTCGGTCCAACAGGTCTTGCAACTGAACTTTAAGTTCCTTAAGCTCTGCTGGGGCCATGCGATAAGGTGCCTTTGATATCGGTCGCGAATCCGAAAAAGTGTCAATGCTGAATTCGATCTCACGATCAGGAGGCATTCCAGGCAGCTCGTCTGGGAACACGTCGAGAAAATCTGTAATAACTTCAGCCTGAGCTGCATCTGCACATTCCCGCTGGGTGTCTCGAATAGAAGCTAAGTACCCTTCACAGCCCGAATGCAACATACGCCTAGCCAAAATTGCTGATATCACCATTGCCGTCTTCGGTGCAGCGCTGCACGAATAGTAGAAGTCTGCCTCGCCGGGTAGACGGAATACGACTCACTTCTCCGCGCACTCGATTGTTGCATGGCAAGCACCCAACCAGTCCATACCGAGAATAATATCATAATCCTTGATGTCTAGTACAATGACATCCAAGGAAAGCTTCCTACCTCCGATGCAAATATAACCATCCCTACAGATCGCATGGGCGGGCATGTCGACTCCCGAAGGGGTACTTACGCAAAGGTTCATATTTAAAGCAGTAGAAGCTAATTTATGCTCAACAGTAAAATCAGCAGATATGAAACTATGCGTAGCACCTGAATCGAATAAGACTCTAGCGGGTAATTCTCGGTATAGTAGAGTACCTGTTACAACAGTGTCGGATACAGATGCCTCATCCCGAGTCAATGCATAGACTCGGCCCTTAGCACCCTGGCGTTGTGGATTCACTGGCACAGCATTGGCATCACTTGCTGGAGGCCCTTTGTTTTGATTTCCATTATTCTGATTCGGCTTGCCCTCTCTGCAGTTAAACTGTTTGTGACCCAGGCGACCACATTTGAAACATCCTTGAACCCGACATTCATTCACTTTATGCCCTGATTTGCCGCACCGGCTGCAGTTCAGTGATTGGGATTGGCCCCTATTATCAGACGTATGCGAACGCTTATGTGCTCCAGACCCTCCCGTTTCATGAGGACGTTTATTGTTATTGGTACGGGGGGTTTGCACCTCGGTCTTTGGGAGAGGGCGCCCAAAGATCCGTTCGCTGTTCAGAGCCGCTTTGTAACATTCCCTATATGTTTGGCATCTTTGGTTGATGACGTCCCTACGCAAATCGTCATTCAAACCTTTCTGAAATCAATAGCACCACGCCTGCTGATTAGGCAAGAAGTGCCCTGCGAACTTAGCCAGTTTAGCGAATACTGTGTCATAATCGTCAACAGACAAACTTTCTTGCACCAGATTACTGAAGTCGTCTTCTTTTTGTTGACGCATGGCTCGGGGAATATATTGTTCAATGAAGGCAGATTTGAACATTTCCCAAGTAATTTTGCAGTTGGGATTGGCATCATAAATTCCTTGCTTCGTTGCCTCCCACCAATCATGCGCACGCAGTTCTAGCTGAACCGATGCACAGGCAACTCGCTTGGATCCCCGGATGCCAACCAGGTTGAAAAGTCCCTCCAGCTTAGCAATCCACCCCAATACCATGTCCGGCTTCGCTCGTCCGTTGAACGTAGGGGGATGCATTTTTGTGAACTCTGCTGCACGGCAGGAGTTCCTTGCTGTAGGCTGAGTCTCTTCTGACTCATCTTCTACCGCCACGGCTGGCGGCGTGACAGGCGTCGCTGCGGATGTCCCGTTGCTCGGTACCAGGGATGCAATCAGTTGCATCATTGTATCCATTTGCTTCTGTTGAGAAGCAAACTGCGCTTGTATGTTAGCTTGTTGGGTAACAGCTTGTTGTTGCTGCGCCTCCATGAGGTGCATAAGCCGTTCCGCCATTCCAGTTGAACCCGCTCCTCCGGATTCTCCAGAGCTTGCTGGATCGCTCTGAATGGGTTGAGCACTGCTGGCAGTTGCAGTGTTCTTCTTAGCCATGGCTACAAAAGAGAGTAACTTGTTAACACTCCAAAAACGATAGATTTTATATCTATGGGCTCATTGTATAAGCGACTCTTCCCATGCAGCGGACGCCGAACGCAACTCAATTGAGAGGCGCATCAAACTCCTTTATAATCTTTTGAAATCCCGTGGAAGTAAAGCCTAGGCTCTGATACCAATATGTCACGCCCCGATCCCGAAAGGGTCGGTCGTCCTCGCTTGATCCTTTACGGAACCGATTCGTCCTCGCTTGGGGCGTGATGCCGTACGAGCCTGGAGTTGCGCTCGTACAAGGCAAGAACTTGCAGTTATAGGAACCCATTTTGAAACACAATTTATAAAACACATTCACAGAGATTTGAACACAGTGCAGGAAGAAACATGCTTTTTCATTGATAATTCAGAGTAATTTACATAGAGTTTACATTGATGCGCCTCTCGGCTACTTGATTTGCATTACAAAAGATAAACTCAAAAGGCAGGGCGCGCTCCATCAGATAGTCCACGTCGTTCATACATTACGCCCTTGTATAGGTTGAAAGTCCAAGCCTCCAAAATGATCTGACTCCAACTATACTTCAAAATAGAGGTGCTCCTAACGCCTCCTCGTCTATCCACTAGCGTTGCACCGTCTGAGCGCCTGAAATAGTTGCCCACAACGTGGGTCAGTACTCAACTTGTACTGGTGAGCGGGATGAACCCACTCGACTAAATCGACACTAGCTTATTAGGGGCGAGCTGCATTAAGATGACTTCTATAAAGAGGCAAGTGAATTCAATTCATATCATTTGCATGTTTTGATAGGAATAAAAATAATATTGAATCCAACCAGTGCATCGATTGCTTACTCAACCGATGCACGCCTTCCCTGCAACGAAACACAAGTATACTTACCATCTGCATAAGACAATAAATTAGCATGTGTTCTAGTCTATGCGGTCATTGGTGTGATCGACACCTTACGGACATATTCAAGCATTAGCGGCGCGCCCTATCAGCCCGGGTAGCAAGCCCTGCTGGAGGTCCCGCAATGCATCGTGACGAGCACGAATCAAATATTTCCCTCCGGATCGATACGGTTCCAGTGCCCCGGAAAGCCGTTTCGAGGAAATGCCAAACCTTGTGCACAAGTTGTCCCAGACCATGCAAATGCATGAACAATTCATATATCATACAATGCATCGAATTAAACAAAAGAAGTTAAGCAGTAATATATATCTCATGCAACAGTTCATATTTTCTCAATGCGGTGTTCCGATTTTGATATCCCATAGGTCCAAACTCCGTCCGAGGCACTAGGCCGCCACCAACAAACCATTCCCTTCCTTTATAAACAAACTCAGTTATAAGGTGTGCAAGCATATAGTAAATTTAGTCTACAAATCCCATGTTCCTTTCTTAGTGGCTGGCATGCATTGTGGCAAGGATTTCCTAGGCGTCTAACCGGGCATCATCGAGTGAACGTTTGAAACATTAAAGATATTGGCGTGAAAAAGTAGGAAAGAAGGGTCCAAACCACTCACTGGTTAAGGAAAAGGTAGCTGAAACAAAGATTCCCGCCTAGCGATGATCAAACGTCAGTTACGCGGACCTGCACAGCACGAGCACCAATTAGAATCCTGCCTATCCTTCCTTGCCGAACTCCCCAAGAATCAAAGCTCTAAACGATAAAACCAGCAGCGAAAACCAAGCAAATCGAAAGCAACACCAAATCAAATCCCAAAGCGGCAATCAAGAAAACCAAGCAACCAAACATGAAAACTATTGGACTCGTTTCAATAGAGGCCTTTCCATGAGTTGGAAAGGATCATCGCATTTTGTCCGTGGCAAGAAGATGCCGAAGTTCTAAGCTACGACTCAGACAGACTAGCCACAAGCCCAATTACGTAGTGCACATCCCGGTCGGATCGGGATTTGAGGCACTACAAAAACCATAGACTTATAGCTTGCGAGCGTAAAACCGTAGATCTGTTGCTGTCGAGCGTAGAAAGCTCCTTCATCGTAGGACCTGCTGAACAGTCTTTGCACGAAAAAACTTTTCAAATTTGCTGACTGTCCGTCTTTCAAGGTTAGTGGGCTGACGTGGCATCCAATCATAACCCTTTATTCAATTTTGCGAGATTTGGTTAGGGTCTCGAGGAGTCCATCTGAGGATTCGAGGAGTCGGCCCGAACTCTATATATATCCCAAGTTCTTTGAGAGAGAAACTTTTTATTCGTCTTCTATAAAAGAGAGCTTTCGACTGTTCGAGTTTTTCTTCGTTCCCTCGAGTCTTCAGAAAATGGCATCGAAACAAACCTCCTCCGCTAAGGGAAAGGGTATAGGTTCCTCTTCTCATTCTTCTGCCCCAGCGAGGGGGTCTTCGGTCGGTCAAGGCGAACTTCCTTCTGAGCGAGGTGTCCCACCGATGAGCAGTGCACCCGGTCTTAGAGGTAAAGCCTTCGGGGTGACAAAAACGATGAAAAATCCTTCGCACACGTTGAACGTGACCGCGCTAGGTCGTCTTCTGTGCTGATAGCCTCTTCTTGAGGAAGATGATGCACGGAGGCATTTTCATCTTTTACGCCCACATTCCTAATGTGTCAGCGTAAAGACTCTATATTTTTGTAGTTCTGAGCGTAGGAGCTCTGGCTACCGAAAATTGGGGTATATCGTAAAATTTGAATTTTACGCTTGTGGGGGGACCTCCGGCGAAAAATTGCCAGATTTGCACAATCCTGCGTAGAGCACAGACTGTTGTTTCTTTCGGTCCGTATGTTCGTGCAAGACTTATGATGACATATTTTCCTTGCACTTTTGTAGTTGACTTGGGTGAGTCTCCACTGGCCGAGGTGATGGGCTCCGCTGCTGGGATGCTGCACTCGAACTACCTGGAGGATCTGTCCCACGTGTCATTCCCTATCTCCGGACCCCAGTACCCTGAAGGAAGGAGGGTCTTAATATCGGCTCAGGGCGAGCGAATGCTGCTGAGCATGATCAACGGAGAGCCTCTGACTTATGTAGACGGGGATCCGTACGTAAAGCCGGCTTTTCTTTTTGGGGACATGATCGACAAACAGTCCCAGACGAAGCCTAAGAGGGAGCCCTGGGTCTTCTCAGCCGGGAATTTGATTTTGTACCTGCCAACGATGCCGAGGGATTATCCCATCTCGGCCTTCTTTCACGCAACGCATCCTAGGAAGATGTCGTGGAAGCTGACTCCTGATCTTTACGGCAAGCCGGGAAAGATTTTTCATCTAAAAGGAGCTGACCAGGGGTCATTCGTTAGTCGCCCCTCCGGCGTTGTGACGTTGTTCAGAGGACTGTGCCCGGGCAGTGTTCCAAGTGAAGATAGCTTGGTGATCCAGCCGGTCCAATTGCCGACCTTCTGCAACGACTTCGTGGGTCGAGGTGGGGTATATCCCAAGAAGAATCCTCGGTGCAATGGGTGGATCGCCCCAACGAACTTCCGATAGAGATGCCTAGTTGACTGGGCCTTGAAGCACTTCCAGAGAGAGTTGGAGGGCATGGACTATATGCCGCTGTGAGTGCGACGAGCGTCGGGTTGTCTCCGAACCCCAATTTGTTCCTGGCGTTGATGGAGCGGTACATTCCGCTCACCGGGACCTTTGCCACTCCACTGGGGGAGTTGGGGTTGGCGCTCCACGAGATGGCAGTTGTCTCGAGACTACCGATGGGGGATACTCCATATGAAGAGTATGTTCCCACCAACCGAGAGTTGGGGGATTTGGACCCTCGGGTGGCGGAAGTATATCAGGAGCTGATGTGTCAATACTTCGCGTGCACCACCTTTTATAACGAGCCTTCTGATTTGGCTCACACCACCAAGTGGATGTCCTACCTCTTCTTCTACCGAGCCAGGGCCGCCAGGTCAGAGAAAGCCTCGGGTGGCAAGAATGAGCCCGTGAACTGTTTGGGCGTGCTTAGTGCCCAGGTTGTGGAGACTCTTATGGAGGAGGCTGAGACTCCGGATCAGATTCTTGTCGAGGGGGTAGGAAAGTACCCGGAAGGCACCAAGGCCTGTAGTTACTTGAGGCATTGTCGCAGGCCTTTGTCTAAGGAAGCCCAGCTGGCTGGTTTTCTCTCCATATGGTTGTGCCGAGTAGTGGTGCCAGGTACCGCGTCCGCGGACCGCATTCACCAAAATATCCTGTGGCCGGCAGTGCGCCTGGTGTTTGGGGCAAGACTGGGCTTGCTTCCTGCCATGGTGTGTCATATATAGGCTAGCTTGAGAGCCATAACTGACGGGTTGCTCGTCGACGAAGCTCGACGTGAGAGTTTTCCCAGGGTGGAATCACCATAACTATACTTGATGGGATGGTTGATTCTCCACAATCCCCGGGTGATGTCTCCTGGGTCCGGTAGCAGCTCGGGGGGTATATTCTTGTTGAATTACAAGGATTCCTCCTAGAATGTGAGCACAGTTTTAGACTGCCGGCTGGTGTTGAACCTCAGCCACGGTTGGAAGCTCCTTTGTACTGCTCCCCCCGTGCATCGCAATCAATCAGGGGTGCGGCTTGAGGATTCAGGTGGAGAGAAGACTGACCTTTCCCCGGAAGCTTTTAACTGGTTGGTCTGTATTAGGCCCTCCCATCTGCTGTACAGGAGCGAAGGTCACTGCTTCTTCGAGCCCTACTTGCCTAGTCGGTTTGCCAGGCAGTTTGGGTACGATCAGCTGCATGTAGGCAATACCGTTACCAGCTTTAGGTCCAGGGGCGGACTCATTGATGGAGCTAGAGGGTGGCGATATTTCCTCATGGGTTGTACGAGGGCAACCTTCATTGTGCCGGTCGTTACAACCTCCACGGAGCTTCGCATTCTCCATTCTTACGCCCAGTTTTACATGGCGATTAACACCTTCCATCATGATTTCGACGTGCGTGGAAGCTTTCGGGTGCCTTCTCCCAAGCCTGGGGGAAGAGTTGACGTCCCTTCGGTTTCTTCGGACGAAGGTGAGGAGTCTGGTACTCCGGACGAGCCTCTGGTATCGGTGCCGAGGTGTGAAGTGCTTCTGCCTGTGGGGGCTTTGGTAGTCCCTTTTGGGAAGCGACGGGCTTCTGCTCTGAAGGAAGTTTCTCTTCGCAAGAGGAGGAAGGAGACGGTTGCTCGTCCTCTCCGCATTCCTGGCATTGCGGCTCCTGGGAGTGAGCCTGCCTCTCCCTACATCGGGGATAATTCCTTGGCTGGAGGTTCCTCGCCTTCTAGAGAGGGGCCTCCTACAGTTCCGGTCGTCGATGCCGGAGAATCCTCGTTAGAGGTGGCTGTGGCGGCTACTGCTCCAGGTAGCGGAGCGAGATTGCCTGTGTGGCCGAGGCAGATGGAAGAATCTTTCCCGAGGCCTGCAGCGGGCATGACTCCTGCCGTGTCAGTGAGCGCGTCTGGCGAGATTCCGGCCGATGAACTTCGACCACGTCTTGGTGGAGGCCTGACAGAACTCTCGGCGATGTCGGTCGGCCCACCTCCTTCTCTAGGCATGACAATTCGTATTGCGTCATTAAGGCGTGGTTTAGCTATATCGACTGTAGATGCGTCGTATATGCCGTTGGCTCCGGGTAAATATCATTTTTATGTCTCCTTTAGAAAGATTGTCATCATACTGATATTGACTTTCTCGTCTTCTTCTCAAGGAATAGCGCCCACGGGGAGTATAGCGTTGAAGCGCATTCTGGTTCCGCTCGGGCTTCTGACGAGGAGGCATTCGTCTTTGATGAGGAAGTGGCTTCGGGGGCCAGTACGCCTGGAGTAGCTTCGTCACCTTGAGAGGAGGATGAACACGTCGTAGTGACCTTGCCTCTTGTGAGTGTGGCGACGACTTCGACCGCCGTTACCGCACCTTCTTCGATTGCGCCATGTGTCGATGCGACGGCTGTGGCCACCTCGTCTACAATTATCCCTGGAGAGGGACTTGCTGACATTGCGGGTGCTTCCGGCGTTCAGTCGGATCTAGTTGCGTTGACCGAGCAACATACCAGCCTTTTCTACACCGGTTTGAGAACGATGGTGTCAATGGTGTTAGCGAAGAGTCTGGATTTTGAGCGCCTGAGGAAGACTTCTCTTGCTTCGATCGGGGTCATCAGGGAGCTCGGCGATCCTAGGGTAGCTGACGCCCTGGAGGCGGTGGTTAATAGGTTAGAGCAACCTATTAACGAATATTTGCAGCTGACTCGGGGTCTCGATGCTGATGTTCAGGCTCGGTTCGACCTCATGACTGCGCGACTTGCTACGAAGGTGGAAAGCCTAGACACCTCTATCCAGAAGCATAAGCTGGAGGTGGATAGGAGAAAAGTTGTCGTGGAAGAGGCTCTTGCCGTTGAGACGCGGTGTCGCTCTGAGCATGAAGGGAATGCAGCGAGGGTCTCCAAGCTGAAGAAAAAACTCGCTCGGGCAGAGGAGTGGGCTTCTCAGTCGCTGGCAGGTCTAGACGTAGCGTCCGGTCGACTGAGCACAGCGCGACGGGAGCTGGACCATGCAGAAGCTGCTCGCACGGGCTGTCTTCGGGCAAAGGCTGATCTGACCCTCACGGACACTCCCGAGGCACGGTTGGAGCAGGCTCGTGCCGACGCCTTGGTTCTTAGGAATGAGAGGATAGCTGTGCTGGAGCGGCAGATTCACAATCTGACTCACCCGCCATCATGATGTATCCTTTCCCCTTTTTGCTTGCCCAGATGTAATTCTGCCTCCCTCTCGGAAATAAATAAAGGCGACTCTTTTCTGACTTTTGTGGACCCATCATTTCGGAATGTAAATAACCGATTTTGGTGAGAGTGTTATCAGAGGTAGTATAGACATGATAGACTCTCGATAAACTTCTTAGCAGGACACATCTATTCAGAGGTTATACGGACATGATAGAGCGTAACCCTACTAATTACGTTTTGGAAGTAGTTTTGTCAGAATCCAGAGCCTTGCTATGTCCCACCCGAGCAGGGGAGATTAAGCATAGTACCTTTTCAGGAATTTGCCGTTGATAGGAGCCATTAACAGATCTCCATTAGGCTGGGCTATCCTGTAGGCGCCGTTCGAGAACGTTGTCTCGATCACATAAGGGCCTTCCCACTTGGGCTGGCGTTTGCCTTTACTTCTGTGGGTAAGAATCATCTGTCTTCTTACGACTAGAACTAGCTCGCCGACTTTGAACACTCTTTCCTTCACTTTATGATTAAAAGTTTTGGAAATACGTGCTTGGTAAAGCGCGATGCGCTGTTGAGCTTGTAGGCGTTTCTCGTCTAATCCTTCAAGCTCTTGGAGCCTTAACAGGTCATTCTTTTCTCGAGTCAACTCACTAGTCACTGCTATCCTGAGCGACGGGATCTGAATTTCGATGGGAAGAACTGCCTCACTCCCGTAGACCAGTGAAAAGGGGGTACAACATGTAGGTGTCCGTACCGTTGTGCGATATGCCCAGAGACATTCGCCCAGCTTCTCGTTCCAGTCTCTTTTGTTTGAAGAGACAAACTTCTTCAGGAGTTTGATAATGGTTTTGTTGAAAGCTTCTGCCAAACCATTAGCAGCTGGATAATATGCCGTAGAGGCAATATTATGTATTCGACTTTTATCGCAAAATTGATGAAACGCTTGGCTGATGAACTGAGGCCCATTGTCATGGATTATCCTTCGAGGAATCCCAAAGCGATAAATGACGTGGTGCTTGATGAAGCTGATCACGTCAGACGCTTTTACCTCAGCCAGAGGGATTGCTTCTGCCCATTTGGAGAAGTAATCCGTGATGGCCAGTATGAACCGGTGGCCTCTGGAGGAGGACGGATGAATGGGACCGACGATATCCATACCCCATGCTTCGAAGGGCCAGGATGCGATCGTAGGATGTAGATATTCAGACGGTTGGTGTATGAAGTCTGCATGAACCTGACAGGCTCTGTATTGTCTTGCATAGCTGATCGCGTCTGTGATCATAGTGGGCCAGTAGTAGCCTATTCTCCTGATACGATCCTGTAGCTTAGGACCGGACTGATGCGCTCCGCATACGCTGTTGTGAGCTTCTCGGATAATCTGCTGTGCTTCATCGTCTGAGAGACATCTTAATAGCAGTCCGTCGTAGGTTCGACGATATAGGCAGTGTGAAGATGCATCGAAATAGAAGCGTAATGATCGTCTCTTGACTGATATTGCTTCTTTGGGGTCCTCTGGCAAGATTCCGTATGCGACGAAATCTATGAAGGGACTTCTCCAGTCTCTTCCGGAGGGATCTGTGTTCACAGCGTGGCTGCGTTCTATGTGAAGGTTGTTCTTCACGCAGAATAAATCTCTGTTAAGAAGGATCACCGAATCTTGCCTTCTTATAGGGGTAGCTAAGTCCGCAGCTAGACTGGCCAGGGCATCAGCTTCCAGATTCTGAGATCGAGGTACATGCTCTAGGAAGAACCCTTTGAACGTCATGGCTATCTTAATTGTCGCTCGGTGATAGGGGATGAGGTCTGGATTCTGGACTTCGTATATCCCTCTGACTTGATTGACGATAAGCAGAGAATCACCGAAAGCTTCCAGGGATTTGACCCCTAGCTCTTCAGCGACTTGGAGCCCGATCAACAGGGCATTGTATTCTGCCACATTGTTGGAGCATGGTTCATTAAGAGAGTATGCCCGATAGATGACGAGTTTATCAGGAGTGACCAGGACGATTCCTATCCCTGAAACCACGTTTCCCTGGGGGCCAGTCCTGGAGGCGCCGTCAAAGAACAGTTGCCATGTGTCACTTTCCATTGCTGAATTATATTCTGCAACTTCATCGGAATGTCTTCGTATAACTTGGAGGCCTCCGGGATCGGATAAGCAGCCAGGAAGTCGGCCAGCGCTTGGCCTTTGATGGACTTCTGCGGGATGTACACCATGTCATATGGTGTTAACAGCATCGCCCAGGTTGCGAGTCAGGAATTAAGAATACTCGGCTTGCTCATCAGTACTCGAAGAGGGTTGATCCTGGAGATGATATGAATAGTCTGGCCGGTGACGTAGTGCCGCGTCTTTTGGATAGCGAACATCAGAGCCAGACATTCTTTCTCCACTGGGTTGTACCGGTGTTCGGCTCCGACCATCATCCTGCTGAGGTAGTGATAGCCTGCTCATGCCCCACGTCGTTCTTCTACGCTAGAAGAGCTCCTAGCGAATGATCCATTGCTCGGACGTACAGCAAGAATGGTTTCCCCATGATGGGGGGCACCAGAACTGGCGGACTGGTGAGGTAGCGTTTGATCTCCCCAAAGGCTTGCTGACAGGTTTCGTCCCATACGAAGGATACACCTTTCTTCATGAGGTGCGAAAAAGGCTGGCATCTTCCTGAGAGGTTGGATATGAACCTCCGGATATAAGCCAGACGGCCTTGAAATCCCCGGAGTTCCCTCAGAATGCGGGGCGGTCGCATTTCTACGATGGCCTAGACTTTGTCAGGGTCCACCTGGATGCCTTTGGCGGTGATAACAAATCCCAGGAATTTGCCACTAGATACGCCCAGGAAGGACTTCGTAGGGTTCATCTTGAGTTGATGTCGACGCATTAACTCGAATACCATCCTTAGGTCCTGAATGTGATCATCCTTGAGGCGGCTCTTGACGGCTATGTCGTCTACGTAACACTCTACTGTTTTGCGTAAATGTTCATGGAATATGCTGCTCATAGCCCGTTGGTACGTAGCCCCGGCATTCTTCAATCCGAAGGGCATGACCGTATAGCAATACACTCCCAACGGGGTGCAGAAGGTAGTGTGCTTCTCGTCTTCAGGATGCATCTTGATCTGATTGTATCCTGAGAACCCGTCCATGAAAGACATGCGTTCAAAACTGTAGGTGTTGTCGATCATGATGTCCGTGATGGGAAGAGAAAATTTATCCTTGGGGCAGGCCGCTTTCAGATCTCGATAATCGATGTAGATACGTACCTTCCCATTTTTCTTCATGACTGGGACAACGTTGGCGACCCAGTCAGGATATTGTTCTTCCCGGATGAACCCACAGGCTATCAGCTTTTTGACTTTAGCTTCAATGGCGTCCATCATATCCGATCGGAACCGGCGTTGGTGCTGCTTTATAGGCTTTGAGTCAGCCAATATGTTGAGTTTGTGAGTAGCCACCTTCGGGTCTAGGCCCGACATGTCTCCATAATCTCATTCAAAGATGTCGACGTATTCCTTTATCAGCTGTATGATTTCTTCCCTTTCGGCTGGTGGGAGATTATCACTGATAAATATCGGCTTTGGCGAAAGTTCACCCCCAACATTGATTTGGATAACTTCGTCTTTGGTTGGAGGTTCCCTCTGTTCGAAGCGGAATTCCCATTGTGTATCCATTTATTGAGCCCAAGAGTCATTCTCAAATGGCTCAGAATCTCGTTCCTCTGCTTCTGAGGGATCTATCATCACCATATTTGCTGATAGTGCTTATTCGGGAGCACTAGGTGAGTCGGGGGGTGACGAGCCGTCCCAGGAGGAGGAAAAGATGTTCTTATCCGACGTGGAAGCCGTAAGGGAGGTGGCATACCCTAACCCGAAATGAGTTTGTTGGTAGCGGGGGTCGCCGCATGGCGGCGTTCTTCTGCCTCTTCCGTAGTTGAGGCCCGGCTTTCGCTTCAAGTCGTAGCCCATGTTTTGCATGATCTTCAGCGCTTGAGGGCTGTATCGGTGAACCTACATCTTCCCAGTATCATCATCGAAAGGATCTTCCTGGATGGCTGGTTGATTGCGTATACGGCCGAATACTATTAGACGCTGACTGCTGCAGGTAGGCGGGATTATGAAGATAGAATCTTCATGCAGTCCATACGTTGTGATGACGTTGGATGATGACACTGCTTCCCAGATATGCGGATGGTAGGAGTCCATAGCTTCCAAGAACTTTCGTGCTATGGGTTCTACCTCGTCACGGGAGTGGGTTCCTGATTTGGAATCTGAGTATTAATGTACTGGAAAAGAGGATGTTTATTGCCATCTGGAACTCCGTTCCTGGTCGTGTTTACATCGGTCGGCTGCTCGTTGCGCCGAAGGTTGATGACCAACGGTGGAGGCTTCTGGTTCAGAGTAACCACTGGAGAATCGCTTCTTTTCCCTGAGCTGGATCTGTTCAGGTGAATAGCCATGGGCTCTATGGCTTTTGGACGAGTGGTTCGTCCTTTCACTCTGATCGACAGCGGTTGTGTGGTAGAGGGTTCTCCTGGCTCCCGGTGGGATTCCTTCTCTGTCTTGCCCGCCACTTCTTCCGTGTGGTCCTGCGAGTACAACACGGCGTCGGAATAGTAGGACTCTACTCCTTTAAATGGGTTTAGGTCGGCCACCTTCGTTTGTACCATTCCTTGGGGGTCTACATATTTAATACATTGATGTAGAGTTGAAGGAACGATGTTGTGATCATGGATCCACGGTCTTCCCAGCAAGATGTTGTAGGATACCTCTGAATCGATCACGTAACATGTGGCCATCGATCTGAGATTGCCAATCTGGATCCTCAGGCGAATCTTCTCCAACGGCTTACTTCTTTCGGCGTTGAATCCCACGATTGTAGTGGAGGTGTAAGCCAGTTCGCTGGTAGGAATCCTCAAAGGTCTGAGCAGACTGTGCGGGATGATGCTGATCGATGATCCCGGATCTATGTTAATCCGATCAACCTCCATGGAACGATGTACCCGGTGTAATAGAGGGGCCTGTCATGCCTGTTATGTTTTAACAGCATGTCGTCTTGGGTGAAGGTGATATTTGGGACCACCTCCATCACACTGTGGCATTGAGGGCATGCCACTGGTTCTTCATCGGGAGATTTGAGCTGGGTCAAGCATGCCTCCGCCTGCATCAGTGCTTCACTCAAGGCTAGACGAGTGTCTTGGGAGAGCCTGAGTAGCTCGAAGATGGAGAGCCTGGCCGGTGTATTAGCCAGTTGGGCTAGGATGTCGAAGTTATACGGCTTCTCAAAACCTTTGTTCGGAATGTTTTTCACAGGTTTATTGAAGCGCACTTCTCTTTGTTTTCCTTTGTCCGCCGGCGTCGGTTTTGAAGGGTTGGCTTCCTGTATGACGGGGCTTGGCCCTGCAGGTTTGGCAGTTGAAACGTCTGCCGGTATATCCTCCTGACTTGTTCCGTAGTCGTTGAGGTAGGCTCTCCCTGACCGGGTTGCAGCAAGTACCTCATCTTCGTCTGATGGCGAAGAATTTGTGACCATATGGCATGGTTTGCACTTTGAGCTCCTCCTGGACGTAGCTTTAGTCTCTTCCTCGAGCTCTGACACCAAATCTGGATGAACCCACATAATCTCGCCCTGACGGGTGGTCAGGGGTACCAGGTTATGATTTTGATCCCTAGCCGGAGGGAGATTGACGATGTCCATTATGGCTCGGGAAATGGGCGTGATACCGTCCATGACTTCTTGGGGAGGCAGATCGCCAAACCGCAGAGAGATCATGTTGGTTGTGACCGTTTTCTCGGTGTTGTGCATGGTGATGGTCTTAGCATCGATCAACCCCTAGATCTTCCTCTTCAGTACGTAACACACCTTTGTTGGGTGGTGTAAGTATCTGTGGAAGATGCAGTATTTGGGGTCGTCGGTACTGCCGACCTCTTGGGGCCGCCTTAGCTCCGGCAGGGTGATCTTGCCACTTTTGACGAGATACTCAAATATACTAGGGATATCGTCGTCGTCGAAAGAGTAGACCTCGACGGGCCTGGAAGTCCCGGGCTTTGTCTGCGTGGTCGCCGCCGTCTTTTGTCTGGACGTATTGACCGTCAGAGCTTCTTTTCCCTTGGAGCTGCGAGGATGGTCGCCGCTAGGAGATGGCCTTTTGCCTCTATCGGAGGCGAAGATCATGATGCCGTTGTCGCGCGCCTTGCGACTGTTGTCTTCGGCGGCCACTGCCGAGACGATGAACGAGGGCCACTCATGGAACTGATATGGTCCTGTGAACACCGAGACTATAGGAAGGAGGTTCTTCCTGCAAATGTCTACTAACGCCAAGTCTGGAACTCCTGGAGGCATTTGTAAGGTGGCCTGACAAAAATATTCGACGAAGGTGCGAACGTCTTCCTTTTCCCTTTGCTTGACTTCAATGAGGGAGAACATAGACATGTCCATTCCACCCTCGTAGAATCGTGTGAAGAATAGCGCTTTGAAGTCCTCGAAGGAAGTAATGCAGTTGTCCGCCAAGCTACGGTACCACTGATAGGCTACTCCTGAGAGGCAGCCCTTGAACACCCGAGTGAGGAGGGCATCGTTCCCTTGTAGCAACACCGTCATCATACTGAAATAGTTCATGTATTGACTTGGTGATGTTTTTCCTTCGAACAGAGCCATAGTCTGAGGTTTGTACTTCGGAGGAAAAGGGACTTCTTCCCAGATAGCCGGGTAAGGCTGGTTGATTCCCAGTTTCTTGAGCTGATCTTTGTGCTTCAAGGCGTCAAACTGGGCTTTCAACTCCCGCACTGCCTGCATCGGATTCTCAGTTGGAAGAGGAGGGACTACTGACTCTTGATCTAGAGCAGGTTCTTGGCTTGGGTCGGATGGTGGTAAGTCCACCCCCACACGTATCTGAGTTGGCGGGACCGACGCTTGAGCCATGGCAGTCGCGTGCTGAGTTAGCATCATTTGGTGCATGTTCTCCATTACGGATTGTATTTGCTTCAGAGATGTCTCTAGCACAGTGATGCGTTGTTCCGCATTTCCTGAAGCCTCCTCGCGTTCGTCTTCAATGGCGTAAGCTCCCACTTCCCTGGGCGTCATCGAAGGATTAGTATAGGTCGTCGCAGAAGTCGACTCTATACTCTCAGCATCTGTTCTGGGAGATTGGCGACCCCCAGCGTCAGAATCAGACGAGTACGGAGCTAGTTGCTGTGACCTTGCCCGGGTGTTTTGGAACACCCCGGCTTCAGTGCTCCAGAGGAGGTCTTCGAATCTTCTTTGGCTCGGAGGCCCAAAGGGATGACGTCTTGAGCTCGACCTTCTTCTAGGTATGCGTGAAGCCATGTTCACGGACGCATACGCGTGCTCTTCTTCCGGAAAAGACTGAGAGTAGCTCAATCGGTCGAAGACCGACCGTTTTGCTTTAGAATAGCGGCAGTCAATCACAATCTTATGACTATTACAATATTGCTCTCTGGGGGGCGTAATAGACATGTTGGAATATCCACTCTACTTACGCTTCTGGACTAGGCATTCGCGTAGGTCAGGAGTAGCAACCGGAGCTTGCTTTACGCCGCGGGACTTCGCCTGGCGTAATTTGGAGATTCGCTCAGACTGGCGTAAAGCTGAAGAGGTCCTCAGTCGGCCATCGGCTTCTCGCGTAATCTGGAGGGTAGGCAGATTGTTCTCTTGCAGGCGTAAAGGCCGAGAGGTTGAATATTCACCTGCTTGCTTCCCCTCGCGGAGATCACCGCGCTCATCTGTTTTTCCGTAGAAGTTAGATGTTGTTTCGCGTATGGAGCGTGATCTGTTCTTCCGATTTGGCGTTGAGGCACCATCGGAAGTTTTGTCTGTACCGCGTGTAGCGGGAGACTGATTCCTACGCGTAGAGCGCAGTGGATACTTCTGGGTTAGCGCAGAGGCCTTGCCCAAAGTTTTGTCTGTACCGCGCATAGCGGGAGACTGGTTCCTACGCGTAAAGCGCAGTGGATACTTCTGGGTTAGCGCAGAGGCCTTGCCCGAAGTTTTATCTGTACCGCGCATAGCGGGAGACTAAATTTTACGTACAGGACACGGAGGGAGCAATGCTACCACCTCATTGGTCGGAGAGATCGGAGAGTCCACAGGAATGCTAGAGGATGTCTTGGGCATCCACACTTTGTGCAGCTTCCTGTTGTCTTGGACGGAGAGAGAGTGAGAGCTACCCCCGGTTCGAAGCATGTCTTCGTAAGCAGACTGGTCGAAATGAACGACCAGCGTCTTCTTCACGGTTCCTATAGATACCGCATCGCGTTGAGCAATTACTTCCTCGTCAGAAGAGAAAGACGTCCCCAGCAGAGTCGCCATCTTGTTTGTGGTATTAAACGAAAGAATGAAAGTGTATTTCAATGACAGGGTTTGTGCAAAACCTGCGCCCTTTGGTTTACAAACAAACTTGTACAATGTAATCCTATACCAGGATGTGGGAGTACAATTTATTTAATCTGGGTATAAATTGCTATAGGTGTATGATCTGCGGTCGATCACTTTAGCCCTTGGACCACGCGATGTTGAAGAAGTGCCGTGGAAGACAGGTAGCAGCTTCGAAGGTTGTAGGAGAGGGTGGATGCACGATGCCGAAGTCGTCGATCCCCGCTCTTTGCCTGAGCTCCGGGCTCTCTCTCTCTCTCTCTCTCTCTCTCCCTCCTTCTTGTTCGATCTTCTCCGATTGTCGACCTTGGATCTGATATTGGTACTCTTGACCGAATTTTCCGACTTGGGATTTGATATCGGTTTTTTGACCAATTTTTTGACCTTGTTCCCCATTGACAGGGGCCTTTATTTATAGAGTCTTTGGTGACAGTGACCACTCCGTTGGTGTAGCAACCGAGGAGTAGAAAGTACAACACCCTTTTATACAACGATTAAAGTAACCAATGCCTACGTATAGATGATCTTTTGACTGAGCGGGTGACGTGGGTCCAACTAAGGGGACACAACACGTACGGTTGCTACTAAGATTACGGCGTAAAAGCCACGCGGGTAGGTATCCATTGTGTAGAAGAGGTTGGCGTAGAAGCCAAATGTCCGTCACCATGGCATAGAAGCCAAGTAGGCATATAAGCCGAACAGGCATAGAAGCCGAGTAGGCGTGGAAGCCGAGTAGTCGTAGAGATTGAACAGGCATAGGAGCCGAGTAGGCGTAGAAGCCGAACAAGCATAGAAGTCGAACATGCATAGAAGCCGAGTAGGCGTGGAAGCCGAGTAGTCATAGAGACTGAGTGGGCGTGGAAGCCGCATGAGCACAGATCCTGAATGGGCGTGGAAGCCGCATGAGCACAGATCCTGAATGGGCGTAGAAGCCGCTGCATATCATGCCAGAATGGGCGTAGAAGCCGCTTGAGCACAGATCCTGAATGGGCGTAGAGGCCGCTGCATATCGTGCCAGAATGGGCGTAGAAGCCGCTTGAGCACAGATCCTGAATGGGTGTAGAAGCCGCTGCATACCGTGTTGATATGGACGCCTTAGCCGGAATTACGGCTTTTGAAGATATAACCAAATCTCTTGCAGAGATTTGCCATCACCTTATGCATTAAATGCGGAGGCGTGTTTCGAAGGTCTGCAGGCCTTCTATGCACCCGTCGCAGAGACGTGTCTTGAGAGAAACTGTCACCGCTCTGTGCAATTAGACGTGGAGACGTGCCTCGAATCCCGTACAAAGTGCAGCTTTTGACGTGGCAGGCGGTTTGTCTGCTGCGGAGCGTAAAACAGCTCATGTTTGCCTGTGTAAAACAGGGCAGCGTATTCTCTTGTACGCAAAAGAGCGGTTTATGCTGAGGGGACTCCAGTAAACGAAGGTTTGGTGATGTTTTACCAAATCCTCTGCATTAAATGGTGAGACCCGCCATCATACTGTGGGACGCGTCCCGAGAGGTCTGCCATCGTTTTCCAGCCGTCGTCTGGGTAGTCGTGCATCACCTTTTGTCAGGAGTCAGAGGTCAGATTCACTGCGTGACTTGACAGGTTTATTTCGGGGAAGATGAAGCGTTCCTCGTACGCTATCACGCTGCTTTGAGAGCGGTTGAGTTTTACGCCATGGAGGCGATGAAGAACTCTGTTTCACGTTGGAGCGGCCTGGACGTACTGCACTTATGCGGATGGTCCTTTGAGCTTTATTCTTCACGCTGTATTTTAGCGGAGAAAACTCTGTTGTACGCCTGATGGCTCTGAAGGCCTCTGCTTACGCTGCTCTGTATCAAGAAGCTGTGTAGCTCTTTCCAGCATATTTTTCATGCTTCTACAACCGTATATACTCAGAAGATACCCTCGGTGATCACTCGTCTACTGAATCTGGTACTGCTCCAGTGTCTGCTCCTGCTAATGCTCCTGTCCCGTATACCTCGGGGTTGATCTCGTCTGCTAATTCTGGGGACATAATCCGGATCCAGGTCCTCAGGGGACATAGCAAGGTACAGATAATACAAGCCAAAATAAATACAGTGCAGAAATAAATAAAACAATAGGGTAACTATATAACCAGCTATGTGATATGCAAGTGAGAGTTTTAGTCATACTCGGGCTGAGACTACTACAGGATCAGTGTCGGAGAAACCCATAGTAGTATTCTCTCGAAGGGCCAGTACGGTACCCAATCTCTATTGCCAGAGTCTAAGGCACTTCCATTAAATTATTATATATATATAATCAGCCTTTTGTATGGTAAATCTCTCCCCACCCAATATAATCTCACGTCTTATGTCCATAACACGCAGGATCAAAACTAATGCAGCAAGTCATATAATGTCTATGAATAAAATGTCTATGTCATAAAACCTGTATCCTACACAGAATCACCATGAATATCTCAGGAAGATTCGGTCTCAGGAATATTGTCAAGTATCCTGGGTCTATGTACTTGATAAGACAAGTACGAGAATGTAAAGGGTCACGATGTCCATGTCTAGATGACGTACACAACTTCGCGTACGGCGTTGGCACCCGACTATTAATCGGACGCTAAGTAAGTCACATGGTCCTAGGTCAAGCATGTACAACAATATAAATGAATCAAGGAAAATATGTAACAAGACTGCAAAGTTTGGCAAGGTACACTTGCCTGGAGTTTGAATACCAACAGTTGTCCCTGTGTCAGTGGATCCTGCAGGTACTCTTCCAAAAGCTGAAATAAACATCACCATCATATTTAGAAAATATCAAATAGCTAGAAACGCCTGTCCTTAAGTCCAATTTGGACCCATGGGCAAAAATGACAGTTCCTAGTCAAAGTAGAGTCCACATGTGGGCCACTTTGCACCGAAAAATGTGTCAGAGACAAAGGTCTCCAAATTCGTCAAACTTAGTGTCAACAAGTCAGGAACGATGATACGAACCCAATCGAACTTCCAGAATTGGATTCCAATGAGCCGATCACAAAATCGCCCGTCAAGTGGAGCCTGTGGGGCCCACAATACGCGATTTTGTCAACGTTCTCATATTCGAACCAAACTTGGGTCACAGGACCAGCGTATTGCTACGAGTCCGATGACCCAAGTTTTGTCTCGATCCGACTTGTGTACACAAAGTTATAGTGTGTTCCAGAATAGGCGGATACGGGACGTTATAAGAGGATACACGTTGATTCCGGTGTGCACGCACATCCAAATCAACTTTTGCGAAATCCCACACGTCCGTATCAACGACGCACATGTTTCGGTAAAAATCGCGTGCGACCAAGTCGTCCCATTTGGCGGGGCGCACTCAGTTCCGGGGTAAAATAGGGTATTGGTTTTCCTGTTTTTAGATCGCGATTTGCGATCACCACAGGACGCGACGCACCGAGCGGGTTACACGGGCATCGAGAGGGTTATACAGTCTACGCGACACAACTGACGGAACAGAAAATAGAATCACGAGGAGAAAGAACGGGTTACCTGAACAAGGCTCCGTGAACCGAGAATTCTCGTATCCTGAACGCTGGATCGTGTCTTGGATGGTGTGTCCGCTGCGTCGGCTCTGCACAGGGTCTGTATCCGTGTCCGCTACTAGGGCTGTGTCGGGAGACAGCAGGGTAAACTCGTCGGCGGAGGGTGATGCGGCCTAGGGCGTTGGGCTGCGAGTCGGCGGCGTCGAGCGGCTGTGCGGAGAGGAGCGGGGGTCGGGGCTGCTGGGGTCTGCGGAGATGGGCGGTGGTTGGTCGAGTGGCTCGGGTGTGGCCGGCTGGGGCTAGGGCGGAGAGGGGATAGTCGAGGCTCGGGTGCGGCCGGCTGGGGGCTAGGGCGGAGAGGGGATGGTCGAGGCTTGGTGATGGTGGTGCTGGGCAGGGCGAAGAGGGGATGGTCGACGACGAGGGGTCGAGCGGGGAGGTCTGCGCGTGGTGGTCGACGGCTGGTCGGGGGACGGGTGGAAGAAGAAGGAGGAGGCGGCGCTGTCTAGGGTTCAGGCGAGTAGGTGAAGTCGACAGCTGCGGCGATGAGCAGAGGAGAGAGAGGGTGCGATGGCGGCGGGAACGGAAGTCGAGGCATTTTTATAGGCGGTGAATAGTAAATCCGACGGAGGATTAGGGTTCGTTCGAGTTTCGAGTTTGGGTCGGGTTTTATGGACCCGACCCGTTAAGCTGGGTTGGTCTGGTTCGGTTCACTGTGGTTTGGTTTGGTTTATTTAAAATAAACCGGTTCAGTCAGGGTTTAAGTCGGTTTAGTTCTACGTTGGTTTTTAGGGCTTTAAAAATGCTTCTGGGGTCCAATAAATTCACAAAAAATTACCCTATGTCTAGTTTTCCATTTTACACTAGAAAATATTATTTCTATAATATTTTAATATTAATTAACATCTTTTAAAAATCATTTAAATTCAAAATACCTTAGTTTTAATTACAGAAAATCCCAGAAAATTACGAAAAATCCAAATTAAAATTTCTGAAAAAAATCAGGGAGGTTACAATCTACCCAACTTATAAAAATTTTGTCCTCAAAATTAAACTAGGGTAGGGTCTCTCTATCACATCTCACTTGGTTACAGGCTAAAGAATTTCTCTCAAGTGAACATTGCGGTCTCTATCCAACTTAGAATTTACCCATCTATCATCTAAGGCTATACATCTAAGAAAGCTATGCCCCCAAATTATTGAATCATGTTATTGAATCCTCAAGTCTTTAACACCAAACATATCACCTATGGTATTCCCTTAATCATTTATAAAAGGGTCATCAAATAATGCGACCGGCCTGTGGGGTATATCTAGTACTGTCTATATATCAAACTTATACCAAGCACGAGGTTTCGTCTTTCCGAAATAAGGGAAGACGGAGATCAATAATAAAGAGTTCAAGGGTGAGATAATATAATAGAAGTATCGGGGTCAAGGCGTTTAAAGAATTCAAATGGGAATTGTCAAGCAGTTGTGGATTGAAATCCTATTCTGGTAATTCTTCGTTCGCATGCTCGTATTAGTACAGTTATGTAATCGATACGATATGTCAGACATGTCCAGGGCAAGTATATTCGTCTACTAATCACTACATATCTCAATCCACGTAAAGTAGTATTACGAGGGGCGAATCGAGGGTACTAAGGTTAGCTAGACCTTAATACACTGATTCTGAAATGTATTATTGTACGCGTCCAATAATACATATGTCGTGAACAAGCTTGATAAAAGAATGAGCTTGCAAAACTAGGCTGTAACAGCAGCATAAGTCGAGGTAGTACAAAATATAAGTACGCTAGATGAGGATGAAAGGAGGTACAAATTATTCAAGTTCAAAATAAAATAAGCAATAATAATAAAAGACTACACAATCTCTACAGTTATCATACAACCTCCTTATCTAAGTCTCTAATCGACCAATTAGGGCATGGGCCTCTAATTCTACAGTCTGAATAAATATTATCTTCTTATGCGAGTCTAAAGTTGTGTCATCCCAGTTCACTTCATCAATAGGTCAATAGGGCTAGGTGGTACTATGTTGTGAGGCATACTACCCCACTTAAAACAATAAACTAATACTGAAATCGTCTTAAGGATACCGTGGAAACTCTTGTTAAGGTCTATGAGAAGGGGTCTTGGTACCTATTAGGGTATCCTCCTATATTACATAGGTCTTGGTCGTCTTAAGCCTTAGTCTTAGTGCTTATAGAACAAGTGTCGATTGTGAGGATAGAAGAGGTACTGGCCGTCAAGGGTAAGGGATCTAACTTGTATCAAGGTGGGGGTACTAATTACGCGACTTAAAGCTAAGGGGTAATTATTATGTCATAATCTACAATAATAGCTCAAACTGTCAAGTTCTAATTACCAATCACATAGTTCAAAAATTCAAGAGTAACAACCAAAATAAATAATAAGAGGCGCACAGGAATCAAGGCAGGATGCAAGTCAAGAAATTAATTCAAATCCATTATAGATATCAAGAATGATTCAAGCAAGTGGATGAGATCCTAAAACTTATCCTATTCTTATTGCAGGCCTGTTCAGTCCCTAAGTTGAAACCGAACAATTTAGTCGTTGACCTGCATGGGGCACCACAAAAACTATGTCACGCCCCAGTCCCTAAATATCGAGGGACTGGACACGTGGCAATGGCCAGCAGCACACACCGATGGACAAATCCAATTTAATGGATCCATCGAGGCGCACTTAAGCTGTAGTACAACAATAATGGTCTAAATATACTATCTCATCCACAGATATGAATACAACAATATCATAATCATAAAGCAAGATCAATCTCAATAAAATATAAACTCGGGAAAATAGCCCGATAATGAGTCTGATACATCTGTCAAGATACAAGAATAAAGATGACCACAGCAAATACTGAGTATGGAATCGTATATACTCAGAAGATACCCTCGGTGATCACTCGTCGACTGAATCTGGTACTGCTCCAGTGTCGGCTCCTGCTAATGCTCCTGTCCCGTATACCTCGGGGTCGATCTCGTCTGCTAATCCTGGGGACATAATCTGGATCCAGGTCCTCAGGGGACATAACAAGGTACAGATAATACAAGCCAAAATAAATATAGTACAGAAATAAATAAAACAATAGGGTAACTATATAACCAGCTATGTGATATGCAAGTAAGAGTTTTAATCATACTCGGGCTGAGACTACTACAGGATCAGTGTCGGAGAAACCCATAGCAGTATTCTCTCGAAGGGCCAGTACGGTACCCAAGCTCTGTTGCCAGAGTCTAAGGCACTTCCATTAAATTATTATATATATATAATCAGCCTTTTGTATGGTAAATCTCTCCCCACCCAATGTAATCTCACGTCTCATGTCCATGACACGCAGGATCAAAACTAATACAGCAAGTCATATAATATCTATGAATAAAATATCTATGTCATAAAACCTGTATCATACACAGAATCACCATGAATATCTCAGGAAGATTCTATCTCATGAATATTGTCAAGTGTCCTGGGTCTATGTACTTGATAAGACAAGTACGAGAATGTAAAGGGTCACGATGTCCATGTCTAGATGACGTACACAACTCCGCGTACGGTATTGGCACCCAACTATTAATCGGACGCTAAGTAAGTCACACGGTCCTAGGTCAAGCATGCACAACAATATAAATGAATCAAGAAAAATATGTAACAAGACTGCAAAGTTTGGCAAGGTACACTTGCCTGGGGTTTGAATACCAACAGTTGTCCCTGTGTCAGTGGATCCTGCAGGTACTCCTCCAAAAGCTGAAATAAACATCACCATCATATTCAGAAAATATCAAATAGCTAGAAACGTCTGTCCTTAAGTCCAATTTGGACACATGGGCAAAAATGACAGTTCCTGGTCAAAGCAGAGTCCACATGTGGGCCGCTTTGCACCGAAAAACGTATCAGGGACAAAGGTCTCCAAATTCGTCAAACTTAGTGTCAACAAGTCAGGAACGATGATACGAACCCAACGGAACTTCCAGAATTGGATTTCGATAAGCCGATCACCAAATCGCCCGTCAAATAGAGCTTGTGGGGCCCACGATACGTGATTTTGTCAACGTTCTCAGAATCGAACCAAACTTGGGTCACAGGACCAACGTATTGCTATGAGTCCGATAGCCCAAGTTTCGTCTCGATCCGACGTGTGTACACAAAGTTATAGCATGTTCCAGAATAGGCAGATACGAGGCGTTGTCGGCGGATACGCATTGATTTCGGTGTGCACGTACATCCAAATCAACTTATGCGAAATCCCACACATCCGTATCAATGACGTACACGTTTCTGTAAAGACCGCGTGCGACCAAGTCGTCCCGTTTGGCGGGGCACACTCAGTTCTGGGGTAAAATAGGGTGTTGGTTTTCCTGTTTTTGGATCGCGGTTTGCGATCACCAGAGGACGCGACGCACCGAGCGGGTTGCACAAGCATCGAGAGGGTTATACAGTCTATGCGACACAACTGACGGAACAGAAAACGAAATCATGAGAAGAAAGAACGGGTTACCTGAACAGGGCTCCGTGAACCAAGAATTCTCGTGTCCTGAATGCTGGATCGTGTCCTGGATGGTGTGTCCGCTGCGTCGGCTCTGCACAGGGTCTGTGTCCGTGTTCGCTGCTAGGGCTGTGTCGGGAGACAGCGGGGTGAACTCATCGGCGGAGGGCTGCTCGGCCTAGGGCGTTGGGCTGCGAGTCGGCGGCATCGAGCGGCTGTGCGGAGAGGAGCGGGGGTCGGGGCTGCTGGGGTCTGCGGAGATGGGCGGTGGTTGGTCGAGCGGCTCGGGTACGGCCGACTAGGGCTAGGGCAGAGAGGGGATAATCGAGGCTCGGGTGCGGCCGGCTGGGGGCTAGGGCAGAGAGGGGATGGTCGAGGCTTGGTGATGGTGGTGCTGGGCAGGGCGGAGAGGGGATGGTCGACGGCGAGGGGTCGAGCGGGAAGGTCTGCGGGTGGTGGTCGACGGCTGGTCGATGAACGGGTTAAAGAAGAAGGAGGAGGCGGCGCTGCCTAGGGTTCAGGCGAGTGGGTGAAGTCGACGGCGGTGGCGATGAGGAGAGGAGAGAGAAAGGGTGCGATGGCGGCGGGCACGGAAGTCGAGGCATTTTTATAGGCGGTGAATAGTAAATCCGACGGAGGATTAGGGTTCGGTCGGGTTTCGAGTTTGGGTCGGGTGTCATGGATCCGACACGACCCGACCCGCTAAGCTGGGTTGGTCTGGTTCGGTTCTCTGCGGTTTGGTTTGGTTTATTTAAAATAAACCGGTTCAGTCAGGGCTTAAATCGGTTTAGTTCTACGTTGGTTTTTAGGGCTTTAAAAATGCTTCTGGGGTCCAATAAATTCACAAAAAATTACCCTATGTCTAGTTTTCCATTTTACACTAGAAAATATTATTTCCATAATATTTTAATATTATTTAACATCTTTTAAAAATCATTTAAATTTAAAATACCTTAGTTTTAATTACAGAAAATCCCAGAAAATTACGAAAAATCCAAATTAAAATTTCTGAAAAAAATCAGGGAGGTTACAGGCACTCAAGCATGACGAGTTGCACGAACACGGGGCGGCCTGCCTTGTTCGAGAAGATTGCGTGACCCACACGATGGCTGAGATTAACTAGCAGATCGTACAACTCCAAGCCAAACTTAAGATCTTGGAGGGCGATCTCCATGAGGCTCGTCAAGAAAGGGAGGCTATTTACGAGCAATCCAGTAAGGTGACCCAATCTTCTACTATCCTGGAGGATACTTTGAAGAAACTGTAGGACAAGCAACAGGCCTACGTCCGCTTTGAAGATCTCATTGTTGTAGCTCAAGAGGCTGTACACCGGGTTAGGGTGAGGATTGATGCTACCATTGCCCAACTCCATGGGAGAATAGAGGAGTTATGTACCGATGCATAACATCGTGTAGTCTTTATCTTTTATTTTTGTCTCTTTTTTTCTTGCTTTGTTTTTCTTAGGGCGTCAGTAGTCCCTCTTGTAGTTTGCTTTTTTATTTTCCTTATGCAAAAGAAATAAAAGTTCTCTTTTTGTTACAATTATGTATGAGCCTTGGATATTGTACTAGAGGTAATATGGACGTAATACAATATCGCAGCTTGCTAAGGATATCCCACTAGAGAATTTTTTTAGTGGACCTATTACTTCCGGCGCACTTGAGTGCAAGTAATAAGTTTGAACTAAAAACCTATTAGAGGTGATATAGACGTGTATATTTTATGGTCTTATCACCACTGGCATACTTGAAGTTAAGTACGGATGATAAGTTTGGATGACGACCGATATAAGAGGTATTATGGACGTGATAGTCGATAGTCAAAACATGGAGGTTTGCTCAGAGGAAATATGGACATGGCAAACCCTAGTGAGGAGAATTTTAGGACCGTAGTTGTAAACCCCCTCACCCGAAATTAGGTTTACTTGGCTTATATAGTGGAATTAGGTCTAGTTTGAACCAATTAGAATTTAGAATACGACATTTGATTTAACTGTACATTATTTTATCGTATAGCGCACCTTACCATTGCTTCGTTAATTGGAGCACTACGCTAGCCATTGCCTATCTGCAAATTTCACAACATTGTCCTAGACATGACCGCCTACTATTCTGACCTTTGTGTAACTTATAATCATGCTCTCTGGTGCTGCATTTTTAATCGTACAATAAACGTCGCGGACGTTATTTTCTAATTCTAAAATAAATTCTAACTCTATACCCTTGTGCGTTCTAATCGAAATTGGAGACATAATCTTGACCGTTTTGTACCACCCAAATTTTATTAATATTCTATACTGTATCTTCTATGCCCCAGACACTTGTGTCCGACCTAATTCTATTCCCAAGTACTCCTAATTAATTCCAGAATATCGTGCGCATATAAATTAAATTCAATTTCCGTCTTTGTGCAATTTTTTCAAAAGTTGGGGACTTTTATGCAAAAACGTATTAAGGTGCCCCCATCATTGGACAATACGTGAAAAAACCCAATTTTCCCTTCACGTGGATTTTTTCGTAATTTTTGGGATGTGCAACGCACGCACATTGCCCCGTATATTAAACATATCCTTGCATTTAATTAAGGAAAATACTAGCCCTCCCAACATCCCCAAGCGAGCCCAAGGCCCAATCCCAAGGAGTGTTGACCAAGCCCTAGACCTAGGTCAAACCACCAACCCTAAACATCCCACATGTATATAAGTACAACCCCTTTTCTTTCCTTTCTTTATTAATTCTCCCAAAATTCCAAACCCATCCCTAACCCTATGCTAATACATAGCCGACCTCCCCCGAGCTCCTGTTCATCGTCCCCTCCCCTGCGTTGTAGCCGGTCAGCCTCGCCGGAGTCCGGCGAGCCGATCTCCTCTCCCCTACGCCTGCCTTCCTCCTCGGGCGACCGCCGAAGACTCCGCTGAACCTCGCCACACCGAGCCCCCTCTCCCTCGTCGAACCCCTTCTCCTTCCTTCCCTCTCGACAGCACCCACGCCGGAGCCGACTTCCCCCCCCCCCGCCTTTGCACACCTCGACCAGCCCCGTTCGCCTGAAGCACGTCGACCACCAGTCCCCTCAACCTCGACTCCCTTCTCCCCCACCTCCGGCAGCAGTCACCACCACCACCTACATTATCACCACCCTCTCCTCCTATCCTCTCTCCCTGATCTCCTCTGTGCCACTGCCCTCTGCCAGCAGCCTCCCCCTCTCGATCGAACACCCCCCGCTGTGCATCCGCCTGCGCGAGCGACCGAGCCGCTGTGCTTCGCCGGCCTCGACTCTCCGTGACCACCGTCTCCTTCCCTCGAGCCACTGTCTCTACCTCCTCCTGCTCCCCTCCTCCTCCTTCGACTGGCCGGACTCCGGCAGCAATCACCACCACCACCACCACCTATATTATCATCGTCGTTGTCAACATCGTCATCATCGTCACCAATAACGTAGTCATCATCAATCCTAGTCGTCATCATCGTCACCTCCTATCATCTTCACAATCATCACCATTAGAATCATCATAATCACGACCATTAGAATCACCATCTTCGTCACTAATACCTTAACCCTAATCGCTCATATCGTCCTCCTGGTCATCACCATCCTTCACAACATCGCCCTCGTCACTACCATCTTACACATCATCATCCACACCATCAACCTAGTCATCATCTTATCACTGTCATCATCATCCATCCTCAACACATAAAACCCTAACCATTGCCTCGTCATCTTCATTACCACCATCATCTTCGTCATCACCATCATACACATCCCCATCTTCGCCATCTGTAATCATCATCATCGCTTCCATTGTTATCGTCGTCATAGTCATCACCTTCACCACCATCATCACTATCGTCCCAGTCATCCTCTACAGCATCCTCTTTCCTCATCACCTAATCACCATGATCGGTATCACCCTTAACCATCACCCTTAGCAACCCCAAACATCGTCACCCTCATCCTCATCGACATCATAAACCCGTCACCCTTGCCAGACGACCCGCAGCAGTCACTCCCGATTTTCGTACCTGTGCACGCTGACCCCAGAGACCTATTGGATTTATCTGCGCGACTTCAGGATCTGGTTATTGGGACTACATAGCCGTCTGCCAGGCAAGTATACCTTGCCTTTGTTATACTGTTTAAATTCTGTATTATTTAACTGCATATTATTATTATAATTGTGTACGTCCGAGAGAGACTCGGGTGCAGTCAATGAATGCGTTAACATTAGGACTTGTGTCTGACCTAGTATCTAGTAAACCCACCTAAATTTAGGGAGTTATTGGTTTGACTCCCAGGCCTTGACATATTTCGTACACGTGTTGTGAGTCTCATATAGGGCACGGTCCTGCGTATATGGTTGGCCACCTGTACGTATAGGTGTGTGATGGATAGGGTATAACTGCTAATAGTGATGCATGTTAGATGACTTAGCAGTTATTAGTAGGTGGAGCATAGACTAGCGTGGTAGGATGGTCCCATCCTTGTCCTTGTTTGGTGGTAAGGATGGACCCTTGCTCTAAAGATAGACTATAAGCCAGAGTTACGACGCCGAGGCATAGTAGCTGACGCGTGTTGTGGATACAACATGCTTAGATCATTGGACGGGGAGGACGACTAGTAGGCATATGGGACACCCCACTACTTTACACTGCTGCCACACTCGACGGAGTGATATGGACGATATATAATATACTGCTGCCACGTTCTTCGGAGCGATATGGCTGATATACTGTACTGCTGTCATGCTCTTCGAAGATGGACGTTATTACTGAGTGCCCTCCTATGGGGGCATATATGGTATATACTAGCCAGTTGTCACGACTGGTAAATTACGTCAGCATATGTCTAGCCTACACCTTCCCATATACTCAAAGTTGTCCTCAAGTTGCATTTCACTTAGATGGTCAGGTCACCCTGGAGTTTTACAGTATTTACTTTATGGCATGCTTTTCTGTATCTTGTTATGTCCCTCTGAGGACCTGGTCCCTTTCCAAGTGTATTGTTCATGAGTATTCGCAGGAGCACAGATCCGGACTGGTTGCGTACGTTCCGAGGAGTCCTCTCTTCGAGCCACGTGATTGTCAGATATGGTACTTATATTTTATTTATCTTGTTTATTCTATATTCCAGTTCGGCAGTGGATTTGTTTCCATCCGACTGACACCTTTAGATACTTTTCATAGAGATCTAGTTTCATAGTTAATGGTCATTTACTTATATTGAATTCTTTGGATGAGATCTAGATTATACCTTGTGACTTGCGTTGGATTTATACCACTTGTAGATTTTGTTATTCATATACAGCGTACGTGTGTTATGGTTTCCAAATATTGGAGTACCATATTCATACGGCTGGCATGCTCATGTGTCCTAGTCCTACGTATTTTGGGACTGGGGCGTGACAGTAGTTCAGATATGGCATGGATGTGAACTAATATCCCAGGAAATTAACTGTATAATAGTTTACTGAAGGCCGCCCCACTGGAGATCTTTTGAGGATCCATTATCTATTGCATACTCAAGACTCCTGAATACAGATGTTACGCCCCAGTCCCAAAATGTCAGGAACTAGGCCACGTGTCACTGGCCAGCTGACACGTCACTAAGGGTTTAATCCAATATAATGGACCCAAAGAAACGTGCTACGCTATCCTAAAATACTACAAGTCTAATACAGGTAATTCTATCTCATCCACAACAAAATGTCAGGAAAATAAGTGCTGAATATATATAAAAGCTGAGTCTGATATAGTACACATCTGGTGGGGACGAGCCCACTACAAAAGCTAATAATAGCGCAGAAAAATAAGATAGACTAAGTAGCGTCTATCTGGGAAACAGCTCCATCTCCAAGTGGGCAAGCCTCTAGGGTCAGGCATACTCTGAGGGTGTCTCCTCTAGCTCTTCCTCTGTAGCACATCTAGCCTCCTGATCAGGTCCATATACCATGGGGTAGAAAGCCTCGTCTAGATCTGGCAGGGAACCAGGTCCTCAGTGGGACGTAACAAGATACAAAAAAAATGATATGCCATGTATATAAATACTGAATAAATAAATAAATAAACACAGGGTGCTAACCATCTAAGTGAAATACAAATAAAGATCTTGTAGTACGCATGGAAATGTGTCGGCTAGATATATGCTGACTTAATTCACCAATCGTGGTGACTGGCTAGTATATGTGTCATATGCCCCCTGACTCAAGGGCACTCTGCAATCGACCATCTTCGAGGAGCATGGTACGAAGGTATAAAACATACAAGGAGGGGGTATTCCATACGTCTACTAGTTATCTTTTCCACCCAATGTAACTAAATGTCAAGTCGTACTTTTCCTGATTTATTGCTAAGCCGTGATGCTGGTCATACGTACTGGTAGCTAATCAAATACGCAGCTCGTATCCCAATATGTATTGTAACCTTGCTGCGTGTTCCCGTGATAGGGTCTAAAAGAATATCAGGATACCCTCACAGTTATTTGGTAAGTCTATAAACTAAGTTATTTACGCTACGTGTCAACGTATTTGTTGACTGTACCCAAGGCAATCTCAGGTACTCATATTCATATGAAATTCAGGAACAATAACATAAAACAATATTTTGAATTTAAACAGTAATCTTGGCAAGGTATACTTGCCTACTCCCTGATTATGTGGAAAACCTGATCTCACAGTCAGGTTTGAAGGTGCTTGTGACAGGGGGTCACTGGCTGTGCTGGAGATGTTTTCTGTTAAAACATACAGGGTTCGTGAATATCAGGGGTATAATATAAAAGTACATAAATACTTATGTACATATATGACAATATATATATAGAATACACATATATATATAGAGTATATATATACATATAGATATAGTATATAGTAGTAGTATATATATAGCATATATATATAATGCAGGAATGTAAATACGTATATCTATATACTGTATATCCAGTATTATATATATATATATATAATAACTATATGTATACATATATATATATATATATATATATATATATATATATATATATATATATAAAGTAAAAACAAGTGCAGAATGTAAATATACATATTTATATATATATATGCTGTATTATCTAGCACTACATTATATAGTATATATTATATGTAGATAATATATATTTATAGATATTTATTTATACATATATATATATATATATATTAAATTGAAAGACAGAGCAGGAATTAAATACATATATAAATACTGTATACCAGTATTATAGTATATAATATATATTATATATAGATAATATATATATATATATATATATATATATATATATATATATATATACATATATATATATACATATATATATATATATAATAAAATGGAAAGACATTGCAGGAAATATAAATACATATATATGTACTGTATACCCAGTATTATATATTAATAATAATAATATATATAATATATTTAGATATACATAGATATATATATATATATATACATACATACATACATACATACATACATATATATATATATAATACAGGAAAGGAAATGCAGAACTGTAAATGTATATGTATATAATATATATAGTATTATATATAATATATAATATAATATATATAGTAGTGTATATATAACACTGATTTATATATATATGATAAATTATATATATAAGTAATATAATACATATAATACATATATATATATATAGATATATTAATATATATTATTATACATAGATATACATAAATATACATATATACATACATATATAATAGTAATATACATATACATTTATAATATATAATAGTAATATATATATATACAGTATAAATATACTGTATTTATATAGTATATTAATAATATAAATATATTATATATTAACATATATATAAATATACATATATATATACATATATACATACATATAAGTATTTATACGTAAATACGTATAGAAAGGGTAGGGGGCATACCTACTGACAGGTAGGGCCCTTGGCTCGTCGCCGGCGGGAGGACGACGGCGGAGGTGGCGGTGGCTGGCCGGAGGAGTGACAGCAGCAGTGGCTGCCAGCAACAGCAGCAGCAGCAGCAGTAGCTTGTGGAGGCTACGGCGGCGGCTGCGGCGGAGGAGGCGGCGGTGCAGGGTGGGGGATCGACGGAGGGAAGGGTGGTGGTGAGGTTGGTGGTGGTGGCGGGGGTCTACGGTGGCGGTGGTGACGGCTGAAGGTGGTCGGAGTGGAGAGGGTGCTGTTAGGGTTAGGGGTGTTGGTGGTGCTGCGGGGGCTGCCGGCTGCGGAGGAGTGGTCGTGGGGCGGAGGGGAAGTGGTGGTCCGGTAGAGGGGGTCGGGGCGAGTCGAGTGGTGGTGGTGGTGGTGGTGCACGGTGGCCGGAGGCGGTGGTGGAGGTGGTTCGGGTGGTGGTGGCTGTGGTTGAGGGTGTTGGGGAGTTGGGTCTGTGGCAGCTGCCCACGGCGGAGCAGGCGGCCGGAGGTGGTGGGACTTGGCCGGAGGGGAGGTGGGGTAGGGGCGAGTCTGTCGGCAGGAGTTGGTCGGAGGGGGTGGCCGGAGGTGGTCTGAGGGAGGAGGTGTAGGTTTAAAAGGAGGGGGGTTCGGTTTATATAGGTTTTAGGGAGTAGCATTTTGGTAAATAGGGGGAAGTTTAGTGGCATTTGGGTAATTTAATAATGGCTGATATTTTCAGATATTTAGTGGGTCCTGCTTTGACACGTGTCAGGTGTAGGTTTACTGGCCAATGGGGTGATGCCACCTCACCTGGAAATTTACATAAAAATCCTTGAACTTTCACAAATTGCATAAAAGTCCTGAAACTGGTATTTTACGTAATTACGCAATTTCTCTTATTTAAAACACGGATTCCTAGAAATACTGAATTGTACAGAAATAAGGGAAAAAAACTGGGGAAATGTCTTGGAAAGTGTGGGGGTGAGCCTGGGCAGGGGCAGGGTCTGATTCTTTAGGTGATACGGGTCATCGTATTTATTAATTAATAAATACTGTGCACGGTGTTCACTAATTATTTAGGGGCAGATAGGGTCATAATTTTTCTACGGTGTCAATACACTAATTGTAGTATAATTAGAGTAGAATATTATCGTATTTTTGTTTGGACAAAATAGGTGCCTATTGGTCATCAAATCCCTAGGGATACAGAGATGGATAAAGAGCAGAAAATTAAATAGGAAATAAATACGTACGTTTGTAACGATATTTGTGCGACTAAAATGAAGCACCAAACAAGGTATCTGGGAGTTGCATAAAATGCAGAAAAAGTAGGCTAACATGTCTAGGGCAGGAATGTGAACTTTGTTTAGGGATAACAGGTAGTGTAATAATCTAATTAATTGTGTAATGGACAGGTGTACAGTCAATAGGATATGTAATAAATAATTTTTTAAAAAGTTTCAATAATTCTAATTTGTCAAAAATAATCCTAAATTACTGAAATTTGGTCGAGGGAGTTTACAATCTACCCTCCTTAGAATATTTCATTCTCGAAATAAAAACAGACATATAATGAGAATGAAATATTTATTTAGGACATATAATGATTGTGTTTGAAATATTGGACATACCCTGGTCTGAAAATAGATGGGGAAGACGCTGTCGAATATCCTTTTCTCGTTCCCAGGTGGATTCACCTGGTGCATGATGTCTCCATGCAACACGAACTAGAGGGATAGTCTGGCCTCGCAACACTTTCTCGCTTCGGTCCAGGATCTCTACAGGTTCCTCCTGGTATGATAAGCTCGGCCCGATGGTGATCTCTGAATAGTCCAGCACATGACTCAGGTCTGGAATGTACCTCCTCAGCTGAGATACGTGGAAGACATCATGTACTCCCTCCAAGGTCTGAGGTAGAGCTAGCCTGTAAGCAACTTCTCCGACGCGTTGCAACACATCGAAGGGTCCAATGTACCTTGGACTCAGTTTTCCTCTTCCTCCAAATCTGATAGTTCCTCTGGTAGGTGAGATCTTCAAGAATACATGCTCTCCCACTTGGAACTCTAGAGGTCGGCGATGAATGTTGGCCCAGTGCTTCTGTCTGTCTTGTGCAGCTCGTAGGTGTCCCTGGATCTTCTTTACTTTCTCCACCGTACGAACAATCAGTTCTGGTCCCAAGATCTGTCTCTCGCCAACATCGCTCCAGCATACTGGGGAACGATATTTTCTTCCATACAAAGCTTCAAAGTGAGCCATTTGAATGCTCGCTTGATAACTGTTGTTGTAGGAAAATTCCACCAGATGTAGATGATCTTTCCATGATCCGCTGAAATCAAGCATGCAGGCTCTCAGCATATCTTCTAGGGTCTGGATGATGCGCTCTGACTGGCCATATGTCTGCGGATGGTACGAGGTGCTGAACTTGAGGCGGGTACCAAGACTTTCTTGTATACTTCGCCAAAAGTAAGATGTAAACCTCGTATCCCTGTCAGATATTATGCTGACTGGTACTCCGTGCAGACGCACTATCTCCTTCATGTACATATCTGCCAAGACTTCTGTAGATTGTCCAACTCTGAAAGGTAGGAAATGAGCAGCCTTGGTGAGTCTGTCTACAATCACCCATAAAGTATTACGACAACTAGGACTTCTTGGGAAGCCCGTAACAAAGTCTATCGTAATGTGTTCCCATTTCCACTCGGGTATTGGGAGGGGTTGAAGTAGACCGGCAGACCTCTGATGTTCAGCCTTAACTTGCTGACACACCAGGCACTTGGCCACAAAGCGTGCTATCTCCCGCTTTATTCCATGCCACCAGTAATATTGTCGCAGATCTCTGTACATCTTTGTGCCTTCTGGATGTATAGAGTATGTTGAGCTATGAGCTTCTGACATCAGTTCCTTACGAAGTTCTCCATTTGGAACATAAAGACGATCACCACATCTTAGGGTCCCATCTTTGTGTATGCGATATCCTGTCTGGATTCCAGCCTCTGTTCTTTGTCGAAGCCTCTGAAATCTTGCATCTGTTGGTAGAGCAGCTTTGATTCTTTCGACCAAGGTTGATTGCAGCTGGTAGTTTGATAATTGGCCATCAATTCCTGGCATAGTGACCTCTATACCCAACTTTTCTAGATCTCTTAACAGACCTGGTTGGGTGATCATAAAGAATGCCGAGGGTCTTCTGCTTAGAGCATCAGCTACTACATTAGCCTTCCCAGGATGGTACTGGAGATCGATCTCGAAATCCGTTATCACTTCAAGCCATCGTCTTTGTCTCAGGTTTAAGTCTTTCTGAGTGTAGACATATTTCAAGCTTTTGTGATCGGTGAAAATCTCCACTCGTTCGCCGTATAGATAGTGTCTCCATAGCTTCAGGGCAAAGATGACTGCAGCAAGCTCCAGGTCGTGAGTGGAGTAATTCTTCTCATGAGTCCTCAACTGTCTTGAGGCATAAGCTACAACCTTCCTATGTTGCATTAAGACACAACCAAATCCTTTTTCGGATGCATCGCTATAGATTACGAAACCTCCGGATCCAGATGGTATAGTCAAGATGGGGGCAGTAGTCAGACGCTTCTTCAACTCATCAAAAGCTGTCTGGCATTCTTCAGACCATATAAACTCCTGCTCCTTGCGGGTAAGACGAGTAATAGGCTCCGCGATTCTTGCAAAATTTTCTACGAACCTTCGGTAATATCCGGCAAGTCCTAGAAAGCTTCTCACCTCTGAGACGTTGGTCGGGGTTGGCTATGTCTCTACAGATGAAATCTTTGCTGGGTCCACCGAGATGCCTTCTCCTGTGATAACATATCCAAGAAAAGTGACACGATCAAGGAAGAACTCGTACTTGCTCATCTTAGCGTAAAGGCTCTCCCGTCTTAACGTCTCTAGCACCAGCCTCAAGTGCTCTTCATGCTCCTCGTGGCTCTTTGAATACACCAAGATGTCGTCGATGAAGACTACTACGAACTGGTCCAGATATTGGTGGAAGACTCTGTTCATCAGGTTCATGAATACAGCAGGTGCATTAGTCAGTCCAAACGGCATCACCAGGAACTCGTAGTGACCATAACGAGTCCTGAATGCTGTCTTTGTAATATCTTCTCTCCGTACCTTGACCTGATGATAGCCTGATCTCAAGTCTATCTTTGAGAATACCACAGCTCCTGTTAGTTGATCGAACAGGTCATCAATTCTCGGCAAGGGGTACTTGTTTTTGATTGTCAGAGCGTTGAGGGCTCTGTAATCAATACACATACGATATGTTCCGTCCTTCTTTGGTATAAACAACACTGGTGCTCCCCAGGGTGATGCACTAGGACGAACAAATCCCTTGATCTGTAATTCCTCCAATTGAAGCTTCAGCTCGTCAAGTTCCTTCTTCGCCAGTCGGTACACATTTGAGGATACTGGTGCAGCTCCGGGTATCAGCTCAATAGTGAACTCTACTTCTCTGTCAGGCGGTAGGCCTGGCAATTCCTTCGGGAATACGTCTGCGAACTCTGCTACAATTGATGGGAGTGCTGTCTCCATCGCCATGTAAGCTCTAGGAGTCTGGCCTACTCCTTGCTCGATGGTACCTCGTGCGTATTCGAACTCCGGGTGTCCTGGTGGTCTAAAGATGATACTACCTTTTCGGCAGTCTAGGATAGCATTGTTCTGGATTAACCAGTCCATGCCTAAGACGACGTCAAAATTTGGCATTGGGAGTACTAAAAATCGCGCTCTTAGCTCTCTACTACAAACAACTACCGGGCATGTTTCAATAATGTTGGTAATTGGAACAATACCTCCTCCGGTAAGAATTTTCCAGCACTTAGGCAGTGGGGAAGTGGCTAGTTTGTGCATGGCTACAAAACTACTAGATATAAAAGACAGTGTAGCCCCAGAATCGAATAATGCGGTTGCAGGTAATGATGCAACTAAAATGGTACCTGTGATGGTTTTACCTTCTGGCTCTTCTGCAACTGCAGCTAACGCAAAGGCCTGTCCGTGCCTTTGTCCTCCAAATTGTTATCTAGCCTTGTTGAACTGGGCCTCTTGTGTAGCCAGGGGTGCTCCTCTCTGATAACCTCCAGATGTGGAGGGTAGCGTCTTCTGGGCTTGCGCTCCTGGCTTTTGCCCGTGCTGAGGTGCTGTATCTTTGCGTTGTGGGCAGTCTCTAGCCATATGCTGGCTAGCTCCACATACTAGGCATAATCCTAGCTTCTTTCTGCAGTCATTGGCAAAATATCCCTTCTTGCCACAAAAGTGACAAGTCGGAAGCTCCTTCTTCTGGTAAGGCCCCGTCGTCTGCTGCGTCTGATGTTGTGGACGACGGATAGGTCCTCTTGCTCCTTGCTTGTTTTTGGCCGGGAAGGTTGGATTAGAGCGTCTTGCTCCTCGGCCAATTGCTTCTTGCTCCCTTGCTTCTGTAAGAACCTCATTGTAGGAGATCCTTGACTGCGTCGTCGTGTACCTCTGGAGCTCGTAGGTGAGGCCATGGTGGAATCTTCTAGCCTTCTCCAGCTTGTTCAGTATCAAAACAGCACCGAAATGACTTAGTCTACTGAACTCCGCGTCGTAGGCATCAACAGTCATGTTCCCTTGCTCCAGGTGCAGGAACTGGGAGTATAAGGTATTTCGGACTGTTGCTGGGAAGTACTTGGCATTGAAGTGCTCCAAGAATTGTTCCCAAGTCTGGTCTTTGCCGACGCTACGCTCTATAGATTTCCACCAGTGATGGGCATTGCCGAGAAGTTGGGCCCTCACGGCGGTCATCCATAGGTCAGGGGAGAGTTGTGATCCTTCCAGCAGCATTTCGGTGTTGGAGATCCAGTCGGAGATCTCCTTTGGAGTTTCGCTGCCTTTAAAGGTCCTCGGGCTCATCTGGCGGAAGCCTCGGACTGTGCCTACTGGCTGGACAGGTGCTGGTGCCGGGGCAGTGGTTCTCTCCAAAGCCGTCATCAAAGTCTGTCGCAGGGCTTCAGTCTGTTGCCACTGAGACTGTCTCAGGGCCTCAGTCTGTTGCCATTGCGTCTGTAACATAGCTTGGAGGAACTGTAATATTTGAGGTTGACCCTCAAGCTGTGGTATCAGGACAGGAAGGGCTGGAGGTGGTGGCAAAGGTGTCTCCGCCTGCGGTGTTGGTGTTGTCTCTTGGTTAGAGTTCTAGTGATTGGACGGGGTTCCTTGGACACTTGGCGAAGGGTCTGTTGCTTGGTCAGTCCCATTATTCGCAGATTTCCCGGGTATGTCCATATTTCTGAAGAAAATAGAATAATTAGAAAAACACGAATGAAATAATAAATAATAATCAAGCAGGATGCAAATAATAAAATAAAATAAAATAATAGTTAAGGATGGTGTCAGTGTGGATGAGACCTAGTATTCCTATCCTATTGCAGGCTTGCTGGGCATGTCATCATACCACTAGCAATAAAAACTAGACCTGCATGGGCCACCACTAAACCATGTCACGCCCCAGTCCCAAAATGTCAGAAACTAGGCCACGTGTCACTGGCCAGCTGACACGTCACTAAGGGTTTAATCCAATATAATGGACCCAAAGAAACGTGCTACGCTGTCCTAAAATACTACAAGTCTAATACAGGTAATTTTATCTCATCCACAACAAAATGTCAGGAAAATAAGTACTGAATATATATAAAAGCTGAGTCTGATATAGTACACATCTGGTGGGGACGAGCCCACTACAAAAGCTAACAATAGCGCAGAAAAATAAGATAGACTAAGTAGCGTCTATCTGGGAAACAGCTCCATCTCCAGGTAGGCAAGCCTCTAGGGTCAGGCATACTCTGAGGGTGTCTCCTCTAGCTCCTCCTCGGTAGCACATCTAGCCTCCTGATCAGGTCCGTATACCGTGGGGTAGAAAGCCTCGTCTAGATCTGGCAGGGAACCAGGTCCTCAGTGGGACATAACAAGATACAAAAAAAATGATATGCCATGTATGTAAATACTGAATAAATAAATAAATAAACACAGGGTGCTAACCATCTAAGTGAAATGCAAATAAAGATCTTATAGTACGCATGGGAATGTGTCGGCTAGACATATGCTGACTTAATTCACCAATCGTGGTGACTGGCTAGTATATGTCTCATATGCCACCTGACTCAAGGGCACTCTGCAATCGACCATCTCCGAGGAGCATGGTACGAAGGTATAAAACATACAAGGAGGGGGTGTCCCATACGTCTACTAGTTATCTTTCCCACTCAATGTAACTAAATGTCAAGTCGTACTTTTCCTGATTTATTGCTAAGTCGTGATGCTGGTCATACGTACTGGTAGCTAATCAAATACGCAGCTCGCATCCCAATATGTATTGCAACCTTGTTGCGTATTCCCGTGATAGGGTCTAAAAGAATATCAGGATACCCTCACAGTTATTTGGTAAGTCTATAAACTAAGTTATTTACACTATGTGTCAACGTATTTGTTGACTGTACCCAAGGCAATCTCAGGTACTCATATTCATATGAAATTCAGGAACAATAACATAAAAAAATATTTTGAATTTAAATAGTAATCTTGGCAAGGTATACTTGCCTACTCCCTGATTATGCGGAAAACCTGATCTCACAGTCAGGTTTGAAGGTGCTTGTGACAGGGGGTCACTGGCTGTGCTGGAGATATTTTCTGTTAAAACATACAGGGTTCGTGAATATCAGGGGTATAATATAACAGTACATAAATACTTATGTACATATATGACAATATATATATAGAATACACATATATATAGAGTATATATATACATATAGATATAGTATATAGTAGTAGTATATATATAGCATATATATATAATGCAGGAATGTAAATACGTATATCTATATACTGTATATCCAGTATTATATATATATATACATATATATATATATATATATATATATATATATATATATATATATATATATATATATATATATATATCTATATAATAACTATATGTATACATATATAGATAATACATATATATATATATATATATATATATATATATATATATATATATATATATATGTGTGTGTGTGTATATTTACATTCTGCACTTGTTTTTACTTTTTATATATATATATATATATATATATATATATATATATATATATATATATGCTGTATTATCCAGCACTACATTATATAGTATATATTATATATAGATAATATATATTTATAGATATTTATTTATACATATATATATATGTATATATTAAATTGAAAGACAGAGCAGAAATTAAATACATATATAAATACTGTATACCAGTATTATAGTATATAATATATATTATATATAGATAATATATATATATACATATATATATATATATATATATATATATATATATATATATATATATATATATATATATATACATATATATATATATATATATATATATATATATATATAATAAAATGGAAAGACATTGCAGGAAATATAAATACATATATAGATACTGTATACCCATTATTATATATTAATAATAATAATATATATAATATATTTAGATATACATAGATATATATATATACATATATATATATATATATATATATATATATATATATATATATATAATACAGGAAAGGAAATGCAGAACTGTAAATGTATATGTATATAATATATATAGTATTATATATAATATATAATATATATAGTAGTGTATATATAACACTGATTTATATATATATGTATAATTATATATATAAGTAATATAATACATATAATACATATATATATATAGATATATTAATATATATTATTATACATAGATATACATAAATATACATATATACATACATATATAATAGTAATATACATATACATTTATAATATATAATAGTAATATATATATACAGTATAAATATACTGTATTTATATAGTATATTAATAATATAAATATATTATATATTAACATATATATAAAAATACATATATATACATATATATATACATATATACATACATATAAGTATTTATACGTAAATACGTATAGAAAGGGTAGGGGGCATACCTACTGACAGGTGGGGCCCTTGGCTCGTCGCCGGCGGGAGAACGACGACGGAGGTGGCGGTGGCTGGCCGGAGGAGTGACAGCAGCAGTGGCTGCCAGCAACAGCAGCAGCAGCAGCAGCAGCTTGTGGAGGCTACGGCGGCGGCTGCGGTGGAGGAGGCGGCGGCGGTGCAGGGTGGGGGATCGACGGAGGGGAGGGTGGTGGTGAGGTTGGTGGTGGTGGCGGGGGTCTACGGTGGCGGTGGTGGCGGCTGGAGGTGGTCGAAGTGGAGAGGGTGCTGTTAGGATTAGGGGGGTTGGTGGTGCTGCGGGGGCTGCCGGCGGCGGAGAAGTGGTCGTGGGGCGGAGGGAAAGTGGTGGTCCGGTAGAGGGGGTCGGGGCGAGTCGAGTGGTAGTGGTGGTGGTGGTGCACGGTGGCCGGAGGCGGTGCTGGAGGTGGTTCGGGTGGTGGTGGCTGTGGTTGAGGGTGTTGGGGAGTTGGGTCTGTGGCAGTTGCCCACGGCGGAGCAGGCGGCCGGAGGTGGTGGGACTTGGCCGGAGGGGAGGTGGGGTAGGGGCGAGTTTGTCGGCGGGAGTTGGTCGGAGGGGGTGGCCGGAGGTGGGCTGAGGGAGGAGGTGTAGGTTTAAAAGGAGGGGGGGTTCGGTTTATATAGGTTTTAGGGAGTGGCATTTTGGTAAATAGGGGGAAGTTTAGGGGCATTTAGGTAATTTAATAATGGCTGATATTTTCAGATATTTAGTGGGTCCCGCTTTGACACGTGTCAGGTGTAGGTTTACTGGCCAATGGGGTGATGCCACCTCACCTGGAAATTTGCATAAAAACCCTTGAACTTTCACAAATTGCATAAAAGTCCTGAAACTGGTATTTTACGTAATTATGCAATTTCTCTGATTTAAAACACGGATTCCTAGAAATACTGAATTGTACAGAAATAAGGGAAAAAAACTGGGCAAATGTCTTAGGAAGTATGGGGGTGAGCCTGGGCAGGGGCAGGGTCTGATTCTTTAGGTGATACGGGTCATCGTATTTATTAATTAATAAATACTGCGCACGGTGTTCACTAATTATTTAGGGGCAGGTAGGGTCATAATTTTTCTACTGTGTCAATACACTAATTGTAGTATAATTAGAGTAGAATATTATCGTATTTTTGTTTGGGCAAAACAGGTGCCTATTGGTCATCAAATCCCTAGGGGTACAGAGATGGGTAAAGAGCAAAAAATTAAATAGAAAATAAATACGTACGTTTGTAACAATATTTGTGCGACTAAAATGAAGCACCAAACAAGGTATCTGAGAGTTGCACAAAATGCAGAAAAAGTAGGCTAACATGTCTAGGACAGGTATGTGAACTTTGTTTAGGGATAACAGGTAGTGTAATAATCTAATTAATTGTGTAATGGACACACACACACTTTCTGGGGATGAGCAAAGGAAATATAAACACTGTACATCTTAGTTGTCTTGCTGGAATAAGCTCTTGCTTAGACATAGTACTTTTTGAGAAACTTTCCATTGATCGGCATCATGAGCAAGTTTCTATTAGATTTTGTGAGCCGGTAGGCACCATTGTAGTATACCGATTCCACGATAAAAGGGCTTTTCCATTTGGGTTAGAATTTCTCGCCCGTCTTGTGTGTTATAACCATCGGTATTCTTAGTGTCAAGATGATGTCACCTACTTGGAATGTTCTTTCCTTGACTCGTTTGTTGAAATCTCCCGAAAAGAGTGCTTGGTATAACTCGATGCGCTGTTGAGTTAAGAGGCACTTCTCATCGTGTGCTTCCAACTCTTGTAGTCGTCGGCGGTGGTTATCATTATCTGTCAGCTTGTTAGAGAGGGCCACCCATAGTGGGGAAATTTGGACCTCTAGGGGGAGTACAGCCTCGCTCCCGTAGACTAGAGAGAACAACGTATTGCTAGTCGGTGTTCGGACCATCGTGCGATAGGCCCAGAGACACTCGCCTAGCTTCTCATTCCAGTCGTGCTTGTTATAGATGACACAAACTTCTTGAGAAGCTTTATGTTGGTCTTATTGAATGCTTCTGCTAGCCTATTAGCTGCTGGGTTGTAGGCAGTTGAGGATATATTCTGAATTTGGTTTTTATCGCAAAACCGGTAGAAAGCGTGACTTACAAATTATGGACCATTATCATGGATAATTCTCCGTGGTAAGCTGAAGCAGTATATGACATGATGTTTGAAGAAGCTGATCACGTTTGATATTTTTACTTCAGCAAGCGGAAGGGCCTCCACCACTTAGAGAAGTAGTAGGTTATGGAGAGAATGAACCGGTGCCCTTTTGACGACAGTAGGCTAATTGGCCCGATGATGTCCATACCCCATGCTTCTAACGGCCAAGAGGCAATCGTCAGGTGTAGGAACTCTGAGGGTTGGTGGATAAAGTTGGCGTAGATTTGATACATCATACATTTTCTCGTATAGTCGACGATATATGCTACCATTGTCGACCAATAGTAGCCCATACATCGGAGGCAATCCTGTAGCTTTGGGCCAGGTTGATGGGCACCACAAACACCATCATGAGCTTCACGGAGTGCTTGTTTTGCTTCCGCATTTAATAGGCATTACAGTAGGATTCCATCATATGAACGATGATACAATATTTCGGTAGTTGTATCGTAATAACATCGGCAAGAACGTCTTCCGGTGGAAGTGGCTTCCTTCGGGTTCTCGGGAAGAGTTCCATACACTGTGTAGTATATGAAATAGAGTCTCCAGTCTTGGACGTTGATGCATGTATCTGCCGAATAACTCAAACACATGCAGAGGTTGCTTTTTGGGCAGACCAGTTCTTGACCGACTACTATGATCAGTTGATGGATGTTAACCGGGACTGCCAAGGAAGCTGTGAGACTGGCAAGAGCGTCAGCCTCAATGTTTTATAGCCGCGACACATGCTGTATGAAGAACATGTCGAAGGTGGATCTTATACCGAGTGCGACTTAATGGTAAGGAATCAAGTCCTCATGCCGGACTTCTTACTCGCCCCTGACCTGATTGACTATCAGCTTGGAGTTGTCGTAAGCCTCTAGGTAATCAACTCCCACTTGTTTAGTAAGTTGGAGCCCAATAACGAGAGCGTTATACTCTGCTATATTATTGGAATACGGCTCCGTAAGTGAGTAAGCGCGGTGGATAACTAGATTATCAGAAGAAATAAATACTACTCTGACTCCAGTGATAATATCGCCTTTGGGCCCTATTCTTGATGCACCATCGAAGAATGTTTGCCAAACGGCCTCTACCATCGTCACATTGGAGTCCAATACTTCGTTTGGGATCTCGTTATAAATCTTAGAGGTTTCTGGCACCGGATGGGCTGCTAGGAAGTCAGCCAATGCCTGGCCTTTGACCGCCTTCTATGGAACAAATACCATATCGTATGATGACATCAGTATTGCCCACGTAGCCAAACGAGAATTAAGTGCCTCGGGCTTAGTTATGAGGACCCTGAGAGGATTAACTCATGAGACCACATGAATCATTTGTCCAACCACGTAATGCCGAGTTTTCTGAATAGCAAATACCAGAGCGAGGTACTCCTTCTCCACGGGGTTGTACCTATGCTCCACATCGACCATCATTCTGCTAAGATAATAGATGGCCTTCTTATGACATATATCACTCTTCTGGGCTAGTAGAGCATCGAGAGAGTGATCCATCACACGTACATAAAGCAAGAAAGATTTTTCTATGATTGGGGCCACCAATACTGGGGGGGTTTGAGAGGTACTTCTTGATGTCGTCGAACGCTCGTTGGCATTCTTCGGTCCAGACAAAGGAGACTTTCTTCTTCATAAGTCGAGTAAAGGGTTGGCAATGTCTAGAGAGGTTTGATATGAACTCCTGATGTATGACAATCTTCCTTGAAGGCCACGAAGTTCTCTGAGGTTCTTTGGCAGATGCATTTCAAGGATTACTTTGGTCTTGTCGGGGTCTATGTGGATACCCTTCGAAGTTATGATAAAACCCAAGAACTTATCGCTGGAGACCCCCAGGAATTATTTGGTTGGGTTCATCTTGAGCTGCTACACACACATCAGATCAAATACTATCTTCAGATCATGGAGATGGTCATCTTCGAAGCGACTTTTAAAGGCGATGTCATCAACATAATACTCGACTATCTTGTGCAGATGTTCGCGGGAGATGGTGTTCATAGCTCGCTGGTATGTCGTACCTATATTCTTTAGACCAAAGGACATGACTGTGTAGCAATATACCCTTACAAGTGTTCGGAATGACGTATGCTTTGTAGCCCGAGTATCCGTCCATGAAGGACATAAGCTCGAAACCACAACTGTTGTCGATTATTATGTTCGTGATTGGGAGCGAAAACTCATGCTTTGGGCATGCCATATTTAGATCACAAAAGTCTATGCAGATTTGGATCTTTCTGTTCTTCTTGACGATCGGCACAATGTTGGCCACTCAATCAGGATATTGCTCCTCGCGGATAACAGATAAAGCCGTTTACTATCAGTTTGTTCACTCCAGCTTCGATAGCATTCATGATGTTCGGACGGAACTGACATTGCTGTTATTTTACTGGCTTAGCATCTGCTAAGATATTGAGTTTATGGACCGGGATCTGGGGGTCCAATCCTGCCATATCCTTATAGCTCCAAACAATGATATCGATATACTCCCTTATGAGCTGTAGCAGGGATTAACGATCTTCACCGGATAGACTTTTGGTGATGAAGATAGGTTTCGAGGAGGATTCGTTGCCCAGATCGACTTGTATGACTTCGTCCTAAGTGAGAGGTTCCTATTGTTCAAAATGTAATTCCCCTTGTGAGTCTAAGTATTGTTTCCATGGTTCTACCTCAGAGATTTTGGGCAACTGGTCATCATCTTCTTCTGAGTGAGAAGACACCATGTTGATAGACAGTGTTCGCTTGAGCATATCTCCAATACTCATGTTAGAGTCCCAAGCGGAGGATCCCGAAGGGTGAGAATTCAATCCAACTTCCTCTTCTGAATCTTCAGGAGTTTATGGTGGTGTGACGTATCCTAGGCCGTGATGAGTTCGCTGGTAGTAGGCCTCAGATTTTCCTGCAGGGCGAGAAGACGTAGAGGCAGACGTTGACCCTTGCCGTAATTTAGGCTTTTGTCACTCTTCAAGTCACAGCCCATGTTCTGGATGATGCGCTTGGTTTGTGAGTTACAGCGGTACAGCTATATTTTACCGCTATCACGTTCCGGTTCTTCTGTAGGGAGGTCTCGACGACTCTCTACCTTTCCAAAGGTGATGGGTTTGTCACCCCTCCTTGTGGCCGGTACTATAAAGTAGGCGCCTCGACTTGGAAGAATTCGGTTCAAGGCATAGGTGATAGTTACTTGTGTGTCTAGTTGTAACCCTATACCGTATTCTAAAAAAAATTATACTCCAATGTGCAACATCAGAGTAGTTCAGAGGCAACCCTTTATTGATAAAGTAAGGTGTCTTGTCTACGGGGATTACATTATCTAGGGAAGGGATGTCAGCATGGATAGCCACGTATTCTCCTAGTTCATCTTTACTGAGATCTGCCTCAAGTGCGAGTAACGACTTCAGAGGCCTCTTACGAAGCTTTATGACCATAAGTTCGAAAGCAGTAAATTGTGTTGGATCCTCCTTTGGTGGTCGACTCAATCTCCGCAGGCAAACGACCAGAGGTTCTGGTGCCTTCTTGTGAAGTTTTACCATGAGGGAAGGGGCCGCGTTGGAGGCACGTCCTTTGATACAAACCCTCAAGGGTTTATTCGGTGTTGCCCTAACTTCTGCTTCATCATCGGTGTCGTTACCACCTTCGCCTTGGTGGACTTATTTGTACAAGATCGAGTCGGAGTAATATGCTTCGACTCCCTTGAACGGATCCACATCGGCAAACTCCGTCTTGACAATGTCATAATCGTCAACATACTTTAGACATTGGTGCAGAGTTGATGACACAATCATGTACTCGTGTATCCACAGACGTCCTAACAAGACGTTGTAGGATACGTCTACGTTTATGACGTAGCAAGTGACCTCTATTCATAAGTTGCCGATATAACATTTCAGGCGAATCTTTCCCAGAGGGTAGCTTCTTCCAACATTGAATCCACTGATAGTAGCGTTAGTTGTTGCCAGCCGATGCATTGGGATTCCCAAAGTCTGAAGCAAACTACGTGGGATGATGCTGAGAGACGAACCGAGGTCAATGTGCATCTGATCTACCTTGATGGCTCCTATATATCCTGTATTGTACAGAGGGCAATCATGTCTGTTATTTTTTAGCAATATGTCATGTTGCGAGAACGTGATGTTCGATATTGCCTCCATCATATTGTTATAGTGGGGGCACGCTATGGGGTCTTCGGCCGGCCGCTTGACCTGGGCCAGGTAGGTATCGACGTTCTGCAATGCGTCAATTAGAGCATCGCGAGTGTCTTTGGAGAGACGAAAGAGCTCAAAGAGTGATAATTTAGCTCGAGTATTGGCGGGTTAGGTTAATATGCTAAGTTGTAGGGCTTCTCCAGCCCCTGAGTTGTATCCTTCTGCAAAGGTTTGTCAAAGCGAGTCTCCTTCTGCTTGTGTGTGTCTGCTGCAGGTGGCTGGGATGGACCTGGATCAGATGCACATGTACAGTGGTTGAAGGAATAACATCTTTGGGAGCATTATAGTCGTGTTGGTAGGCGAGACCCGACCTAGTTGCCCCTGCTAGGGCTTCCACGGCAGAAGGAGAGACCATGTGGTAAACTTTGGACTTCCTTCCTTTGGACTTGGTGATAGAAGGTGTCGCCTACTGTATCATATCCTGAGCAAGATCCGGGTGAACACACATGACCTCGCCTAGCGGTGTGCTAAGAGGTACCAGGCCGGCTGCCTGGTTGCGAGATGGAGAGATATTAACAACCTCCATCGTTGCCCTCGGGATTGGGACAACACCATCTTGGGCCTCAGTTATTGGGAAGTCACCAAATTAGAGAGATGTTATATTGGCAACGACTGTCTTTTCCTCAAAGTCTAAGGTGAGAGCTTTCCCATATTGGATGGTTGTACCATTTTAACATGTAGCAGTCCCATGTTGGATGGTTGACGTACCACTGGTAGTGACAGTACTTGGGATTGTCTACCTTGTTTGCCTTATCAGGGCATTTGATCTCGGGAAGTCGGAGCTTGTTTCCCTTCATCAGCACGTCAACATTGCCATGACGCCATCGTCGTCGAAAGAATAAGTCTCTTTCGGTTTTGGAGTTTCTGCTGGCTTCTGATCCAACGTAGCAAACTTTTTGGACACGTTGATGGTAAGGGCCTGCTTCCATTTACTGTAACGGCCACTATTATTGTTGTTGTTGTTGTTGTAAGGACGCTTTCCCCTATCATCAGTAACGGGGATCTATATTCCTAGTAGTCGGGCGTACTTCACTATTATTTTCAGCAACGATATCACTTATGATCAATGCCATCCAATCCTTAAACTGAGTGGCGCCCGTCCAGAGCCTTATTATTGGAAGTAGATTTTTTTGGCATGTGTCCATCAATATGGACTCAAGATTGCCGGAGGATATTTTTAGCGTGGCTTGCTTGTATCGTTCTATGTATTCACGTACAGGCTCATTTTTCCTCTGGGTGATGTCCATAAGGGAGGACATCGTCATGTCCATTCCTCCGTCATAGAACCAGGCAAGGAAGAGACTTTTAAGGCCCTCTAAGGATGAGATACAATTATCCTGGAGGTTGCAAAACCAATTGAAGGCAACCCTGGACAATATCCCAACAAAGATCTAGGTAAGGAGGGCATCATCGCGAGGCAAATATCCCGTCATCATATCGAAACAATTCATGTATTGACGAGGAGACGTCTTCCTGTCGAACGAAATCATGGAGAAGGGCTTGTACTTGGGCGGGTACGCTATGTGTTTTCCATGCGAGGGGATATGGTTGTCGAATCCCGAGCTCGCGCTGTGTGTCCTGGTTGTTCATTGAGTCCAGTCGAGCTCGAAGTTCCCGTACTTCCCTCATTGAGTCCAGTCGAGCCTCTTCTACTACCGAAGGAGCAGACGATCCTGGCAGGGTATGATGGTTACTGGCTCGCTTGTGCCGAGGTTCTTAATGGTTGCGGGACCAAGCTTCCCTGAGCTCTAGCACCGTCTAAGTCAGAGACTACATCGAGGCACTCATAGTCTTCATCATGGCCTCGAGGGTCTCAAGGCACTGTCGATCGCTGGTGCCTTTATCGTCCTCCTCAGCCATGTAAACTGTCCTTACATGGGGAGAGACGAAAGGGATGGTAGATCTCTCGCTTTCTATCTCGGATCCTTGCATCGAGCTGTCATCAGGAAAGGCTGGTAGCATTACATCTTCTTCAGACTCAGAGTGAATACTACCCCCCCAATATTGGAATATGCTTCGCTTTCACGAGGGTGACTACCTCTAGGAATCTCAGCATATATTCCTTAAGAATTACTGTCTCCTCGGAACGACGAGTTATTATAGAGCTCTGGGGATTGCTACCCCCAGCTTGCATAGTCATCTTGGGTCTTGAGAAAATACTACACCCAATTGATGATAATTTTGTCTTCGAGCGGGTACCCAGGAACACTCCTTCTGTAAATACCGCTGCTTGCCTCTGCCTTCTCGACAGCTGGCCGAGAGTGGAGGATTGGAGGTATTAGACTTTCGACCTCCCTTCGTGGAGGGAGATCTCCAAGGAGAACAATATGAGGCAAAGGAAAACTCCTTTTCTGGCATTTGCACCTATTTTCTGGGACGTTGCTGGATGGGTGTATTGGCCCATCCGGTCTAAGTCAACTTAATTTTGATAGTTAACTAAACCATGCATTGATATGTCGCGATCTGAATCCTCAACACTAATTTTATATGTAGTATGTATTACGTCTATTCAAATGTAATCTTTTATTTATTTGAGTCTAGGACTGATGTAAGCTGAGTCGCACTGACAAATCCCAAGTACCTATACCCAGATACCTAGTCCACTCAAATGAACCAAAGAACCTATCCACCAAATCAGGCCATATTCATTTACAAAGTCTACCATACTAAGAGACCAAGCTCGGGCCGAATTCGTGCCAAACTCGGATCGAACTCGGTTACCCTTTTGGTATAAAATCAACTAGTTCAATAGCTCCTGATTTCTTGGCCCAACGGTTGGAAATTTGAATTAAACCCCATCCAAATTCTGACCGAATTATGTTTGCCTACACCCTATAAATAGGATTGGAATTCTTCATTCTTACTCACTCAACCATTCTTAAGTCTTCTATCCTATTGTGAGAAAATATCTAAAGCCTTAACTTTTCTATCTCAAAGAGCAACTCCTTAGCCTTCCTAGTGCCAAGTGCGATCTCGGTCTAGAAGTCTTCAGAGTTGTAAAGAGCTTTATTCCATCAATTACTCTCTCTCTCTCTTTCTCTCTCTAAGATGTAAAGTTGTGAGACTTTGGATCAAATCTCGTTGTTTAAAGAAGTGGCAAGCCTTCGGATTAAAGCTTGTGATTCGCTATTGGTGATTATAGTGGTTAAAACTCTGAGCTTGAGTTCTCGAGACTGAACTAGTCCTCTCAGAGGGAAACCAGTATACATCTTGGTGTTTGCATTTCCTTTCTCTCTCTACTTTACTTCTTTACTTTACTGTCTTTATATACAATGTTAGTTAGCAACTGCCTTCATTCTGATAATCTTAAATTGGGTAGATTATTTCGCTGCACTCTATTCACCCTCCTCTAGAGTTGTCTCACGGTCCTTCAATTGGTATCAGAGCTAGTTCTCTTGATATTTGGCTTAACATCCTAAGAGACTTATGGCAACTATTAGATCTATCAACACCAACAATGGTGAAGGCCATTCCACTAATAGGTCACCCTTATTTGATGGTACTAACTACACGTACTGGAAGACACGTATGAGCTTCTACCTAAAATTACTTAATTTTGACCTTTGGGCTGTAGTAGTAGAAGGATATAAGAAACCACCTAGAATAGTCATAGATGGTAACCTCGTAGAGAAGCCTCATGATAAGTACACAAACACCAAAAAGAAACAAGCTAGTCTTGATGCTAAAGCTATTAACGCTCTATTTTGTGCTGTAGATAGAATTAAATTTAACATGGTCACCACTTGCGGAACTTCACACAAAGTATGAAAACTTCTTAAGGTCACTCATGAAGGAACCTCCCAAGTGAGGGAATCAAAAATAAGTCGTCTAACACAAGAGTACGAAGCATTCAAGATGAATTAAAATGAGACGATCACTCAAATGTTCACGAGATTCCTTGACATCGTCAACCCTCTATTATCACCTGGCAAGGAGTACAGAAATCACGAGAAGATTCTTAAGGTACTCAGGGGACTCACCAAGAATTGTAATTCCAAGGCCACTGCAATCATAGAAGGGAATGATCTTACCACGATGAATCTTGAGATGCTCATGGATAAGCTGATGACTCACAAGCTGGATCTCAAGGAATTTAAAGAACCCACTCCCAAGGAGAAGATGATTGCTCTTAAGGCATATCACAAAAATGTCACCAACTATAACTCCGACAAAAATGAGTCTCAAGATGAGGGAGTTGCCTTGACCACCAGAAACTTTAGGAAATTTCTAAAACTTGAGCAATCAAATAAGAAAGAGCCTACTAACAACAGTGATGAAGAGCCTATATGCTACAACTGTAAGAAGACATGGCATATAAAGAAAGATTGTCCAACCCTAAGAAAAGAAAATCGCCATAACTACTCATCGAGAAGAACATCATCACGGAAATATGCAAATACTATTATTTGGCACGAAAGTGAAGCTAATGAATCCGAAGAAGAGAATCCTCGAGAAGCAGCAAACCTATGCTTTATGGCATTAGCTGATCAGGTAACGAATAACAACTCTTATGATGATTTTACTTTTGATGAACTCGGTAATGCTTTTAGTGACCTGCTTGATGATTTTAGGAAACTTAGAAATAAGTACAAGCATGCTAAGAAAGATGTTCAAGAATGTCAAACTGAAATAGAGAGACTAACATCTCTACTAAGTGAAGTAAATGATATCTCAAACGATTCAAACGAGAATTTTAGACTTAAGCTTAACCTCCACGAGGCACTTGCCAGCCTTGACAAGAGCTCTCAGGAGAACTCTAAACTTAAGGAAGAACTCGAATCTGAAAAGAAGTATTGCATTGTTGCATGTAGGATAGATGCTCTCACTACTAAATATGATGTAGTATATGCTACCTCTAAGAAGTTATAGATTAGATTGGGTAAACAGGTTGAACAAACCTCCACCCAACCTAACACGAGATACGTAGCAAGACAAAAGAACACTCACAGCTATGCTCCTACCTACACGCATAACAGTTCATGCAATCATATGTTCAGAACACATTATACACATAGAACCAAACATAATCATGTATTCTATTTAAATATCCACGAAAACCACACAATCATGCATTCTATCCACATAGAACACAAAGAACTACTTCACACAATCAAATCTATCATGCTGCACCAAGCACCAATCATACAGCTATATGTCACTACTGTGGTAAGAAATAACATATAGCTAGATTCTGTAGAACAAGAAAATTAGTAGATATGAATGTTTATGCATGGGTACCAAAAACTAACACAGCAGGGCCCTCAAGGAAATGGGTACCAAGGGTTACATCTATAACTCGTTTTGTAGGTGGACCAACCCTCTCATGTTAGAAGCAAGTGGATTCTTGATAGTGGTTGCTCACGATATATGACTGGTGATGTTAACCTATTTGTAACGCTATCGATGAAGAAAAAAGGTTATGTCTCCTTCGACAATAACCTCAGAGGATACATAATTGGTAATGTTAATATGGGTGTTCCTCCCTATCCTGTCATAAAAGATATTTGTCTAGTAACGGAATTAAAACATAACCTACTCAGCATCAGTCATCTAGCTGACAATGGTTATGGTATTAACTTCTTTAAAAATAAATGTTCTATTTATGAAAGATCCAGTGGTAAGGAAAGCTTTAAAGGGATCAGGAAAGACAATATATATATATATATATATATATATATATATATATATATATATATATATATATATATATATATATATATATATATTCTATCTTGCAAAAGATACTGACAATGCAGGCAAATGTCTATACGCCAACAAAGATGACAGTTGGCTATGGCATATGTGTCTAGGACACACAAACATGGACACTATTGCAAGACTATCCACAAAGAAACTCGTAAGAGGCTTACCAGAGATTACTTTCAAAAAAGATATGGTATTTGCTGACTGTAAAAAGAATAAAGGTACTAAATCTTTATTTAAATCAATCAACTCTGTAAGTACCTCTAGACCTCTCCAACTCTTGTATATGAACTTGTTTGGACCTAGTAGAGTCGCCAGTCTTGGCGGTAAGCTTTATGCTTATGTTATTGTTGATAATTTTTCTAGATACACATGGGTTTATTTTCTTGCAAATAAAAATGAAGCATTTTTTGAATTTGTCACTTTTTGCAAAAACGTTCAAAACAAAAAATATTTCATGATTACTCGTATCCGAAGTGATCATGGAGGCGAATTCGAAAATAGTGATTTCAAAAGATTTTGCAATGAAAATAATTTTTCTCATGAATTTTTTTGTCCTAGAACTCCACAACAAAATGGTGTTTTAGAGTGGAAGAATAGAACTCTTGGCGATATGGCTAGAGTCATGTTAAATCAGTATAACCTTCCGAAATACTTTTGGGCTGAAGCTGTAAGTACTTTATACCATGTTTTGAATATGGTGCTTATTCGACCTATATCGAAGAAAATCCCCTATAAACTTTGGTTTGGTAAAATCCCCACAATTAGTTACTTTATAGTTTTTGGCTGCAATTATTTTATTCTTAATACCAAAGATGATTTCTAGGAAAATTTTACTCCAAGGTCGATGAAGGTATTTTTTTAGGTTATGCCGCCAAAAGTAAAGGATTCAGAGTATTCAATAAGAACTCATTGACTGTTAAAGAATCAATAAATGTTACATTTGATGAACACAACACTCAAGCACTAAACGAAAGAGATGATGAAGGTAGTCAACTCGCAACCAATAAGATATCAGAAGATACAAATAGTACAAGTCATTCGAAAAGTCTGCCAAGGAGACTAAAGTTTTCCACAGATCATCCTGAAGACTTGGTAATAGGTGATGTATCGAAAGGTGTAAGTACACGTTCCTCAAATAGAGATATCATTGCAAATGTTGCTTTTATTTCTCAAATAGAACCTAAAAATACTTATGAAGCTTTTACTGATGAATTTTAGATTTCTGCTATGCAAGAGGAACTCAACCAATTTGAATGCAATCAAGTTTGGGAACTTATTCCTAAACCTAATGATTATCCGATCATTGGTACTAAATAGGTTTTTCGAAATAAATTAAATGAGGATGGTTCAATTACACGTAACAAAGCACGTCTCGTAGCTCAAGGATACAACCAAGAGGAAGGTATTGACTACGATAAGACTTATGCGCCTGTTGCTAGACTTGAATCTATCCGAATGCTTTACGCTTTTGCTAGTTTTCATAACTTAAATTTTTTTTAAATGGATGTTAAAAGTGCTTTTCTAAATGGAATTATCAAAGAAGATGTTTTTGTCAAACAACCCCCTGGTTTTGAAGATTTCAAACATCCTGACCACGTATTCAAGTTACGAAAGGCTCTATACGGACTCAAACAAGCCCTCGTGCTTGTTATGAACGTCTTAGCTTCTTTCTACTTGAAAACAATTTTTTAAAAGAAAAATTGATACTACCTTTTTTTATAAAATCTTCTGCTAATTCTTTGTTATTAGTGCAAATATATGTTGATGATATCATATTTGTATCTACTAATGAGATGCTATATAACGAGTTTTCTAAGTGTATGCAGAGTGAATTTGAAATGAGCATGATGGGAGAACTAACTTTCTTCCTAGGATTGCAAATCAAACAAGATTCACAAGGAACTTTTATCTATCAGGCTAAGTACACGAAGGATTTGCTCAAAATATTTGACATGGACAATGCAAAGCCTATCGGAACTCTAATGGCAACATCCACTAAGCTTGACCTTGATGAAAGCAGTAAACCAACAGACATACGTAAGTATTAAGGTATGATTGATAGTTTGTTATATCTAACTTCTAGTCGCCCAGACATTATGTTTGTTGTATGCCTTTGTGCTAGATATCAGGCTAATCCTAAGGAATCATATTTGTGCACAGTTAAGTGTATCTTTAGATACCTTAAATAAACTTTGTCGACAGGCTTATGGTATCCTAAAACTACGTCCTTTGACCTTGCTGGTTACTCGGATGCTGATTTTGCTGGATGCAAAGTCGATCGAAAAATCACCAGTGACACTTGTCATTTCCTAAGAAAGTCTCTAGTCTCCTAGTTTAGCAAGAAACAAAATTCTGTTGCATTATCAACAACTAAGGCAGAGTATATCACCGTAGGACGTTGTTGTGCTTAAAGTTTGTGGATGAAGCAAACCCTAGAAGACTTCAATCTGCACTATAAGAACATTTTTATTTTCTGTGATAACACTAGCACCATTAATCTCACTAAAAACCCAGTATGCCACTCACGCACTAAGTACATAGAAATTCGTCTTCATTTTCTAAGGGATCATCAATTATACGGAGATATTTGTTTAGAGTATGTGGACACGGAACATCAATTAGCAGACATCTTTACTAAACCTTTAACTGAAGATCGATTCAACTTTATCCGTCAAAAATTAGGTCTTTTGGATTCTGATAAAATATAAGAATCATAAGATGCTTTATAAATTTTTTGTCACACTTTTCAAAAAGTTTTAAATTTTTTGGATACAAGCCGAAAGGGTCGTTCTGTCAAAAAGGTATAAATAACCTTAAGCGATACGGTATTTAAGTGTCTTCGGACCACCGCTAGCTGGGATCCATCCCCTATAGCTACTCTAAGATGATTTAAACTCTTGAAAATGTACGATTTAAGTTCAGCACTTATTATTCTGCATTTATATCAAGTCAAGAAAGGCATAATATCGATTAAAGTTACATTGAGATTATGGAAATAAATGTCAACAGAATTCGGACCGAACTCAGTTAGTTTAATTCCAGAATATGCTATGTCATTTAATCTTCTTTCTAGTTTAGGTTTCTGCTACTCTATTTATAGATAATTTCGTTGCTCATTCATTCAGACCAACGAAAATTATTCCTCCTCCATAAATAAAATCTTAGTTTTTTCCCCTACATCCTCTCCCAATAGCCCCTAAAAGAAAACAAGATTCTTTTTTTGACTCTCTTTTCTGTCCCATTATGCCAAACTTAGGAGAATTCGACGGTTTCACTTTTTGAAGCCTCAAAATTTTAAATGATTGGTTTAATGACTTCTCCAAGAGATACATCTGTTTTGTCCATCCTATTGATTTTACTTCTCAACACAAAGACTATCTATCTACTCTTCAAAAACTTCAACTTAAAGAATTTGTTACGACCCGTACCAAAATTTACACCAATGTTATTCAAATATTCTATTGTAACTTAACATATGAACATGACACTATTTCATCTAGAGGTCATGGCATTCCAATTGAATTCAATGCCGATGACTTGGGTAAAATCCTACGTATTTTCGCTGATGGACAAACCTTAATCAACATTACGCAAATTTAATTCAACCACGACTTAAACCTATATTCTTTCAAAAATATTCTTTGTCACCCTCTTGAATGTCCACTTGGTAAATTTCATGCTAGATATTTGAATGGTCATTTCTTTGAAATGCATCGTATTATCTTTTCAACTTTTCTACCTAAGAAGACTTACTTTGATGAGGTCTCTTATCTGGAAATGTCAGCTTTATATCACTTGTATTTCGGCATTAACTTTAAAGTTTTTCAGACCATCCTATCTCAAATTGTTCAATATCACAAGAAATGGCGTCCACTACTATACGTCATGTACTTGCCAACATTTTCAGCTATTTCGATATTCTTTTGGATACTTGTCCAAATCTTGAGGAACATTTATACCTCAATAGAATTAGGAGATTTGAGCCAACTATGCTTCTACCTTATAACTCATCATCAAACTCCAACACTCATCCTGTTGATTTTGTCCCTCCTGTTGATGAACAACCCCAAACCTTAGAGTCTATTTTTAATATGTTGCGTGGTCGCTTCCACCAAGAAGATATATGCAATCGTGCTACTGATCATCGCCAAACTCTTTAGACTCAGGCTCTTGGCAACACTTTGATAGACATCCAGTACACTCAATCGAAGCACCCAGTTGGACCTTTTCCAACTCTCCGAAATCCAAATTAACAAGGATTTCGTATTGATCACCCTTATGTTCAGCGATATTTGGATCCAACTGATGCATTCTTTGATCCAAACAGAATAGTTGAACCAGATGATGAACCTGACAACTAGTTACTCAATGGATTTAATTGTTTAAAAAGTTTACTTTTAGATGCTCTATATGATATTTTCACTACACATCCACTTTTGTATGTTTTCTTTCAAAAGAATAAAAGTTTAAATGCAATTTTTATTTTGTCATTTTATATTATCCTATATACACTTTACTCTCTTATTTTTCTTGTCAGCTCACCGATTTAGGGGGAGCATGCCATTTCGATCAAATAACAACGGGGGAGAAAGACATACATGATACTAATATACAAGACGATACTTGACAGACATTGTCTTTAGCATATCAACTGCTCCATAGTTACGGGGGAGCCTTGTATATCAAAGACTTATAGTATCATTCATAGTTTATCAATAATCAAAAGGGGGAAATTATTGGCCCATCCGGTCTTAGTCAACTTGATTTTGATAGTTAACTAAACCATGCATTGATATGTTACGATCTGAAGCCTCAACACTACTTTTACATATCGTCTGTATTATGTCTATTCAAATATAATCTTTTCTTTATTTGAGTCTAGCACTGATGTCACGTCCCAGTCCCAAAATACGTAGGACTAAGACACGTAAGCATGCCAGCCGGATGGTTATGGCACTCCAATATATGGAAACCATAACGCATATGTACGCTGTATTATGAATATCAATCCACAAGTGGTATAAATCTATCACAAGTCACAGGGTATAACTAAATCTCATCCACAGAAAATTAAATAGAAATTAAATAACCATTATTTATGAAACTAGATCTCAATATAAAGTATCTAAAGATGATAGTTGGATGAAAACAAATCCACTACCAACTCGAATATATAAGTGCAACACAAAAAACACAATATAAGAATATCAACTAATAATCCCGGGGCTCGAAGGGAAGACCTCCTCGAATATAAGTAACCAGTCCAGATCTGCGCTCCTGCGAATACTCATGAACATCTACACCTGGAAAGGGACCAGGTCCTCAGAGGGACATAACAAGATACATAGAAGCATGCCAATAAAGTACTAAAATAAATATCCAATGGGTCGCCTAACCATCTATGTGAATGCAGTTTGAGAACAACTTTCTAACAAGTTGGCTATCTGGCTAAAATGGCATTGGCATGACTCTCTCGGAGAATCAGGGGCCTAAAAAGTATGTCGTCTTTTGAACGACAGAGGCCGCCTAATAATATATAATATATAAGGGTCATCACCGCCCGTATCTCCAGCGGAGCTTCCGGGTTACAAAAGGAAAGTGCAAAGGAGCCCAAATACGGTACTTATTGTTCTCCCCACCCCATGCTCCAAGCATGTCACATCCATGACATGATTTGGTTCATAGCCTATCTTTAGTACAATGGTCCAACCCTACAACCAAACAAGGACAAGGATTGGACCACCGTACTACAATAGGCTATGTCCCTGAACTACTAATAACTGCTAAGTCTTCTAGCATGCAAAGTTTCTAACAGCAGTTATCCCTAACGCACGGCCATACATACAGGAGGCCAGACCTGTCACGCAGTCCGTGATCTATATGAGACTAACACTCGTGTAAGAAATGTGTCACGGCCAATAAAACCTAATGATGCTTCATGATAATGGGGCGGTCTCATAAACAAGGTCAAATGCATATACATAATAAAAACATATCACGACGATACCGTCGTTGCAACCAAGTTTTCTTGGACGCGCAGTTTATATAGTAGTTAAAATACATGAACTAAATGACAGAAATAAAGATGCATGCAATATATGGAATATGAATAATAGTACAATGGCAAGGTATACTTGCCTGGCAAGAAAGCTGCGATGTACCAATAACCTGCTCCAGAAGTCGCACAGAATAATCTAATATCCTATGTACATATAATATAATACAATACAATCATTAGTCATTATACTAACACATACACAACCACATTTACACTAGACTCAGGGGGTACACTAGGGGTAACACGGGTCAACTAACATGGTAATTTGCGTGTTAAATTACGCAGGTGTCACATCTTCAAGTGTTGTACACAATCAGACCGTCAACTAACATGTGTCTAAGCCAGTACGTTAATGTACGCAAGGCAGTCAATTCACAAGAGGGTCAACATGGTCAAGGTAAGTACGGGACAGTCCACAGTGTCCTAGGGTCTTACAGTACATACATAGTCATAATTATTATTTAGCATTTAATTACTTACAATATACATATATACCATATATATATATATATATATATATATATGTATATGTATATATCAACCAATAAGTATACGTATACCAAATTGAATAGTATACATATACTAAATATATATATACATATATCAAACTGAATAATATACGCATACGAGTACGTGTACGTAACACTGGGTTCACTGACTCAGGGTCTGATGTCAACTGACTGTGGTAAAGCAATACTAATGTCCTACTGGCACACACACAAGTACACATAAAAAGGAGAAGGGGGACAGGTTCGAACCTCGGGGTACGTGCACAGGCACGAGGATGAGGTTGACGACGATGACGATGATGATGATGGTGGTGATGATGATGATGATGATGACGACGATGATGAGATGACGATGATGATGATGATGGGGTGATGATGATTAAGGATGATGATGTGATGATTAAGGGGTGATTAAGGTTAAGGTGTTGAGAATGAATGGTGATGATGATGATTTGAGATGATGATGATGGGTTGATGATGATGATGATGATGGTGATTGTGGGCTGCCGGAGTCTAGCCAGGGGGGCTTCTCCGGCGAGTCGAGGGGAAGACAGGGAGTAGGGAGGTGTTATGGGTGGTGGTGTTTCAGTCGAGGGGAGAGGGAGGTCCGACGGTTTACAGTTCAGGTGGTGGTAGTGTTGCTAGTGGTGTTGCTGGTGGTGTGGTGATGTTGCTGGTGGTCGATGATAGGATCTCGACGGCGTTCAGGCGAGGGGGAGATGGCCTGCAGGCGGCTCGGGTGATGAGAAGAACGGGGAGGAGGAGAAAAAGAAGTCGAAGAGGGAGAGGAGATGGTGGTTCGGTCGTCCAGGCGGTGGCTGGGATGTGTAGGAGAAGAGAGAGAGAGGTGGAGGTGAGGTGGCTCGAATGTGGCTCGATATGGAGGTACATGAGGAGAGGTCGAGGTGTTGGCGGTGCTGCTCGGGTGCTCAGGCGGGGCTCATCGAGTTGCACGGCAGCTCGGGGTTGGGTGCAGGCGTCGGGTTCTTCGGCGGGTTGAGGATGGGGGTGAAGATGAATGAACAGGGAAGGAGGTCGGCTGTGAGGTTTGGTTGGCTGGGTCCTCAGGCGGAGGAGAGGCTACTCCGGCGAGGGGGACTGGCCAGGGACGGGTTACTTCGACGAGATCTCCGATCAGTTGGCCGGGGAAGAAGATGAATAGTAGGTTGGGGTGGTGATGGGAGTCGGCTAGATTTAGGTTGGTTTTGGGTTTTGAGAAAATAAAGAAAAAGAAGAAAAAGTTGTATTTATACACATGTAAGGGGGTTTGGTTTGACCTAGGAAAGTTGGGCTTCGTCAACACCTCTTGGGGTTGGGCCTTGGCCTCACATGGGGGTGTTTGGGAGGGCTATATTTTATATTGTTTTAAAATGCAAGGAGAGGATTAATGAGGGGGCGATGTTGTGCGTTGCACATTTCGAAAATTATGGGAAAAATTTTATGTGAAGGGAAAAATAGGTTTCTTTATGTATTGTCCAATGGTGTGGACACCTTAATGCATTTTTGCATAAAAGCGTCCAATAATTAGAAAATTGCACAAAGATAGAAATTGGATTAATTTTATTAAAATTAACGCGCAAGGTGTTCTAAAATTAATTAGAAGTATATGAGGATAAAATTAGGTGGGACACAAGTGTCATGGACAAAGAGGGCTCAGAGTAGAATTTTATCATAAATTAGGTTGTACGAAACGGTCAAGATTGTGTCCCCAATTTCGATTGGAACGCACAAGGGTATAAAATTAGAATTTTATTTAGAATTAATTATAAACGTCCGTGACGAATATTGTGCGACTAAAATGTAGCACAAGAGAACATAATTATAAGTTACACAATGGTTATGATAGAAGGCAGTCATGTCTAGGAAGAGGATGTGAAGTTTGTAGGAAGGCAATGGCTAGTGTAGTGCTCCAATTATCGAAGCAACGGTAAGGTGCGCTATGTGATATAAATCTTGTATAATTAAATAAAATGTCGTGTCCTATTTCCAATTGGATACAAACTAGCCCTAATTTCACTATCTAAGCCAAGTAGGCCTAATTTTGGGTGAGAGGGTTTACAATCTACCCAACTTAAAATAATTTCGTCCTCAAAATTAAACTAGGGTAGGGTTTCTCTATCTAATCTCACTTGATCACTATCTAAAAGAATTATCTTCAAGTTTAACAATGCAGTTTCTACCCAACTTAGAATTTATCCATCTATCACATAAGGTTATACTTCTAAGAAAACTATTCCTCAAATTATTTAATCATGTCGTTCAATCCTCAAAAGTTTTTAACACTGACATATCACCTATGATATGCCTTAATCAATTATAAAAGAGAGTCACCCAGTCATGTGATTAGCCTATGGGGTATATCTAGTACTATCAATGTAACCCAAGCACGAGTGTTCGTCTTTCTTAAATAGGAGAAGATGGAGAGCAATAATAAAGAATTCAAATTAGGGGTAATAGAATACAAGTATGGGGATCAAGGCGGTTAGAGAGTTCAAATGGGAATTGTTAAGGCAGTTGTGGATTAAAATTCTATTTGGTAATTTCTTATTCGCATGCTCGTATCAGTATGGTTATGTAAATGATATGATATGCTCTGACATATCTAGAGGGCAAGTATATTTGTCTACTGGTCAACTATATATCTTAATCCACGTAAAGTAGTATTGTGAAGGGCGAACCAAGTGCACTAAGGCTAGCTAGACCTTAATACACTGATTCCGAAATGTATTAGTGTGTCGACCCACTAATACATATGTCATGAACAAGCTCGATAAGGAATAAGCTTACAAAAACTAGGCTATAATAGCGGCATAAGTCAAGGTAGTACATAAAATATAAATACACTGGATCATGATGAAAGAAGGTACATAATAATTCAAGTTCACAAAAAGATAAGACTCTACAATCTCTACAGTTGTCATACTAACTCCTTGTCTAAGTCGCTAGTCGACCAAATAGGGTATGGGCCTCTAAGTTCTACAGTCTGGATAAGCAATATCTTCTTATGGAAGCCTATAGTTAAGGTCATTCAATTATACTTCAATAATATATAAAAAGGACTATGTGATACTATGTTGTGAGGCATACTATCCAACTTAAAACAATAAACTAGTACTGTGACAGTCTTAAAAGAAATTCTACAAGGTAACTTTGCACTTGTAAATAGAGTAGAACTCTTATTAGGGTATACGAGAAAAGATCTTGGTATCTATTAGGGTCTCCTATTGCATTATATAGGTAATGGTCATCTTAAGTCTTAATCATTGTGCTTATAGAACAAGTGTCACTAGTAAGAATGGAAAAGTTACTGGCCATTAAGTGAGAGAGGATATAACTTGTATTGAGTTATGGATACAATTTACGTGATCTACAACTAAAGATAATCATCAAGTCACAGTCTACCAGAATAACTCAAACTTATCGAGCTTTAACTACTAAGCACATAATTTAAAATTCAAGATTAGAACTATAGCCTTAGCAAACTATATATCCTAACATAGAATAAAATCACTCGGTCTACAATCAGAAGTGTCAAGTGGCACGAGTTGAAAGATGAAGAAAAGAAGAACGTAATTTAGTCGTCGCACAATTAGCGAACGTTAAGGTTGCAGAGGAATAAGATATGAACTTAAATAGAAAGTCTCTAGGTAGTATCATGGTTTTCTAAGGAATAGGTAGGATGCTACTCTTCTGTGTTCGGGGTATGATCGAGGAAAACATTACATTCATTCCTCTTAGCTTCCTAAGGTACTGTTCTTCTAATATTAAGACAAGAAGCTAAATTTAAAGTCCTCTAATACTATCTTACTATGAAAGTTAGGTTTAGTCCTAATATTCAATTTTGGATTTCTATTGGTTCCTCAATGCTAGGGTCAAACAATATGGTTAAATTTTTAACTAACCCTAGTAGTGTCTATACTATCTCAAGTCATCCCTAATTATCAAGGGATAATGGTCAATCCATCTACAGGTAAGGGTGCTATGGTTCATTAAGTATTCTAACTCATTGATGTGTCAACACTCTAGTTGTACTCATAATAGGAATGTTACCCTACTTATTATCTAACAACAGGGACTTCTATATTCTAGGAGGGAGCTATACTCAAGGAACTATTAGGAAGTACATGAATCAAGCATGATGCAATTATTTAAATAGAACAGATTGGAAGGAAGATGAGTCATAGTCAAATATGGATGAGATCCTATACTCTAATCCTATTTGCAGGCTTGCTTGGTACAGTAACGTAACCAAGATAATATACTCTCGACCTGCATGGGCCACCACTAAAAATATGTCACGCCCCAGTCCCAAAATACATAGGACTAGGACACGTAAGCATGCCAGCCGCATGGTTATGGCACTCCAATATATGGAAACCATAATGCATACGTATGCTGTATTATGAATATCAATCCACAAGTGGTATAAATCTATCACAAGTCATAGGGTATAACTAAATCTTATCCACAGAAAATCAAATAGAAATTAAATAACCATTATCTATGAAACTAGATCTCAATATAAAGTATCTAAAGATGATAGTTGGATGGAAACAAATCCACTACCAACTCGAATATATAAGTACAACACAACAAACACAATATAAGAATATCAACTAACAATCCCGGGGCTCGAAGGGAAGACCTCCTCGAATATAAGTAACCAGTCCGGATCTGCGCTCCTGCGAATACTCATGAACATCTACACCTGGAAAGGGACCAGGTCCTCAGAGGGACATAACAAGATACATAGAAGCATACGTAAAGTACTGAATTAAATATCCAATGGGTCGCCTAACTATCTATGTGAATGCAGTTTGAGAACAACTTTCCAACAAGTGGGCTATCTGGAAATGGGATTGGCATGACTCTCTCGAAGAATCAGGGGCCTAAAAAGTATGTCCTCTTTTGAACGGCAGAGGCCGCCTGATAATATATAATATATAAGGGTCATCACCGCCCGTATCTCCAACGGAGCTTCCGGGTTACAAAAGGAAAGTACAAAGGAACCCAAATACGATACATGTTGTTCTCCCCACCCCATGCTCTAAGCATGTCACATACATGACACAATTTGGTTCATAGCCTATCTTTAATACAATGGCCCAACCCTACAACCAAACAAGGACAAGGATTGGACCACCGTACTACAATAGGCTATATCCCTGAACTACTAATAACTGCTAAGTCTTCTAGCATGCAAAGTTCTTAACAACAGTTATCCCTAACGCACGGCCATACGTACAGGAGGCCAGACCTGTCACGCAGTCCGTGATCTATATGAGACTCACACTCGTGTAAGAAATGTGTCACAACCAGTGAAACCTAATGATGCTTCATGATAATAGGGCGATCTCATAAACAAGGTCAAATGCATATACATAATAAAAATATATCACGACGATACCGTCGTTGCAACCAAGTTTCCTTGGACGCGCAGTTTATATAGCAGTTAAAATACACGAACTAAATGATAGAAATAAAGATGCATGCAACATATGGAATATGAATAACAGTACAATAGCAAAGTATATTTGCCTGGCAAGAAAGCTTTGATGTACCAATAACCTGCTCCAGAAGCCGCGTAGAACAATCCAATATCATCTGTACATATAATATAATATATTACAATCATTAGTCATTATACTAGCACATACACAACCATATTTACACTGGACTCAGGGGGTACACTAGGGGTAACACGGGTCAACTAACATGGTAATTTGTGCGTTGAATTACGCAGGTGTCACATCTTCAAGTGTTGTACACAATCAGACAGTCAACTAACATGTGTCTAAGCCAGTACATTAATGTACGCAAGGCAGTTGTTTGATGATAAATAGAAGAATGAAACTAGGTTTATACGAAATCTTTTCTTTGTTTACAATCAAGAAAAAAGAGTACAATTAATCTTATACGAGGATGTTAAGTACAATAAAAATGATTCTGGGGAAATATTGCTATAGGAGTCTGATCTACAGTCGATCACTTTGTCCCTTAGACAACACGATGATGAAGAAGTACTGTAGAAGAAGAAGAAGCTCCAAAGATTGCAGGAGGGATTGAACTTTCATAGCCAAAGTTGTCAATCAACACTCTCTGTATGTGCTCTCTCTCTGATCTCTACCCTTTTTGACCATGTTCTCCTGTGACCGGAAGTCTCTATTTATAGAAATCAGCCACAGTAACTATCCAGTCGGCGTAGAAGCCAAACTGTGGAGAGAGTTGCACCTTTTACGCGACGGTTATAATAACTGCTACCTACGTTTGAATGATCTCCTGAATCCGCATGTGACGCATCCCATTATGAGGTAACGCGTATAACTGCTTCTCAAAGACCATGACATGCAAGCCACGTAGGTAACTGCCCCTCGCGTAAAGATGGTTGGCATAAAAGCCAAATAACTGTCTTATAGGCGTAAAGGCCAAGTAGCTATCTTGTTGGCGTAAAAGCCAAATTCTGCGTAAAGCTTGATGCTGCATAAATAATGGGTACCCAGCGTAAACTAGCCAATTATCCTTCCTGACTGAGGTCTTGAGCGTATTCTGGGCCAAATAGCCTTATCACATACCTTGCAAATATAGCCAGAGTTGGCGTATTTCGAGGAGATAGCATACGGCGTACTCCTATAGTTAAAAATAGCCTGGTTGGCGTAACATACAAGGATGGTGATGTGAGCGTATTAGCCCTAATTTTAGCTCTCCTAGTCATTAAAAATAGAATAAAATCTCATGCATTAAATGCAGAGATCTGCCCCCATCTCGCGCATTAACTGCAGAGATGAGTTCTGTACGAAGAACAGCTTTTGACGTGGCGTCTGATTTCGTCTCATCTTTAGCGTAAAGGCTCATTTCTGCCTGTGTAAAATAGGCAGCGTATTCCTTGAGTGCGTAAAAATGACTTGTATCAAGGATATGTCACTAAACGACAACCTGGGCCTCTGTGCAAAATCATTATTACAACCGTCCTCTCGATCGTCGTGTAGTACTCTTTGTCAGGAGTCAGGTTCACTGTTCTGTCTGACAGGTTCATTCGAGGAATACGAAGAGTTTCTCGTATAACTTTACGCTGCATTAAAAGCATACATAGTTTACGCCGGTGGGAGGTGTAGCTACCTTTTTACGCCAAAACAGTCTTGAAGCGCTGCTTTACGCAGGCAATTCTGAAGTCATATTTTACGCCACACAGCGCCGAAGCTTCTGTTTTACGCGTGCTTCATGCACGTTGCGGGTTTTACGCATATAATACCCCAGCGTATTTTTCATGCTTCTATAAGACCCCCTTCAAAGTTTCAAATTCCTCGTAATTTGAAATACTTTGAATGGAGCATGAAACGGTCAAATTTGACTCGTTCTGCGAGGCTGATTTCTCGGCAAATTTTAGGAAGTTGTTAGGATTTGATATGTTCTCTTCTGCCTATATAAAGGCGAGTGAGTGAACCTATTTTTCCACACTTCCTTCACCAAAAAGATGGTCGCTGAGATTCATCGGGCTGACTTGAGGAAGAAGAAGATTATGCTCTTCCAGCATATAAGGAGCCATAAAAGGAGGCATCTTCGAGCAAATATCCTCTGCAACGATGGATCATGGAAGGATATCATAGCTTCCTTTGATCGGGATAATCAGCAATTTTATATGGCAATTCATCCAGGAGAGAGGAAGGGTCTCATCGGACCACACAACTTGCTAGCTGTATTTTCTCCTATTATGAAGCTGGACGTAGGTAGGCAGTTTGGCCCTGTCTTCTAGTATTGTGTTGGGTCTGAATCCCTAACACAATTCTAGGGCATGTCTGCCATGGCGTATGGAGGGTAGGCTTGAATAAAACAGGCCCAGTTTTGTATCCTCCCGCCATTAATCATTTTCTTGTTCATCGGCCGTAGAAGCCGATGAAGTACCGTAGAAGAAGAAAAAGATCTCCACCAATATGAGAACCTGGCACAGCAGATTCCCAGCGTGAACTTTAATGAGAAATCCTTTGTAAAAAAAGGATTTCCATCATATGTAATCATAAAAATGAAAAATTCTTTGTAAACTGGATTTCCATCATATGTAATCATGATTAATAAACTTGTCTTCTTCTATGCATTGCTGATTTGCCATATTTGCTGTGAGAAAGTCTGATAATATGCAGCTTCGACACGTCTGAATAATTTTACACTGACTCTGATAAACGATTATCCAGTCTCGTCCTAACTTTTATGCGTAATAGAAGATGCGTAAAAAGCTCTTTAGCATTAAGCTGCCTTGAAGATCCAGCTGTCATGCTATTTTTGGACGAGGAGTCGCATAGAATTCTGAACTATCACTTCTTTGATACGAAGAATTTCTGTTCAGACCATCATCTTCAAGATTGGTTTCCCCGAAAATCCCTCGAAATAGGGCAAGAAATGTCCGCCGAACGGGCCATACTTGAACTTAGATGTTAAGGATTCTGGCTAAACTTCGAATGAACTTCCAATGGCCCAAGAAGAAGAGTCATCTTCAATGCTGACATCTGTGTATTTCAGGCACTTGGAATATTTTGTAGCCAAAAGGGAGCATTTTCTGCGTAAACCCTTATAATTGGCTTTCTTGAGTATAAGACCCAAATTGTCAAGATATACGCGTATCCAGTCCTCTGTAATTTTAAGATATACGAAAAGTCATAGATCCGTAGCATCTGTAGCTTCTGAGCATAAAATCGTAGATCTGTAGCTTCTGAGCGTAAAACCGTAGATTTATAGCTTCTGAGCGTAAAATCGTAGATCTATAGCTTCTGAGCGTAAAAGCTTCTGAGCGTAAGATAATAGATCTGTAGCTTCTGAGCGTAAAAGCTCCTGAGCATAAAATCATAGGTCTGTAGCTTCTGAGCATAAAAGCTCCTGAGCGTAAAATCATAGGTCTGTAGCTTCTGAGCGTAAAAACCATGGATCTGTTATGTAGTATGACTGTCCGTCTTCCTTTTCAAATAATAGGCTGACGTGGTCCCAAATCATAACTGACTATTAAATATCGGATTTGGTTAGGGATTCGAAGAGACCGAACTCTATAAATAGCCCAAGGTCTTGAGAGAGAAACCCTTTATCTGTCTTTGCAAAACCCTTCGTCTCTTTGAGAACTCTTCATCTTCGTCTCTTTTCTGAGAACTTTGAGCTTTGCCATGGCACCGAAACAGGCTTCAACTTCTAAGGGAAAGAAAACTGATTCCTCATCTCGCTCCTTTGCTCAAGCACGAGCAACCCCTATTAGGCTGAGTGAGCCCCGTTCTGAACGAAGTGCTCCGCCGTCGAGCTACGCTCCGGGCATCACCGGTAAAGACTTTGATAGGATAAAACTATTCGCACACGTTGTACGTGTACACGCAAGGTCATCTTCTGTGCTAAGAGCCTCTTCGAGGAAGCTGATGCACAGAGATGTTTTATTATTACGCCCACATTCCTAATGTGTCAGCGTAAAAAGTCCATATTTTCGCAGTCTGGCGTAAAAGCTCAGACTGTCAAAATTTGGCGTATACTACAAACTTTGAGTTTTACGCGATGAATGTAAATTCTAGCGTAAAAACTCAAATTTTGGCAGTCTGGCGTAAAAAGCTCAGACTGTTAGATTTTGGCGTATACTGCCAACCTTGAGTTTTATGCACTGGAAATAGATTCCAGCGTAAGACTCAAGTTTTTGTAGTCCAACGTAAAAGCTCAGACTGTTAGTCTTTGGCGTGTTTACTGTTGGCTGAAGTGATGGGCTCTGCTGCTGGGATGTTGAATTCTATCTATCTGGAGGACTTGTCCCATGTGACATTCCCCATCTCTGGAACCGAGTATCCTCAAGAAAGGGGAACTCTGATCTCGTCTCAAGGTAAACGAATGCTACTGAGTATGATCAGTGGGGAGCCCCTAAGATACATAGATGGGACTGAATATAAGAAACCAGGTTTCTTATTCGGGGATGTTATCGACAAACAATCCCAGACTAAGCCCAAGAAAGAAGATTGGGTGTTTACTGTTGAGGGCACGGTTATGTATCTGCCCAGGATGCCCAGAGATTACCCTATCTCGGCATTCTTCCATGCCACACATCCTAGGAAGATGGTGTGGACTCTGACTCCCGATCTTCACGGTTGTCACGCCCCACTCCCAAAATATCGAGGGACTAGACACGTGGCAATGGCCAGCAGCACACACCGATGGACAAACCCAATTTAATGGATCCATCGGGGCGTACTTAAGTTGTAGTACAATAATAAGGGTCTACTAATCTCATCCACAGAATAAATACAGCAATATCAATAGAGTGAAATATAAACATCATCAAGTCTCAAGTAAAATAAATCGGGGAACAACCCGATAACAAGTCTGATACAATAGTCAAAATACAGAAATAAAGATAACAACTGCAAATATTGAGCATATACTCAGAAGATATCCTCGAAGATCACTCGTCTACTGGATCTGGTACTGCTCTAGTGCCTACTCCTGATAATGCTCTTGCTCCGTATACCTCGAGGTAGATCTCGTCTGCTTTACCTGGGGACATAATTCGGATCCAGGTCCTCAGGGGACATAGGAAGGTACAAAATAACTCAAGCCAAAATAAATGCAGTACAATAATAGATGAACAAAAGGGTAAACTATATAACCATCTATGTGAAATGCAAGTTGAGAGCATCACTAAAACTTAGGCTGAGACCACTACAAGCTCTGTGTCTGGGAGCCTGTAGTAGAGTTACTATGTATTTTACTATAAATTTTACTATGTAGTATATATATGAAATCAGCCTGTAGCCTGTGTGTCTCTCCCCACCCAATGTAATCACACGTCTCATGTCCATGACACGCAAGATCAAAACTAATACAGCAAGTCATAAAAAGATCTAAGAATATAATGTCTATGTCATGTAACCTGTATCCTATACAGAATCACCATGAATATCTCTGGAAGATTCTGTCTCATGAATAGTGTCAAGTGTCTTGGGTTATGATGTACTTGATAAGACAAGTACGAGAATATAAAAGGGTGTCGATATCCATCTCTAGGTGACGTTACACAACTCCGCGTACGGTGTTGGCACCCGACTATTAATCGGACGCTAAGTAAGTCACACGGTCCTAGGTTAAGCATGTACAACAATATAAATGAATCAAGAAAATATGTAACCAAACTGTATTATTGGCAAGGTACACTTGCCTGGTGTTCTGACTCCAACTATAGCTCTGGTCTCAGTAGGATTTGCAGGTACTCCTCCGGTTGCTGAAATAAACATCACTATCAGATTGAGAAAATATCAAATAGCTAGAAAAGCCTATCCTTGAGTCCAATTTGGACACAGGGGTAAAAATAATAGTTTTTGGTCAAAGCGGGATCCACATGTGGACCGCTTCACACCGAAAAATGTGTCAGAACCAAAGGTCTCCAAATTCGTTAAACTTAGTGTCAACAGGTCTATAACGATGATACGAACCCAACAGAACTTCCAGAATTGGATTCCGATGAGCCGATCATAAAATCGCTCGTCAAGTAGAGCCGCGGGGCCCACGATACGCGATTTTGTTAACGTTCTCAGAATCGAACCAAACTTGGATCACAGGACCAGCGTATTATTACGAGTCCGATGGCGCAAGTTTCGTTTTGATCCAACGTGTGTACACAATGTTACAACGAGTTCCAAAACAGGCGGATACGAGGCGTTGTCGGCGGATACTCGTTGATTCCGGTATGCACGCACATCCAAATCAACTTCTGCAAAATCCCACACGTCCGTATCAACCTCGCGCACCTTTCGGTAAAGATCGCACGCAACCAAGTTGTCCCGTTTGGCGGGAAGCACTCAGTTCCGGGGGAAAACGGGGTATTAATTTTCCTGTTTTTGGATCGCAGTTCGCGATCACCACAGGACGCGACACACCGAGCGGGTTGCACGGGCATCGAGAGGGTTGCGCAGCCTACGCGTCACAATAGATGGGACGAAAAATGGATCAACAAGGAGAGAGAAAAAGCTACCTGAACAGGGCTCTGTGAAAATTAGGATTCTTGTGTTCGCGAGTCGACACGACACTGCGACACGACGTGCACTGTGCTGTGTCCGGGGTTCAGACCCTGCTAGGGTTCCGGTGGCTGGGGCGACCTGGGCACGGCTCGTCGGAGGATGTACTGGCGGAGGCGAAGCTGTCCAGGGCGGCGGAGGATCGTCGGGCTGCCGCCGTGGGGGTTCAAGTGGAGGCTGTGGGTCGGGAGAAAGGGAAGGGAGATGGAGGCGCGGCGAGGGAAGGGGGCTGGTCGAGGCGGCCGGGGCTGGACGGCGGAGGCTCGTCGGGAGGAGAAGGTGGAGAGGGAAAGCGGTGGCAGGAGGCTAGGGTTCAGGCGGAGCTAGGGCAGGGGATATCGGGGCTCGTCGGGAGGAGGAGGATCTGGAGGAGGAGGGCGGAGAGGGGAGATCGAGGTGGGGTGCTGGAGGTTCTGGGCGGAGGAAAGAGGCGGCTGCGGGTCGGGGAGAGGGCGGAGGAGACGGTGGCTATGGGTTTAGGGTTCAGGCGGCCACGGCGGGGGAGTAAATAGGGTAGCCGCCGGGGAAAGGAAAAGGATTCGGATTAGGTTTCCGATCGGGTCTTAACGGGTCCGGGTAGGGTTCAAGTCGGATCCGATCCGACCCGTTAAGAATTGGGTTCGGGTACTCGGGTTTCGGGTCGATGGGTTAGACCCGGATTCGACCCGCAGTGTAGGGTTGGGTTTATTTGAACCGGATCCGGTTCAGGTTGGTTTGGTTCACTTGAACCGGGTTTATTTTAAGGTTTAATTTGGTTTATTTAAAACTTAGTTTCTAGGTCTTTAAAAAAATGCTTCCGGGGTCCAATAAATTTCCGAAAAATTACCCTATGTCTAATTTTTCATTTTACACCCAAAAATATTATTTTCATAATATTTTAGTATTATTTAACATCATTTAAAAATACTTAATACTAGAAAATAATTAATTTAATTAGTTAAAAATTACCGAAAATTCTAGAAAATTCATTTTTAAAATCTGAAAAATTCTGGGGGTTTATAATCTACCCCCCTTAAGAGGATTGCGTCCTCACAATCAAAGAATAACCGGTCAACAGAGATGACACGGTTGCAAACATTTGTTCGAAGCACATCATGATCAAGGAGAATCAAGGTTGAGGGTTTTGAGAAGAACACATAGGGAAAAATCATTTTCCCTAAGCATTAAAAGTTATGCAATCTCCTGTATGAAGGAGATCTAGAAGACTACAGTTTTAAAAAAACTAGGTTATCACTTATCATACTAGGTTATCAATTATTAGCAAGTTTAAAACTACCAGGTTAAGGCTAAGGTCATGAACCAACAGGCACGAACTAAACAATACTAGAAACAGATAACTACTAAAACTTACGCGCATTAGCTACTCCAAGAGTCTGCATGTTCTCTAAGGCAAGAGCTTGTCCGCATCCTTGGGGTCGATTCCTCTGCTGCTCGGTGAGCAGAGGGATCTCCACTCAATGGCGTCACTTCATCTTCTCCGTAGGTAGCTACAGCACCTATTGGTGTTCTTGTTGGAGTTTCATCATTTGCTCGTGAGTCCATTACTCTCGTCCAAAATAAACAATAAGAGGCACACTGGAATCAAGGCAGGCTGCAAGTCAAAATTTTAATTTTGAATCCGATATAGATATCAAGAACGATTCAAGCAAGTGGATGAGATCCTAAAAACTTATCCTATTCTTATTGCAAGCTTGCTCGGTCCCTAAGTTGAAATCGAAGCAATTTTAGTCGTTGACCTGCATGGGCCACCACAAAAACTATGTCACGCCCCAGTCCCAAAATATCGAGGGACTAGACACGCGGCAATGGCCAGCAGCACACACCGATAGACAAACCTAATTTAATGGATCCATCAGGGCGTACTTAAGCTGTAGTACAATAATAAGGGTCTACTAATCTCATCCACAGAATAAATACAGCAATATCAATAGAGTGAAATATAAATATCACCAAGTCTCAAGTAAAATAAATCGGGGAATAACCCGATAACAAGTCTGATACAATAGTCAAAATACAGAAATAAAGATAACAACTGCAAATACTGAGCATATACTCAGAAGATATCCTCGAAGATCACACGTCTACTGGATCTGGTACTGCTCCAGTGCCTGCTCCTGATAATGATCCTGCTCCGTATACCTTGGGGTAGATCTCGTCTGCTATACCTGGGGACATAATCCGGATCCAGGTTCTCAGGGGACATAGCAAGGTATAAAATAACTCAAGCCAAAATAAATGCAGCGCAATAATAGAAGAACAAAAGGGCAAACTATATAACCATCTATGTGAAATCCAAGTTGAGAGCATCACTAAAACTCAGGCTGAGACCACTACAAGCTCTGTATCTGGGAGCCTGTAGTAGAGTTACTATATATTTTAATATAAAATTTACTATGTAGAATATATATGAAATCAGCCTGTAGCCTGTGTGTCTCCCCACCCAATATAATCATACGTCTCATGTCCATGACACGCAAGATCAAACCTAATACAGCAAGTCATAATAAGATCTAAGAATATAATGTCTATGTCATGTAACCTGTATCCTATACAGAATCACCATGAATATCTCAGGAAGATTCTGTCTCATGAATAGTATCAAGTGTCCTGGGTTATGATGTACTTGATAAGACAAGTACGAGAATGTAAAAGGGTGTCGATATCCATCTCTAGGTGACGTTACACAACTCCGCGTACGGTGTTGGCACCCGACTATTAATCGGACGCTAAGTAAGTCACACAGTCTTAGGTTAAGCATGTACAACAATATAAATGAATTAAGAAAATATGTAACCAAACTGCATTGTTGGCAAGGTACACTTGCCTGGTGTTCTGACTCCAACTGTAGCTCTGGTCTCAGTGGGATTTGTAGGTACTCCTCCGGTTGCTAAAATAAACATCACCATCAAATTCAAAAAATATCAAATAGCTAAAAACGCCTGTCCTTGAGTCCAATTTGGACACAGGGGCAAAAATGACAGTTTATGGTCAAAGCGGGATCCACTTGTGGACCGCTTCGCACCAAAAAATGTGTCAGAACAAAAGGTCTCCAAATTCGTCAAACTTAGTGTCAACAGGTCCAGAATGATGATACAAACCCAATGGAACTTCCAGAATTGGATTTCGATGAGCCGATCATAAAATCGCTGTCAAGTGGAGCCGCGGGGCCCACGATACGCGATTTTGTCAACGTTCTCAGAATCGAACCAAACTTAGGTCAAAGGACCATCGTATTGCTATGAGTCTGATGGCGTAAGTTTCGTTTCGATCCGACGTGTGTACACAAAGTTACAACGAGTTCCAGAACAGATGGATACGGGCGTTATCGGTAGATACGCGTTAATTCCGGTGTGCACGCACATACAAATCAACTTCTGCGAAATACCGCACGTCCGTATCAACAGCGCGCACCTTTCGGTGAAGACCGCACACGATCAAGTCGTCCCGTTTGGCGGGGCGCACTCAGTTCTAGGGGGAAATGGGGTATTGATTTTCCTGTTTTTGGATCGCAGTTTGTGATCACCACAGGACGCGATACGCCGAGCGGGTTGCACGGGCATCGAGAGGGTTACGCAGCCTACGCGTCATAACTGACGGGATGGAAAATAGGGCAACAAGGAGAGAGATAAAGCTACCTGAACAGGGCTCCGTGGAAACCGAAATTCTTGTGTCCGCGAGTCGACACGACACTGCGACACGACGTGCACTGTGTTGTGTCCGGGGTTCAGACCTTGTTAGGGTCCCGGTGGCTGGGGCGGCCAGGGCACGGCTCGTCGGAGGCTATACTAGCAGAGGCGAAGTTGTCCAGGGCGGCGGAGGATCGTCGGGCTGCCGCCATGGGGGTTCAAGCGGAGGCTGCGGGTCGGGGAGAGAGGGAAGGGAGATGGAGGAGCGGCTAGGGGAGGGGGCTGGTCGAGGCGGTCGGGGCTGCACGGTGGAGGCTCGTCGGGAGGAGAAGGTAGAGAGGGAAAGCGGTGGCAGAAGGCTAGGGTTCAGGCGGAGCTAGGGCAGGGGATATCGGGGCTCGTCGGGAGGAGGAGGATCTGGAGAAGGAAGACGGAGAGGGGAGATCGAGGCGGGGCACTGGAGGTTCTGGGCGGAGGAGAGAGGCGGCTGCGGGTCGGGGAGAGGGCGGAGGAGACGGTGGATAGGGGTTTAGGGTTCAGGCGGCCGCGGCGGGGGATTAAATAGGGTAGCCGCCGGAGAAAGGAAAAGGATTCGGATTAGGTTTCCGATCGGGTTTTAACGGGTCTGTGTCGGGTTCAATTCGGATCCGACCCGACCCGATCCGTTAAGAATTGGGTTCGGGTACTCGGGTTTCGGGTCGACGGGTTAGACCCGGATCCGACCGGCAGGGTATGGTTGGGTTTATTTGAACAGGGTCCTGTTCAAGTTGGTTTGGTTCACTTGAACCGGGTTTATTTTAAGGTTTAATTTGGTTTATTTAAAACTTAGTTTCAAGTTCTTTAAAAAATGCTTCCGGGGTCCAATAAATTCCCAAAAAATTACACAATGTCTAGTTTTTCATTTTACACCCAAAAATATTATTTTTATAATATTTTAATATTATTTAACATCATTTAAAAATACTTAATACCAGAAAATAATTGATTTAATTAGTTAAAAATCACAGAAAATTCTAGAAAATTCTAGAAAATTCATCTTTAAAATCTAAAAAATTCTGGGGGTTTATAATGGTCGGCCGGGGAAGATTTTATACAACAAAGGATTGAATCAATAAGCCTTTGTGGGCCGTCCTTCAGGCCCTGTTATGCCTTTCAGAGGATTACTGCCGGGCAGCGTCCCGAGTGAAGACACTTCACTGATCCACCCGGTTCAAATGTCGACTTTCTGCAATGACTTTATGGGGCAGGGAGGAGTGTACCCCAAGGTTAACCCTTGCACCAGTGGATGGCTTAGCCCCGGAAATCTTCGATGGGCCAGTTTAACTGCCTGGGCCCTGAAGCACTTCCAGATTGAGCTGGAGAGTATTGGTTTATTTGCGGCTGTGAGCACCTCTAACGTTGGGCTGCCTGTCAACCCCAACTTGTTCTTATCTTTGATGGAGCGATATAATTTGCTCACTAGAACTTTTGCCACTCCATTAGGAGAGTTGGGCTTAGCCCTTCATGAGATGGTAGAGATTTCAAAGCTGCCAATGGGGGACACTCCTTATGAAGAGTACGTTCCCATGAATAAGGAGCTGAGGGATATAAACCCTCGGGCAGTGGCGGTATACCAGGAGCTGATGAGCCACTATCTTGCCTGCACCACCTTCTACAAAGAGCCCTCTGATTTGGCTCATATCAACAAATGGGCATCCTATCTCTTCTTTCATCAGGCCAGAAATGCTAAGCCGGACAAGGTTGTAGATAGCAGAGATAAGCCTTTGAACCTCCTGAGCATGCTTAATGCCAACATGGTCGATGACCTCATTGAAGACGCAGGGGCTTCAGATTATATTCGTCTCGTCCGTGCCTCCTTCGTCGAGTATACCAGCAACTTCAATTGTTGTTGGTGTCTCTTCTTTTATCGCACCATCTGTTGAAGCAACGACTGTGGCAACATCCTCTGCAGTCATTCCAGAAAGGAGACTTATCGATATTGCGGCCACTTCTAGCGTCCATTCGAGCTTTGCTATGCTAGTGGATCAATACACTAGCATATTCTACCTCACTTTGAAACAATTGATATCGATGGTACTGGAGAAGAACCTAGGTTTTGATGCTCTGAAGATGTCCTCCAATCTCCCTATAGCGCAAATTAGAAATTTCTGTGACGCTGAAAGAGCTGATGCGCTAGAGCAAATAGTTAATGGTTTAGAACAACCCATTAATAAGTATTTGCAACTATCCCGAGGCAGCATCGACGATCTGGTTCAAGTTGAGTATGACTCCTTAACTGTAAAACTTGCTGAGCAAATAGAATCTCTAAAGTAATCCATCCAGGAACAGCAACAAAAGATGGATAAAGAACAGGCTGTCTTGGTGGAGTTTATTCCTCAGCTAGCTGAGTGCCAGGACGAATTTGAGGGAAATGAAGTGAGGGTTCGAGAATTGGAAGCTGAACTTGCTCAGGCAAGGGAGAGGCTTCTCAAGACATCGACAGTCTACAATGTGCTGAAGGGCCAAGTGGATACAGCTAAACAGAACTTGACACATGCGGGTGTCATCCACGCAAGTTTTGTTAACTCTCTGTCCAAACTATCTCGCTTGAACAATGACAAAGTAAGGCTGGAACGGGCTTGCAACAGTATTTTGAACTCCAGGAATGAGAGGATGGCTGATTTGGCGCAACAGATTCGTGATTTAACTGCTCCTCCCCAATGATGTACCTTTTTTCTTCTTCTGTAATTTTGCTATTCCCAGATATAATAAAGATACTTTTTCTGACTTTGTGGACCTACCACTTTTGAATATAAATGATAGGCTAAAATGAAAGTGATATCAGAGGTAATATGGATGTGATATACTTTCGGTAAATTTTAGCTGGATATATATATTCAGAGGTTATATGGACATGATAGAATATGCTCCAACTGAATTTGTATACAAAATACTATCAGAGGTAATATGGACGTGATAGGTTTTAAAGTTTCAAATTAGTTAAATATATCTATTCAGAGGTCATAAGAACATGATAGAATATGATCCAACCATTCTTTGTGCGTAGCATCGTTAGAATGAAATCTTCACCATACCCCTTTGAGCGAAGGAGATCAAGCATAGTACTTCTTCAGGAATTTGCCGTTGATAGGAGCCATTATCAAGTCTCCATTAAGCTTGGCTATTCTGTAAGCGCCATTTAAAAACGTCGTTTCAATCACATAAGGGCCCTCCCATTTGGGCTGGAACTTGCCCTTACTTTTGTATGTAATGATCGTTGGCCTCTTCACAGCTAGAACTAGCTCGCCAACTTTGAACACTCTTTTCTTTACTTTTTGATTAAAAGCTCTGGAAATACGTGCCTGGTATAACGCAATGCGCTGTTGAGCTTGAAGGCGTTTCTCGTCTAATCCTTATAGCTCTTGAAGCCTTAATCGATCATTATTTTCCTGAGTCAACTCATTAGCCACTGCTATTCTGAGTGATGGAATTTGGACTTCAATGGGGAGAACTGCTTCACACCCGTAAACTAATGAGAATGGGGTACAACCCATTGGCGTTCGTACCGTTGTGCGGTATGCCCAGAGATATTCCCCCAGCTTCTTATTCCAATCTCTTTTGTTCGAAGAGACGAACTTCTTTAAGAGTTTGATGATGGTTTTATTAAAGGCTTCCGCCAAACCATTAGCAGCAGGATTATATACCATTGAGGCTATATTTTGTATCTGATTCTTATCGCAAAATTGGTGAAACGCTTGGCTGATGAATTGAGGCCCGTTATCATGAATTATCCTTTGGGGTATCCCGAAGCGATAAATTATATGGTGCTTGATAAAGCTGATCACGTTGGATGTCTTCACCTCAGCAAGAGGGATCGCCTCCGCCCATTTAGAAAAATAATCCGTAATAGCCAATATGAACCGATGTCCTCTAGAAGACGAAGGATGAATAGGACCAATAATATCCATACCCCATGCTTCAAAGGGCCATGATGCAATAGTAGGATGTAAATACTCAGAAGGCTAATGTATGAAATTCGTATGAACTTGACAGGCTTTGCATTGTCTTGTATATTTTACAGTATCTGCAATCATGGTAGGCCAGTAGTAGCCCATTCTCTTGATACGATCCTGTAACTTAGGACCGGGTTGATGTGCTATACATACACCGTCATGAGCTTCTCGGATAACCCGTTTTGCATTATCATCAGAGAGACATCGTAATAGCAGTCCATCATATGTTCGGCGATATAGACTTTGTGAAGAAGCATCAAAATAGAAGCATAATGATCGTCTTTTGATAGATACTGCTTCTTTAGGATCCTCTGGTAAGATTTTGTATGATACGAAGTCTATAAAGGGACTTCTCCAGTCTCTCTTAGAAGGAATCGTGTTTACAGCGTAGCTGCGTTCTATGAGAAAATTATTTTTCACACAGAATAAATCTCTGTTAAGAAGGATCACTGAATTCTGCCTTCTTATTGGAATAGCTAGATCTGCAGCTAGGCTGGCCAGAGCATCGGCTTCCAAATTTTGAGATCGAGGCACATGCTCTAAAAAGAATCCTTTGAAAGACATGGCTATCTCGATCGTTGTTTGATGATAAGGAATGGGGTCTGGATTGCGGACTTCATATATTCCTCTGACCTGATTGATGATCAGCTGAGAATCACCAAAAGCTTCCAGGTATTCAACCTCCAATTCTTTAGCGACTTGAAGCCCGATTAGTAGAGCATTATACTTTGCCAATTATTAGAGCAGGGTTCGCTAAGAGAATATGCTCGATAGAGGACAAGTTTATCAGGAGTCACTAGGACAATTCCTACTCCTGAAACCACGTTTCCCTTAGGACCAGTTCTGGAAGCACCATCGAAGAATAGCTGCCATGTATCACCTTCCATTGCCGAATTATATTCTGCAACTTCGTCGGGAATGTCCTCATATAATTTGGAGGTTTCCGGAATTGGATGGGCGACTAAGAAATCAGTCAAGGCTTGACCTTTTATGGACTTCTGAGGGACGTACACCATATCATACGGTGTCAGTAGCATTGCCCAAGTCGCGAGTCAGGAATTAAGAACACTCGACTTATTCATTAAAACCCGAAGTGGATTAATTCTGGAGATGATATGAATAGTTTGGCCCGTCACGTAATATCGCGTCTTCTGAATGGCAAATATTCAGGCCAATCATTCTTTTTCCACTGGACTATACGGTGTTCAGCTTCGACCATCATCCTACTTAAATAGTAGATAGCCTGTTCATGACCTTCCTTGTTCTTCTGTGCGAGAAGAACCCCTAAAGAATGATTCATTGCTCGAACATACAGCAAAAATAGTCTTCCTATGACGGGAGGCACAAGAACTGGTGGATTAGTAAGATAGCGTTTGATGTCATTAAACGCTTGCTGACAGGCTTCATCCCATACGAATGACACACCTTTCTTCATCAGGCGAGAAAAAGGTTGACATCTCCCAGAGAGGATGGATATGAATCTCTTGATATAAGCTAGACGACCTTGAAATCCCCTGAGTTCTCTCAGATTACGGGGCGGTCGCATTTCTAGGATAGCCTTTACTTTATCAGGGTCAACTTGAATGCCTTTAGCGATAATGACAAATCCCAGAAATTTGCCACTGGATACACCAAGAAAGGACTTTGTGGGGTTCATTTTAAGTTGATGTTGGTGCATCAACTCGAATACTGTCTTTAAGTCCTGGATATGATTATCCTTGAGGCGACTTTTGACAGCAATATCATTCACGTAACATTCCACCATTTTGCGTAAGTGCTCATAGAATATGTTACTCATAGCTCGTTGATACGTAGCCCCAGCATTCTTTAATCCAAAAGGCATAACTGTATAGCAATATACCCCCAATGGTGTACGAAAGGCAGTATGATTCTCATCTTCAGGATTTATCTTAATCTGATTGTATCTTGAAAATCCGTCCATGAAAGACATGCGCTCAAAACCGTACATATTATCGATCATGGCGTCTGTAATAGGAAGAGGGAACTCATCTTTAGGGCAGGCCGCATTTAGATCTCGAAAATCGATAGAAACACGCACTTTTCCATTTTTTTTCATAACCGGAACAACATTAGCGACCCAATCAAGATGTTGTTCTTCTCGGATGAACCTACAGGCTATTAGCTTCTTGATTTCAGCTTCAATGGCATCCATCATATCCGGGCGGAACCAATGTTGGTGTTGCTTTACAGGCTTTGAATTGGGCCGTATGTTGAGTTTATGGGTAGCCACTTTAGGATTAAGACCTGGCATATCTTCATAATTCTACGCAAAGACATCGATATATTCTTTTATCAGCTGGATTATTTCTTCTCTTTCTTCTTCGGAAAGTTTGTTACTGATAAATATCGGCTTTGGTGAAAATTCATCCCCAACATTGACTTGGATAACTTTATCTTCAGTGGGTGGTTCTCTTTGCTCGAACCGGAGTTCTCATTGTGTATCCATTTGCTGAGCCCAGGATTCATCTTCAAATAGTTCAGATTTTTGTCCCTCTGTTTTAAGAGAATCTGTCAACACCATATTTACTGATAATGCATGTTCGAGTTCATCATCTGAATCGGAGGATGACAAATCGTCTTGAAAAAAGAAAATGGTCTCCTCACTTGACTCAGAGTCATTGGAAGTTGCAAGATATGTGGTATACCCTAACCCAAAATGAGTTCGTTGACAGTAGGGATCACCATGCAATGGCATCCGTCTGCCTTTTCATAGTTGAGGCCTGGCTCCAACTTTAAGTCATAACCCATACTTTGCATAATCTTCAAAGCCTATGGGCTATTTCTGTGAACCTGTATTTTTCCAGCATCAGACTCGTGAGAATCTTCTTGTACAGTTGGTCTTTTCTGCCTGCGACCGAAGATTATTGGATGCTGATCATTGCGAGTAGGTGGAACAATAAAAATAGAATCTTCATATGGCCCATATGTCGTGATGACATTAGATGTTGACGGTACTTCCCACATATATGGATGATAGAAGTCTATAGCTTCCAAGAATTTTTGTGCTATAGGTTCTATATAGTTATGGGGGGAGGATTCCTGATTAGGAAATTGAGCATCAGTATACTAAAAAAGAGAATCTTTATTATCGTCAGAAACCACGTTCCCGGTTGTATTTACATCAGTCGGCTGCTTGTTGCGCCTAAGGTTGATGACCAAAGGTGGGGGCTTCTGGTTCAGAGTGATCACTAGAGGATTACTTCCTCCTCCCGATTTGGTTTTGCCCAAGTGGATAGCCATGGGTTCCATGACTTTCAGACGGGTAGTCCGCCCTTTCACCTGGATTGACAAAGGTTGCTCAGCAGATGGTTCTCCTGGCTCCTGGTAGGATTCCTCTTCCTTCTTGCCTGACACCTCCTTCATGTAGTCTTGGGTGTATAACATGGCATCAGAATAGTAGGACTCAACTCCTTTGAAAGGATTGAGATCAGCAAACTTTATTTTTACTGTCCCTTGGGCGTCTACATATTTGAAGCATTGGTGTAGAGTTGAAGGGACAATATTGTGATCGTGGATCCATGGTCTGCCCAACAGGATGTTGTAAGATACCTCTGAATCAATGACGTAGCATGTAGCCACTGATCTAAGGTCATCAATCTGGATCCTCAAACGAATCTTTCCCAATGGTTTGCTCTGCCTGGCATTAAAGCCCACGATTGTGGTGGTAGTGTAAGCTAGTTCGCTTGTAGGGATTCTCAACGGTCTTAACAGACTGTGAGGGATAATGCTGATCGACGATCCTGGATCTATGTGAATCCGGTCTACCTCCATGGAGCCGACATATCCGATGTAATAAAGAGGTCTGTCATGCTTGTTATGTTTCAACAACTTGTCCTCTTGAGTGAAAGTGATTTTAAGGACCACTTCCATCACACTATGGCATTGAGGATATGCCACAGGCTCTTTATCAGGGGACTTGAGCTGAGTCAAGCATACATCCGCCTGCATTAATGCTTCACTCAAGGCTTGACGAGTGTCTTTGGACAGCCTAAGTAGCTCAAAAATGGACAATCTGGCCGGAGTGTTAGCCAACTGGGATAAGATATCGAAGTTATATGGTTTATCTAAACCTTTGTTTTGAATATTCTTCAAAGGTTTATCAAAACAAACTTCTTTTTGCTTGCCCTTGTCCACCGAAGTTGGTCTAGAAGGACCTGCCTCTAGTGTAACAGGTTCAGGCTCTGGAGGTTTGGCAGCTGAAGTGTCTATCGTTGATTCCCCCTGGTTCCCTCCATAGTCCTTGAGGTAGGCCTTGCCTGACCAGGTTCCGGTTGCCAAAGTCTCTTCTTCTGATATCGGGGATATTGCAACCATATGGCATGGTTTGCATCTTGAGTTCTTTTTAGACTTAGCTTTAGCAGCTTGAGTCTCTTCCTCAATTTCTGATACCAGATCAGGGTGGACCCACATGATCTCCCCACTCTTGGTAGTTAGGGATACCAGATCATGATTTGACCCCTGGTCAGAGGAAGATTAACAATGTTCATCATTGTCCGTGGAATAGGTACCACACCATCCGGGATTTCCTGAGGGGGCAGATCGCCAAACTGGAGTGAGATCATGTTGGCAGTGACCGTCTTTTCGCTTTTACACAGAGTGATGACCTTGGCGTCGATCAGCTCCTGGATTTTTCTTTTTAGTACATAACATGCCTTTGTGGGGTGATGTACGTATTTGTGGAAAATGCAGTACTTAGGGTTATTGGTACTGCCAACTTCATTTGGCCGCTTTACCTCAGGGAGAGTAAGCTTGCCACTTTTGACTAGACAATCGAATATGCTCGAAATGTCATCGTCGTCAAAAGAATATTCTTCTTTAGGCCTGGAAGTCCCAAGATTCGTCTGCGTAGTCACTGGAGTATGTTGCCTGGACGTGTTGATTGCCAGAACTTCTTTTCCTTTGGAACTACGAGTATGGTCGTTATTGGAGGATGACTGCTTCCCTCTATCAGAGGTAGAGATCATGATTCCATTGTCACGAGCCTTCCGACTATTATCTTCAGCGGTTACCGCTGATATAATAAATGAGGGCCAATCATAGAACTGATATGGTCCCGTGAACACTGAGATCAGTGGAAGAAGGTTCTTCCTGCAAATGTCCACCAAGGCTAAATTCGGAACTCCAGGAGACATCTGCAAGGTAGCCTGACGAAAACGTTCGATAAAAGTATGAACGCTCTCTTTCTCCTTCTGTTTTACTTCGATAAGTGATGACATAGACATGTCCATTTATTCTTTGTAGAACCGAGCGAAGAACAGAGTCTTGAAATCTTTAAAAGAAGTAATACAGTTGTCCGCAAGACTACGGTACCATTGATAGGCCACCCCAGACAGACAGCCTTTAAACACTCGAGTGAAAAGGGCGTCATTCTCCTGCAATAACACTGTCATCATGCTAAAGTAGTTCATGTACTGGCTTGATGACATCTTTCCCTCAAACAAAACCATAGCCTGTGGTTTGTATTTAGGTGGGAAAGGGATCTCGTCCCAGATAGATGGGTATGGCTGGTTGATTCCCAACTTCTTGAGCTGATCCTTATGCTTCAAGGCATCAAATTGGGCTTTCAATTCCTGAACTGCCTACATCGAATCTTCAGCTGGGAAAGGGACCGCAGAGTGGTAAGAGATCGATTGTATTGTAACTCCAACAGGAGGCAATATATTCTCTGAGTTAAGAAATTGAGGAGCCGCTGACTCTTGATTTAGAACAGGCTCCTGGTTTGCTTTGGATGGTGGTAGGTCCACCCCCACACGTAGTTGAGTCGGAGGAACCGATATTTGAGCTATTGCAGCTGCATGTTGAGTCACCATCATTTGACGCATACTCTCCATCATGGAATGCATCTCTTTAAGCGATGCTTTCAATAGAGCGATGCGTTGCTCAGTACTTCCTGATGGAAAAGCCTCTTCATGTTCATCTCCAATGGCATAAACTCTCATTTCTCTGGATGCTACTGAGGGATTAGTATAGATCTCTGTATAGATCGAGTCTATACTTTCAGCATCAGATTCGGGAAACTGGCGACCCCCAGTATCGGAATCAGAAGAATATGAAGCCGATTGTCGTGACCTTGAGCGGGTGTTTCGAAAAACACCTGCCTCAATATTCTCAAGGAGTCTGTCAAATCTCCTTTGGCTTGGAGTTCTAGAGGGATGACGTCTTGAACTTGACCTTCCTCTAGGAATGTGTGAAGCCATGTTTATTGATGTGAATGTTGGCTCTTCTTCCTGTAGAGACAAAGAGTAGTTCAACCGGTTAAAAATTGACCATTTTGCCTTAGAACAGCAGTAGTTAACTACAACTTTATGACTATTACAACAATGCTCCCTAGGGGGTGTAATAGACACGTTAGAAGATCCCCTGTCTTTGCGCTTCTAGATCAAGAAAACACGCAAATCAGGGGGATTAACAGAAGAAGAAGAAGAAGAAGAAGGCTTATTCTGCCTTTTTACATCAGTAGGGGCATGGAGATTGGGAACCATGACCCTCTCTCTGCCATAAGTATACAGCAGTTCGCCCATGTGAGTAGCATACGATCCATCATCCGTCTGAGGAGCGTATTTCCCCATGAAGCGGGTCTTCTTTTCGTGGATGGGCTTTTCCTGGCATAATCTGGAGCTTTGCACAGGTTCGCGTATAACAGGGAAAGTCTTCAAATGGTCTCCAGCGTCACGCGTATTCTGAAGAGCGGGCAACTTTTTCTCTTGGTGGCGTACAACTCTAGAGGTTGGGAGATTCGCCACTCTTTTTCCCTTGATGTGATCCAAGGGTCCACCAGCCACATCACAGATGGGAGATGCATTTTTACGTGTAAGGCGTGTTTGAAATTTTTGAATTGGCGCTGAGGCCTTGTCAGAAATTTTGTCAATCACGTCATAGACGAAAGACGAAGTATTTCGCACAGGGCGCGTTTGAAATATCTGAATTGGCACTGAGGCCTTGTCAAAAAATTTGTCTGCCACGTCACAGATGGGAGATGAAGTTTTACGCGTAGTGCGTGTTTTAGACTTCTGGATTGGCACTGAGGTATTGCCAGAAGCTTTGTCTGCCACGTCACAGACGGGAGACGGGTTTTTACGCACAGAGCTTATAGGTTGTGATGTCACAACCTTGTTGATCGAAGAGAGAGTCTGCAGGAAGGGTAGAGGATGTCCGGGGCATCCATACTTTATGCAGCTTCTTGTTGTCCTGGACAGAGAGGGAATGAGAGCTACCCCCTCCTCGAAGCATGTCTTCATAAGCCGATTGGTCAAATTGGACGACCAAAGTCTTCTTCGTCGATCCTACGGATACAGCATCATGTTGAGCAATGGCTTTCTCATCAGATAAGAAAGTAGTCCCCAGCAGAGTCACATCTTGTGTTTGATGATAAACAGAAGAATAAAAGTAGGTTTATACGAAACCCTTTCTTTGTTTACAAACAAGAAAAAAGAGTAAATTAATCCTATACTAGGATGTTAAGTACAATAAAAATGATTCTGGGGAAATATTGCTATAGGAGTCTGATCTACAGTTGATCACTTTGTCCCTTGGACCACACGATGATGAAGAAGTGCTGTAGAAGAAGAAGAAGCTCCAAAGATTGCAGGAGGGATTGAACTTTCGTAGCCAAAGTTGTCAATCAACACTCTCTGTATGTGCTCTCTCTCTGATCTCTACCCTTTTTGACCATGTTCTCCTGTGATCGGAAGTCTCTATTTATAGAGATCAGTCACAATAACTGTCCAGTCGGCGTAGAAGCCAAACTGTGGAGAGAATTGCACCTTTTACGCGATGGTTATAATAACTGCTACCCACGTCTGAATGATCTCCTGAATCCGCGTATGACGCGTGTCCCATTATGAGGTAACGCGTATAACTGCTTCTTGAAGACCACGGCATGCAAGCCACGTAGGTAACTGCCCCTCGCGTAAAGATGGTTGGCATAAAAGCAAAATAATTGTCTTGTAGGCGTAAAAGACAAGTAGCTATCCTGTTGGCGTAAAAGCCAAATTCTGCGTAAAGCTTGATGCTGCATAAATAAAGGGTACCCAGCGTAAACTAGCCAATTATCCTTCCTGACTGAGGTCTTGAGCGTATTCTGGGCCAAATAGCCTTATCACATACCTTGCAAATATAGCCAAAGTTGGCGTATTTCGAGGAGATAGCATACGGCGTACTCCTATAGTTAAAAATAGCCTGGTTGGCGTAACATGTAAGGATGGTGATGTGAGCGTATTAGCCCTAATTTTAGCTCTCCTAGTCATTGAAAATAGAATAAAATCTCATGCATTAAATGCAGAGATCTGCCCCCATCTCGCGCATTAACTGCAGAGATGAGTTCTGTACGAAGAACAGCTTTTGATGTGGCGTCTGATTTCGTCTCATCTTTAGTGTAAAGGCTCATTTCTGCCTGTGTAAAATAGGCAGCGTATTCCTTGAGTGCGTAAAAATGACTTGTATCAAGGATATGTCACTAAACGACAACCTGGGCCTCTGTGCAAAATCACCATTACAGCCATCCTCTCGATCGTCGTGCAGTACTCTTTGTCAGGAGTCAGGTTCACTGTTCTGTCTGACAGGTTCATTCGAGGAATACGAAGAGTTTCTCGTACAACTTCACGCTGCATTAAAAGCATACATAGTTTACGCCGGAGGGAGGTGTAGCTACCTTTTTACGCCAAAACAGTCTTGAAGCGCTGCTTTACGCGGGCAATTTTGAAGTCATATTTTACGTCACACAGCGCTGAAGCTTCTGTTTTACGTGTGCTTCATGCACGTTGTGGGTTTTACGCGTATAATACCCCAGCGTATTTTTTATGCTTCTATAAGACCCCCTTCAAAGTTTCAAATTCCTCGTAATTTGAAATACTTTGAATGGAGCATGAAACGGTCAAATTTGACTCGTTCTGCGAGGCTGATTTCTCGGCGAATTTTAGGAAGTTGTTGGGATTTGATATGGTCTCTTCTGCCTATATGAAGGCGAGTGAGTGAACCTGTTTTTTCACACTTCCTTCACCAAAAAGATGGTCGCTGAGATTCATCGGGCTGACTTGAGGAAGAAGAAGATTATGCTCTTCCAGCATGTAAGGAGCCGTAAAAGGAGGCATCTTCGAGCAAATATCCTCTACAACGATGGATCATGGAAGGATATCATAGCTTCCTTTGCTCGAAATAATCAGCAATTTTATATGGCAATTCGTCTAGGAGAGAGGAAGGATCTCATCGGACCACACAGCTTGCTAGCTGTATTTTCTCCTATTATGAAGCTGGACGTAGGTAGGCAGTTTGACCCTGTCTTCTAGTATTGTGTTGGGTCTGAATCCCTAACACAATTCTAGGGCATGTCTGCCATGGTGTATGGAGGGTGGGCTTGAATAAAACAGGCCCAGTTTTGTATCCTCCCGTCATTAATCATTTTCTTGTTCATCGGCCGCAGAAGCCGATGAAGTGCCGTAGAAGAAGAAAAAGATCTCCACCAATATGAGAACCTGGCACAGAAGATTCCCAGCATGAACTTTAATGAGAAATCCTTTATAAAAAAGGATTTCCATCATATGTAATCATGAAAATGAAAAATTCTTTGTAAACTGGATTTCCATCATATGTAATCATGATTAATAAACTTGTCTTCTTCTATGTATTGCTGATTTGCCATATTTGCTATGAGGAAGTCTGATAATGTGCAGCTTCGACACGTCTGAATAATTTTACGCCGACTCTGATAAACGATTATCCGGTCTCGTCCCGACTTTTACGCGTAATGGAAGATGCGTAAAAATCTCTTTAACATTAAGCTGCCTTGAAGATCCAACTGTCATGCTGTTTTTGGACGAGGAGTCGCATAGAATTCTGAACTATCACTTCTTTGATACGAAGAATTTCTGTTCAGACCATCATCTTCAAGATTGGTTTCCCCGAAAATCCCTCGAAATAGGGCGAGAAATGTCCGCCGAACGGGCCATACTTGAACTTAGATGTTAAGGATTCTGGCTAGACTTCGAATGAACTTCCAATGGCCCAAGAAGAAGAGTCATCTTCAATGCTGACATCTGTGTGTTTCAGGCACTTGGAATGTTTTGTAGCCAAAAAGGAGCATTTTCTGCGTAAACCCTTGTAATTGGCTTTCTTGAGTATAAGACCCAAATTGTCAAGATATATACGTATCATGTCCTGTATAATTTTAAGATATACGGAAAGTCATAGATCCGTAGCATCTGTAGCTTCTGAGCGCAAAATCGTAGATCTGTAGCTTCTGAGCGTAAAATCGTAGATTTATAGCTTCTGAGCGTAAAATCGTAGATCTATAGCTTCTGAGCGTAAAAGCTTCTGAGCGTAAGATCATAGATCTGTAGCTTCTGAGCGTAAAAGCTCCTGAGCATAAAATTATAGGTCTGTAGCTTCTGAGTGTAAAAGCTTCTGAGCGTAAAATCATAGGTCTGTAGCTTCTGAGCGTAAAAACCATGGATCTGTTATGTAGTATGATTGTCCGTCTTCCTTTTCAAATGATAGGCTGACGTGGTCCCAAATCATAACCGACTATTAAATATCGGATTTGGTTAGGGATTCGAAGAGACCGAACTCTATAAATAGCCCAAGGTCTTGAGAGAGAAACCCTTCATCTGTCTTTGCAAAACCCTTCATCTCTTTGAGAACTCTTCATCTTCGTCTCTTTTTTGAGAACTTTGAGCTTTGCTATGGCACCGAAACAGGCTTCCACTTCTAAGGGAAAGAAAACTGCTTCCTCGTCTCTCTCCTTTGCTAAAGCACGAGCAACCCCTATTAGGCTGAGTGAGCCTCGTTCTGAACGAAGTGCTCCGCCGTCGAGCTGCGCTCCGGGCATCACCGGTAAAGACTTTGATAGGATGAAACCCTTCGCACACGTTGTACGTGTACACGCAAGGTCATCTTCTGTGCTAAGAGCCTCTTCGAGGAAGATGATGCACAGAGATATTTTATTATTACGTCCACATTCCTAATGTGTCAGCGTAAAAACTCCATATTTTCGCAGTCTGGCGTAAAAGCTTAGACTGTCAAAATTTGGCGTATACTATAAACTTTGAGTTTTACGCGATGAATGTAAATTTCAGCGTAAAAACTCAAATTTTGGCAGTCTGGCATAAAAAGCTCAGACTGTTAGATTTTGGCGTATACTGCCAACCTTGAGTTTTACGCACTGGAAATAGATTCCAGCGTAAGACTCAAGTTTTTATAGTCCGGCGTAAAAGCTCAGACTGTTAGTCTTTGGCGTGTCCTGCAAGAGTGTAGCGTCTAGCGTAAAAACTGACTTGTTTTCTTGTATTTTGCAATGGACTTGCAGATCCCTGCTTTGGCTGAAGTGATGGACTCTGTTGCTGGGATGCTGAATTCTAGCTATCTGGAGGACTTGTCCCATGTGACATTCCCCATCTCTGGAACCGAGTATCCTCAAAAAAGGGGAACTCTGATCTCGTCTCAAGGAGAACGAATGCTACTGAGTATGATCAGTGGAGAGCCCCTGACATACATAGATGGGACTGAATATAAGAAACCAGGTTTCTTATTCGGGGATGTTATCGACAAATAATCCCAGACTAAGCCCAAGAAAGAAGATTGGGTGTTTACTGTTGAGGGCACGGTTATGTATCTGCCCAGGATGCCCAGAGATTACCCTATCTCGGCATTCTTCCATGCCACACATCCTAGGAAGATGGTGTGGACTCTGGCTCCCGATCTTCACGGTTGTCACGCCCCAGTCCCAAAATATCGAGGGACTAGACACGTGGCAATGGCCAGCAGCACACACCGATGGACAAACCCAATTTAATGGATCCATCGGGGCGTACTTAAGTTGTAGTACAACAATAAGGGTCTACTAATCTCATCCACAGAATAAATACAGCAATATCAATAGAGTGAAATATAAACATCATCAAGTCTCAAGTAAAAAAAATCGGGGAACAACCCGATAACAAGTTTGATACAATAGTCAAAATACAAAAATAAAGATAACAACTGCAAATACTGAGCATATACTCAGAAGATATCCTCGAAGATCACTCGTCTACTGGATCTGGTACTGCTCCAGTGCCTGCTCCTGATAATGCTCCTGCTCCGTATACCTTGGGGTAGATCTCGTCTGCTTTACCTGGGGACATAATCCGGATCCAGGTCCTCAGGGGACATAGGAAGGTATAAAATAACTCAAGCCAAAATAAATGCAGTACAATAATAGATGAACAAAAGGGTAAACTATATAACCATCTATGTGAAATGCAAGTTGAGAGCATCACTAAAACTTAGGCTGAGACCACTACAAGCTGTGTCTGGGAGCCTGTAGTAGAGTTACTATGTATTTTACTATAAAATTTACTATGTAGTATATATATGAAATCAGCCTGTAGCCTGTGTGTCTCTCCCCACCCAATATAATCATACGTCTCATGTCCATGACACGCAAGATCAAAACTAATGCAGCAAGTCATAATAAGATCTAAGAATATAATGTCTATGTCATGTAACATGTATCCTATACAGAATCACCATAAATATCTCAAGAAGATTTTGTCTTATGAATAGTGTCAAGTGTCTTGGGTTATGATGTACTTGATAAGACAAGTATGAGAATGTAAAAGGGTGTCGATATCTATCTCTAGGTGACGTTACACAACTCTGCGTACGGTGTTGGCACCCGACTATTAATCGGACGCTAAGTAAGTCACACGGTCCTAGGTTAAGCATGTACAACAATATAAATGAATCAAGAAAATATGTAACCAAACTGCATTGTTGGCAAGGTACACTTGCCTGGAGTTCTGACTCCAACTATAGCTCTGGTCTCAGTAGGATTTGCAGGTACTCCTCCGATTGCTGAAATAAACATCACCATCAGATTGAGAAAATATCAAATAGCTAGAAAAGCCTGTCCTTGAGTCCAATTTGGACACAGGGGTAAAATAACAGTTTTTGGTCAAAGCGGGATCCACATGTGGACCGCTTTACACCAAAAAATGTGTCAGAACTAAAGGTCTCCAAATTTGTCAAACTTAGTGTCAACAGGTCTATAACGATGATACAAACCCAACGAAACTTCCAGAATTGGATTCCGATGAGCAGATCATTAAATCGCTCGTCAAGTAGAGCCACGGGGCCCACGATACGTAATTTTGTTAACGTTCTCAGAATTGAACCAAACTTGGGTCACAGGACCAGCGTATTGTTACGAGTCTGATGGCGCAAGTTTCGTTTTGATCCGACATGTGTATATAATGTTACAACGAGTTCCAAAACAGGCGGATACGGGGCGTTGCCGGCAGATACGTGTTGATTCCGGTATGCACGCACATCCAAATCAACTTCTGTAAAATCCCACACGTCCGTATCAACCTTGCGCACCTTTCGATAAAGACCACACGCAACCAAGTCATCCCGTTTGGCGGAGAGCACTCAGTTCCGGAGGAAAATGGGGTATTGATTTTCTTGTTTTTGGATCGCTGTTCGCGATCACCACAGGACGCGACACACCGAGCGGGTTGCACGGGCATCGAGAGGGTTACGCAGCCTACGCGTCACAATAGATGGGACGGAAAATGGGTCAATAAGGAGAGAGAAAAAGCTACCTGAACAGGGCTCCGTGAAAACCGGGATTCTTGTGTCCGCGAGTCGATACGACACTGCGACACGACGTGCATTGTGCTGTGTCCGGGGTTCAGACCCTGCTAGGGTTCCGGTGGCTGGGGCGGCTAGGGCACGGCTCATCGGAGGATGTACTGGCGGAGGCGAAGCTGTCCAGGGCGGCGGAGGATCGTCGGGCCGCCACCGTGGGGGTTCAAGCGGAGGCTGTGGGTCGGGAGAGAGGGAAGGGAGATGGAGGCGCGGCGAGGGAAGGGGGCTGGTCGAGGCGGCCGGGGTTGCACGGCGGAGGCTCGTCAGGAGGAGAAGGTGGAGAGGGAAAGCGGTGGCATGAGGCTAGGGTTCAGGCGAAGCTAGGGCAGGGGATATCGGAGCTCGTCGGGAGGAGGAGGATCTGGAGGAGGAGGGCGGAGAGGGGAGATCGAGGTGGGGTGTTGGAGGTTCTGGGCGGAGGAGAGAGGCGGCTGCGGGTCGGGGAGAGGGCGGATGAGACGGTGGCTAGGGGTTTAGGGTTCAGGCGACCGCGACGGGGGATTAAATAGGGTAGCCGCCGGGGAAAGGAAAAGGATTCGGATTAGGTTTCCGATCGGGTCTTAACGGGTCCGGGTCGGGTTCAATTCGGATCCGACCCGACCCGTTAAGAATTGGGTTCGGGTACTCGGGTTTCGGGTCGACGGGTTAGACCCGGATCCGACCCGCAGGGTAGGGTTGGGTTTATTTAAACCGGGTCCGGCTCAGGTTGGTTTGGTTCACTTGAACCGGGTTTATTTTAAGGTTTAATTTGGTTTATTTAAAACTTAATTTCTAGGTCTTTAAAAAATGCTTCCGGGGTCCAATAAATTCCCGGAAAATTACCCTATGTCTAGTTTTTCATTTTACACCCAAAAATATTATTTTCATAATATTTTAATATTATTTAACATCATTTAAAAATACTTAATACCAGAAAATAATTGATTTAATTAGTTAAAAATTACCAAAAATTCTAGAAAATTTATTTTTAAAATCTAAAAAATTCTGGGGGTTTATAATCTACCCCCTTAAGAGGATTGTGTCCTTGCAATCAAAGAATAACCGGTCAACAGAGATGACACGGTTGCAAACATTTGTTCGAAGCACATCACGATCAAGGAGGGAGAATCAAGGTTGAGGGTTTTGAGAAGAACACATAGGGAAAAATTATTTTCCCTAAGCATTAAAAGTTATGCAATCTCCTGTATGAAGAAGATCTAGAAGACTACAGTTTTAAAAAAACTAGGTTATCACTTATCATACTAGGTTATCAATTATTAGCAAGTTCAAAACTACCAGGTTAAGGCTAAGGTCATGAACCAACAGGCATGAACTAAAGCAATACTAGAAACAGATAACTACTAAAACTCACGGGCATTAGCTACTCCAAGAGTCTGCGCGTTCTCTAAGGCAAGAGCTTGTCCGCATCCTTGCGGTCGATTCCTCTGCTGCTGCTCGGTGAGCAGAGGGATCTCCACTCAATGGCGTCACTTCATCTTCTCCGTAGGTGGCTACAGCACCTATTGGTGTTCTTGTAGGAGTTTCATCGTTTGCTCGTGAGTCCATTACTCTCGTCCAAAATAAATAATAAGAGGCACACTGGAATCAAGGCAGGATGTAAGTCAAAATTTTAATTTTGAATCCGATATAGATATCAAGAATGATTCAAGCAAGTGGATGAGATCCTAAAAACTTATCCTATTCTTATTGCAGGCTTGCTCGGTCCCTAAGTTGAAACCGAAGCAATTTTAGTCGTTGACCTGCATGGGCCACCACAAAAACTATGTCACGCCCCAGTCCCAAAATATCGAGGGACTAGACACGTGGCAATGGCCAGCAGCACACACCGATGGACAAACCCAATTTAATGGATCCATCGGGGCGTACTTAAGCTGTAGTACAATAATAAGGGTCTACTAATCTCATCCACAGAATAAATATAGCAATATCAATAGAGTGAAATATAAACATCATCAAGTCTCAAATAAAATAAATCGGGGAACAACCCGATAACAAGTCTAATACAATAGTCAAAATACAGAAATAAAGATAACAACTGCAAATACTGAGCATATAATCAGAAAATATCCTCGAAGATCACTCGTCTATTGGATCTGGTACTGCTCCAGTGCCTGCTCCTAATAATGCTCCTGTTTCGTATACCTCGGGGTAGATCTCGTCTGCTATACCTGGGAACATAATCCGGATCCAGGTCCTCAGGGGACATAGCAAGGTACAAAATAACTCAAGCCAAAATAAATGCAGTACAATAATAGAAGAACAAAAGGGTAAACTATATAACCATCTATGTGAAATACAAATTGAGAGCATCACTAAAACTCAGGCTGAGACCACTACAAGCTCTGTGTCTGGGAGCCTGTAGTAGAGTTACTATGTATTTTAATATGAAATTTACTATGTAGTATATATATGAAATTAGCCTATAGCCTGTGTGTCTCCCCACCCAATATAATCACACGTCTCATGTCCATGACACGCAAGATCAAACCTAATACAGCAAGTCATAATAAGATCTAAGAATATAATGTCTATGTCATGTAACCTGTATCCTATACAGAATCACCATGAATATCTCAGGAAGATTCCGTCTCATGAATAGTATCAAGTGTCCTGGGTTATGATGTACTTGATAAGACAAGTACGAAAATGTAAAAGGGTGTCGATATCCATCTCTAGGTGACGTTACACAACTCCGCGTACGGTGTTGGCACCCGACTATTAATCGGACGCTAAGTAAGTCACACGGTCCTAGGTTAGGCATGTACAACAATATAAATGAATTAAGAAAATATGTAACCAAACTGCATTGTTGGCAAGGTACACTTGCCTGGTGTTCTGACTCCAACTGTAGCTCTGGTCTCAGTGGGATTTGTAGGTACTCCTCCGGTTGCTGAAATAAACATCACCATCAGATTCAAAAAATATCAAATAGCTAAAAATGCCTGTCCTTGAGTCCAATTTGGACACAGGGGAAAAAATGACAGTTTCTGGTCAAAGCAGGATCCACATGTGGACCGCTTCGCACCGAAAAATGTGTCAGAACCAAAGGTCTCCAAATTCATCAAACTTATTGTTAACAGGTCCAGAACGATGATACGAACCCAACGGAACTTCCAGAATTGGATTCCGATAAGCCGATCATAAAATCGCTGTCAAGTGGAGCCGCGGGGCCCACGATACGCGATTTTGTCAACGTTCTCAGAATCGAACCAAACTTGGGTCAAAGGACCATCGTATTGCTATGAGTCCGATGGCGTAAGTTTCGTTTCGATCTAACGTGTGTACATAAAGTTACAACGAGTTCCAGAACAGACGGATACGGAACGTTGTCGGCGGATACGCGTTGATTCCGGTGTGCACGCACATACAAATCAACTTCTGCAAAATCCCGCACGTCAGTATCAACGGCGCGCTCCTTTCGATGAAGATCGCACACGACTAAGTCGTCCCGTTTGGCGGGGCGTACTCAGTTCTGGGGGAAAATAGGGTATTGATTTTCCTGTTTTTGGATCGCAGTTTGCGATCACCACAGGACGCGACACACCGAACGGGTTGCACGGGCATCGAGAGGGTTACGCAGCCTATGCATCACAACAGACGGGACAGAAAATGGGGCAACGAGGAGAGAGAAAAAGCTACCTGAACTGGGCTCCGTGGAAACCAAAATTCTTGTGTCCGCGAGTCGACACGACACTGCGACACGATATGCACTGTGCTGTATCCGGGGTTCAGACCTTGTTAGGGTTCCGGTGGCTGGGGCGGCCAGGGCACGGCTCGTCGGAGGCTGTACTAGCAGAGGCGAAGTTGTCCAGGGCGGCGGAGGATCGTCGGGATGCCGCCATGGGGGTTCAAGCGGAGGCTGCGGGTCGGGGAGAGAGGGAAGGGAGATGGAGGCGCGGCAAGAGGAGGGGGCTGGTCGAGGCGGCCGGGGCTGCACGGTGGAGGCTCGTCGGGAGGAGAAGGTGGAGAGGGAAAGCGGTGGCAGGAGGCTAGGGTTCAGGCAGAGCTAGGGCAGGGGATATCGGGGCTCGTCGGGAGGAGGAGGATCTGGAGGAGGAAGGCAGAGAGGGGAGATCGAGGCGGGGCGCTGGAGGTTCTGGGCGGAGGAGAGAGGCGGCTGCGGGTCGGGGAGAGGGCGGAGAAGACGGTGGCTAGGGGTTTAGGGTTCAGGCGGCCGCGGCGGGGGATTAAATAGGGTAGCCGCCGGGGAAAGGAAAAGGATTCGGATTAGGTTTCTGATCGGGTTTTAACGGGTCCGTGTCGGGTTCAATTCGGATCTGACCCGACCCGACCCGTTAAGAATTGGGTTCGGGTACTCGGGTTTCGGGTCGACGGGTTAGACCCGGATCCGACCCGCAGGGTAGGGTTGGGTTTATTTGAACCGGGTCCGGTTCAAGTTGGTTTGGTTCACTTGAATCGGGTTTATTTTAAGGTTTAATTTGGTTTATTTAAAACTTAATTTCTAGTTCTTTAAAAAATACTTTCGGGGTCCAATAAATTCCCGGAAAATTATCCTATGTTTGGTTTTTTATTTTACACCCAAAAATATTATTTTCATAATATTTTAATATTATTTAAAAATACTTAATACCAAAAAATAATTGATTTAATTAGTTAAAAATCACTGAAACTTCTAGAAAATTCATTTTTAAAATCTAAAAATTTTGGGGGTTTATAATGGTCGGCCGGGGAAGATTTTATACAACAAAGGATTGAATCAATAAGCTTTTATGGGCCATCCTTCAGGCCCTGTTATGTCTTTCAGAGGATTACTGCCGGGCAGCGTCCCGAGTGAAGACACTTCACTGATCCACCCGGTTCAAATGTCCACTTTCTGTAATGACTTTATGGGGCAGGAAGGAGTGTACCCCAAGGTTAACCCTTGCACCAGTGGATGGCTTAGCCCCGGGAATCTTCGATGGGCCAGTTTAACTGCTTGGGCCCTGAAGCACTTCCAGATGGAGCTGGAGAGTATTGGTTTGTTTGCGGCTGTGAGCGCCACTAGCTTTAGGCTGCCTGTCAATCCCAACTTGTTCTTATCTTTGATGGAGCGATATAATTCGCTCACTGGAACTTTTGCCACTCCACTAGGGGAGTTGGGCTTAGCCCTTCATGAGATGGTAGAGATTTCAAAGCTGCCAATGGGGGACACTCCTTATGAAGAGCACGTTCCCATGAATAGGGAGCTGAGGGATACAAACCCTCGAGCAGTGGCGGTATACTAGGAGCTGATGAGCTACTATCTTGCCTACATCACCTTCTACAAAGAGCCCTCTGATTTGGCTCATATCAACAAATGGGCATCCTACCTCTTCTTCCATTAGGCCAGAAATGCTAAGCCGGACAAGGTTGTAGATAGCAGAGATAAGCCTTTGAACCTCCTGAGCATGCTTAATGCCAACACGGTCGATGACCTCATTGAAGACGCAGGGGCTTCAGATTATATTCGTCTCGTCCGTGCCTCCTTCGTCGAGTATACCAGCAACTTCAATTATTGTTGGTGTCTCTTCTTTTATCGCACTATCTGTTGAAGCAACGACTGTGGCAACATCCTCTGCAGTCATTCCAGAAAGGAGACTTACCGATAGTGCAGCCACTCCAAGCGTCCATTCGAGCTTTGCTATGCTAGTGGATCAATATACTAGCATATTCTACCTCACTTTAAAAGAATTGATATCGATGGTGCTGGAGAAGAACCTAGGTTTTGATGCTCTGAAGATGTCCTCCAATCTTCCTATAACGCAGATTAGAAATTTCTGTGACGCTGAAAGAGCTGATGCGCTAGAGCAAATAGTTAATGGTTTAGAACAACCCATTAATGAGTATTTGCAACTATCCCGAGGTAGCATCGACGATCTGGTTCAAGCTGAGTATGACTCCTTAACTGCAAAACTTGCTGAGCAAATATAATCTCTAAACAAATCCATCCAGGAACAGCAACAAGAGATGGATAAAGAATAGGCTATCTTGGTGGAGTTTATTCCTCAGCTAGCTGAGTGCCAGGACAAATTTGAGGGAAATGAAGTGAGGGTTCAAGAATTGGAAGCTGAACTTGCTCAGGCAAGGGAGAGGCTTCTCAAGACATCGGCAGTCCACAATGTGCTGAAGGGCGAAGTGGATACAGCTAAACAGAACTTGACACATGCGGGTGTCATCCACGCAAGTTTTGTTAACTCTCTGTCCGAACTATCTCGCTTGAACAATGACGAAGTAAGGCTGGAACGGGCTCGCAACAGTATTTTGAACTCCAGGAATGAGAGGATGGCTGCTTTGGCGCAACAGATTCGCGATTTAACTGCTCCTCCCCAATGATGTACCTTTTTTCTTCTTCTGTAATTTTGCTATTCCCAGAGATAATAAAGATACTTGTTTTGACTTTGTGGACCTATCACTTTTGAATATAAATGATAGGCTAAAATGAAAGTGATATCAGAGGTAATATGGACGTGATATACTTTCGGTAAATTTTAGCTGGATATATCTATTCAGAGGTTATATGGACATGATAGAATATGCTTCAACTGAATTTGTATACAAAATACTATCAGAGGTAATATGGACGTGATAGGTTTTGAAGTTTCAAATTAGTTAAATATATCTATTCAGAGGTCATAGAACATGATAGAATATGATCCAACCATTCTTTGTGTGTAGCATCGTTAGAATAAAATCTTCACCATACCCCTTTGAGCGAAGAAGATCAAGCATAGTACCTCTTCAGGAATTTGCCGTTGATAGGAGCCATTATCAAGTCTCCATTAGACTTGGCTATTCTGTAAGCGCCATTTGAAAATGTCGTTTCAATCACATAAGGGCCCTCCCATTTGGGCTGGAACTTGCCCTTACTTTTGTATGTAATGATCATTGGCCTCTTCACAGCTAGAACTAGCTCGCCAACTTTGAACACTCTTTCCTTTACTTTTTCATTAAAAGCTCTGGAAATACGTGCCTGGTAGAACGCAATGCGCTGTTGAGCTTGAAGGCATTTCTCGTCTAATCCTTCTAGCTCTTGAAGCCTTAATCGATCATTATTTTCCTGAGTCAACTCATTAGCCACTGCTATTCTGAGTGATGGAATTTGGACTTCAATGGGGAGAACTGCTTTACACCCGTAAACTAATAAGAATGGGGTACAACCCATTGGCGTTCGTACCGTTGTACGGTATACCCAGAGACATTCCTCGAGCTTCTCATTCCAATCTCTTTTGTTCGAAGAGACGGACTTCTTTAAGAGTTTGAGGATGGTTTTATTGAAGGCTTCCGCCAAACCATTAGCAGCAGGATTATATACCATTGAGGCCATATTTTGTATTCGATTCTTATCGCAAAATTGGTGAAACGCTTGGCTGATGAATTGAGGCCCGTTATCATGAATTATCCTTCGGGGTATCCTAAAGCGATAAATTATATGGTGCTTGATAAAGCTGATCACGTTGCATGTCTTCACCTTAGCAAGAGGGATCGCCTCCGTCCATTTAGAAAAATAATCTGTAATAGCCAATATGAACCGATGTCCTCTAGAAGACGAAGGATGAATAGGACCAATGATATCCATACCCCATGCTTCAAAGGGCCATGATGCAATAGTAGGATGTAAATACTCAGAAGGCTAATGTATAAAATTCGTATGAACTTGACAGGCTTTACATTGTCTTACATATTTTACAGTATCTGCAATCATGGTAGGCCAGTAGTAGCCCATTCTCTTGATACGATCCTGTAACTTAGGACCGGGTTGATGTACTATACATACACCGTCATGAGCTTCTCGGATAACCCGTTTTGCATCATCATCAGAGAGACATCGTAATAGCAGTCCATCGTATGTTCGGCGATATAGACTTTGTGAAGAAGCATCAAAATAGAAGCGTAATGATCGTCTTTTGATAGATACTGCTTCTTTAGGATCCTCTGGTAAGATTATGTATGATACGAAGTCTATAAAGGGACTTCTCCAGTCTCTCTTAGAAGGAACCGTGTTTACAGCGTAGTTGCGTTCTATGAGAAAATTATTTTTCCCACAGAATAAATCTCTGTTAAGAAGGATCACCGAATTCTGCCTTCTTATTGGAATAGCTAGATCTGCAGCTAGGCTGGCCAGAGCATCGGCTTCCAAATTTTGAGATCGAGGCACATGCTCTAAAAAGAATCCTTTGAAAGATATGGCTATCTCGATCGTTGTTTGATGATAAGGAATGGGGTCTGGATTGCGGACTTCATATATTCCTCTGACCTGATTGACGATCAGCTGAGAATCACCAAAAGCTTCCAGGTATCCAACCTCCAATTCTTTAGTGACTTGAAGCCCGATTAGTAGAGCATTATACTTTTCTACATTATTAGAGCAGGGTTCGCTAAGAGAATATGCTCGATAGATGACGAGTTTATCAGGAGTCACCAGGACAATTTCTACTCCTGAAACCACATTTTGCAACTTCGTCGGGAATATCCTCATATAATTTGGAGGTTTCCGAAATTGGATGGGCGACTAAGAAATCAGCCAAGGCTTGACCTTTTATGGACTTCTGAGGGACGTACACCATATCATACGGTGTCAGTAGCATTGCCCAAGTCGCGAGTCGGGAATTAAGAATACTCGACTTATTCATTAAAACCCGAAGTGGATTAATTCTGGAGATGATATGAATAGTTTGGCCCGTCACGTAATATCGCGTCTTCTGAATGGAAAATATTCGGGCCAAGCATTCTTTTTCCACTGGACTATACGGTGTTCAGCTCCAACCATCATCCTACTTAAATAGTAGATAGCCTATTCATGACCTTCCTTGTTCTTCTGTGCGAGAAGAGCTCCTAAAGAATGATTCATTGCTCGAACATACAGCAAAAATAGTTTTCCTATGACGGGAGGCACAAGAACTGGAGGATTAGTAAGATAGCGTTTGATGTCATTAAACGCTTGCTAACAGGCTTCATCCCATACGAATGACACACCTTTCTTCATCAGGCGAGAAAAAGGTTGACATCTCCCAGAGAGGATGGATATGAATCTCTTGATATAAGCCAGACGACCTTGAAATCCCCTGAGTTCTCTCAGATTACGGGGCGGTCGCATTTCTAGGATAGCCTTTACTTTATCAGGGTCAAATAGAATGCCTTTAGCGGTAATGACAAATCCCAGAAATTTGCCACTGGATACACCAAGAAAGGACTTTGTGGGGTTCATTTTAAGTTGATGTTGGTGCATCAACTCGAATATTGTCTTCAAGTCTTGGATATGATTATCCTTGAGGCAGCTTTTGACAGCAATATCATCCACGTAACATTCCACCATTTTGCGTAAGTGCTCATAGAATATGTTACTCATAGCTCGTTAATACGTAACCCCAGCATTCTTCAATCCAAAAGGCATAACTGTATAGTAATATACCCCCAATGGTGTACGAAAGGCAGTATGATTCTCATCTTCAGGATTCATCTTAATCTGATTGTATCCTGAAAATCCGTCCATGAAAGACATGCGCTCAAAACTACTCGTATTATCGATTATGACGTCTGTAATAGGAAAAGTGAACTCATCTTTAGGACAGGCCGCATTTAGATCTCGAAAATCGATATAAACACGCACTTTTCCATTTTTCTTCATAACCGGGACAACATTAGCGACCCAATCAGGATGTTGTTCTTCTCGGATGAACCCACAGGCTATTAGCTTCTTGATTTCAGCTTCAATGGCATCCATCATATTCGGGCGGAACCAATGTTGGTGTTGCTTTACAGGCTTTGAATTGGGCCGTATGTTGAGTTTATGGGTAGCCACTTTAGGATTAAGACCTGGCATATCTTCATAATTTCACGCAAAGACATCGATATATTCTTTTATCAGCTGGATTATTTCTTCCCTTTCTTCTTCGGAAAGATTGTTACTGATAAATATCGGCTTTGGTGAAAATTCATCCCCAACATTGACTTGGATAACTTTATCTTCAGTGGGTGGTTCTCTTTGCTCGAACCAGAGTTCCCATTGTGTATCCATTTGCTGAGCCCAGGATTCATCTTCAAATGGTTCAGATTTTTGTCCCTCTGTTTCAAGAGAATCTGTCAACACCATATTTACTGATAATGCATGTTCGAGTTCATCATCTGAATCGGAGGATGACAAATCATCTTGAAAAAAGAAAATGGTCTCCTCACTTGACTCAGAGTCATTGGAAGTTGCAAGATGTGTGGTATACCCTAACCTAAAATGAGTTCGTTGACAGTAGGGATCACCATGCAACGGCATCCGTTTGCCTTTTCCATAGTTGAGGCCTGGCTCCAACTTTAAGTCATAACCCATGCTTTGCATAATCTTCAAAGCCCGTGGGCTATATCTGTGAACCTGCATTTTCCCAGCATCAGACTCGTGAGAATCTTCTTGTACACTTGGTCTGTTCTGCCTGCGACCGAAGATTATTGGATGCTGATCATTGCGAGTAGGTAGAACAATAAAGATAGAATCTTCATATGGCCCATATGTCGTGATGACATTAGATGTTGACGCTACTTCGCACACATATGGATGATAGAAGTCTATAGCTTTCAAGAATTTTTGTGCTATAGGTTCTATATAGTTATGGGGGGAGGATTCCTGATTAGAAAATTGAGCGTCAGTATACTAAAAAAGAGAATCTTTATTATCGTCAGAAACCACGTTCCCGGTTGTATTTACATTAGTCGACTGCTTGTTGCGCCTAAGGTTGATGACCAAAGGTGGGGGCTTCTGGTTCAGAGTGAACACTAGAGGATCACTTCCTCCTCCCGATTTGGTTTTGCCCAAGTGGATAGCCATGGGTTCCATGACTTTCGGACGGGTAGTCCGCCCTTTCACCTGGATTGACAAAGGTTGCTCAGCAGATGGTTCTCCTGGCTCCTAGTAGGATTCCTCTTTCTTCTTGCCTGACACCTCCTTCATGTAGTCTTGGGTGTATAACATGGCATCAGAATAGTAGGACTCAACTCCTTTGAAAGGATTGAGATCAGCAAACTCTGTTTTTACTGTCCCTTGGGCGTCTACATATTTGAAGCATTGGTGTAGAGTTGAAGGGACAATATTATGATCGTGGATCCATGGTCTACCCAACAGGATGTTGTAAGATACCTCCTAATCAATGATGTAGCATGTAGCCACTGATCTAAGGTCACCAATCTGGATCCTCAAACGAATCTTTCCTAACGGTTTGCTCTTCCTGGCATTAAAGCCCACGATTGTGGTGGTAGTGTAAGCTAGTTCGCTTGTAGGGATTCTCAACGGTCTTAACAGACTGTGAGGGATAATGCTGATCGACGATCCCGGATCTATGTGAATCCGGTCTACCTCCATGGAGCCGACATATCCGATGTAATAAAGAGGTCTGTCATGCTTGTTATGTTTCAAGAACATGTCCTCTTGAGTGAAAGTGATATTAGGGACCACTTCCATCACACTATGGCATTGAGGACATACCACAGGCTCTTTATCAGGGGACTTGAGCTGAGTCAAGCATACATCCGCCTGCATTAATGCTTCACTCAAGGCTTGACGAGTGTCTTTGGACAGCCTAAGTAGCTCAAAAATGGACAATCTGGCTGGAGTGTTAGCCAACTGGGCCAAGATATCGAAGTTATATGGTTTATCTAAACCTTTGTTTTGAATATTCTTCAAAGGTTTATCAAAACAAACTTCTTTTTGCTTTTCCTTGTCCACCGAAGTTGGTCTAGAAGGACCTGCCTCTGGTGTAACAGGTTCAGGCTCTGGAGGTTTGGCAGCTGAAGTGTCTGTCGTTGATTCCCCCTGGTTCCCTCAATAGTCCTTGAGGTAGGCCTTGCCTGACCGGGTTCCGGTTGCCAAAGTCTCTTCTTCTGATGTCGGGGATATTGCAACCATATGGCATGGTTTGCATCTTGAGTTCTTTTTAGACTTAGCTTTAGCAGCTTGAGTCTCTTCCTCAATTTCTGACACCAGATCAGGGTGGACCCACATGATCTTCCCACTCTTGGTAGTTAGGGGTACCAGATCATGATTTTGACCCCTGGTCGGAGGAAGATTAACAATGTTCATCATTGTCCGTGGAATAGGTACCACACCATCCAGGATTTCCTGAGGGGGCAGATTGCCAAACTGGAGTGAGATCATGTTGGCAGTGACCGTCTTCTCGCTATTATGCAGAGTGATGGCCTTGGCGTCGATCAGCTCCTGAATTTTCCTTTTTAGTACATAACATGCCTTTGTGGGGTGATGTATGTATCTGTGGAAAATACAGTACTTAGGGTTATTGGTACTGCCGACTTCATTTGGCCGCTTTACCTCAGGAAGAGTAAGCTTGCCACTTTTGACTAGACAATCGAATATGCTCGAAATGTCATCGTCGTCAAAAGAATATTCTTCTTTATGCCTGGAAGTCCCAGGATTTGTCTGCGTAGTCACTGGAGTATATTGCCTGGACGTGTTGATTGCCAGAGCTTCTTTTTCTTTGGAACTATGAGTAGGGTCGTTATTGGAGGATGATTGCTTCCCTCTATCAGAGGTAGAGATCATGATTCCATTTTCACGAGCCTTCCGACTATTATCTTCAGCGGTTACTGCTGATATGATAAATGAGGGCCAATCATGGAACTGATATGGTCCCGTGAACACTGAGATCAGTGGGAGAAGGTTCTTCCTGCAAATGTCCACCAAGGCTAAATTCGGAACTCCAGGAGGCATCTGCAAGGTAGCCTGACGAAAACGTTCGATAAAAGTACGAACGCTCTCTTTCTCCTTCTGTTTTACTTCGATAAGTGATGACATAGACATGTCCATTTCTCCTTTGTAGAACCGAGCAATGAACAGAGTCTTGAAATCTTTAAAAGAAGTAATGCAGTTGTCCGCAAGACTACGGTACCATTGATAGGCCACCCCAGACAGACAGCCTTTAAACACTCGAGTGAGAAGGGCGTCATTCCCCTGCAACAACACTGTCATCATGCTAAAGTAGTTCATGTACTGGCTTGGTGACGTCTTTCCCTCAAACAAAACCATAGCCTATGGTTTGTATTTAGGTGGGAAAGGGATCTCGTCCCAGATAGATGGGTATGGCTGGTTGATTCCCAACTTCTTGAGCTGATCCTTATGCTTCAAGGCATCAAATTGGGCTTTCAATTCCTGAACTGCCTGCATCGGATCTTCAGCTGGGAAAGGGACCGCAGAGTGGTAAGAGATCGGTTGTATTGTAACTCCAACAGGAGGCAATATATTCTCCGAGTTAAGAAGTTGAGGAGCCGCTGACTCTTGATTTAGAACAGGCTCCTGGTTTGCTTTGGATGGTGGTAGGTCCACCCCCACACGTAGTTGAGTCGGAGGAACCGATGTTTGAGCTATTGCAACTGCATGTTGAGTCACCATCATCTGACGCATACTCTCCATCATGGAATGCATCTCTTTAAGTGATGCTTCCAATACAGCGATGCGTTGCTCAGTACTTCCTGATGGGAAAGCCTCTTCATGTTCATCTCCAATGGCATAAACTCCTATTTCTCTGGATGCTACTGAGGGATTAGTATAGATCTCTGTATAGATCGAGTCTATACTTTCAGCATCAGATTCGGGAAACTGGCGACCCCCAGTATCGGAATCAGAAGAATATGAAGCCGGTTGTCGTGACCTTGAGCGGGTGTTTCAAAAAACACCTGCCTCAATATTCTCAAGGAGTCTGTCAAATCTTCTTTGGCTTGGAGTTCTAGAGGGATGACGTCTTGAACTTGACCTTCCTCTAGGAATGTGTGAAGCCATGTTTATTGATGTGAATGTTGGCTCTTTTTCCTGTAGAGACAAAGAGTAGTTCAACCGGTCGAAAATTGACCGTTTTGCCTTAGAACAGCAGTAGTTGACTACAACTTTATGACTATTACAACAATGCTCCCTAGGGGGTGTAATAGACATGTTAGAAGATCCCCTGTCTTTGCGCTTCTAGATCAAGAAAACACGCAAATCAGGGGGATTAACAGAAGAAGAAGAAGAAGAAGGCTTATTCTGTCTTTTTACATCAGTAGGGGCATGGAGATTGGGAACCATGACTCTCTCTGGCATAAGTATACAGCAGTTCGCCCATGTGAGTAGCATACGATCCATCATCCTTCTGAGGAGCGTATTTCCCCATGAAGCGGGTCTTCTTTACGCGGATGGGCTTTTCCTGGCGTATAACAGGGAAAGTCTTCAAATGGCCTCCAGCGTCACGCGTATTCTGAAGAGCGGGCAACTTCTTCTCTTGGTGGCGTACAACTCTAGAGGTTGGGAGATTCGCCACTCTTTTTCCCTTGATGTGATCCAAGGGTCCACCTGCCACATCACTGATAGGAGATGCATTTTTACGCGCAAGGCGCGTTTGAAATTTCTGAATTAGCGCTGAGGCCTTGTCAGAAATTTTGTCTGCTACGTCATAGACGGAAGATGAAGTATTTCGCACAGGGCACATTTGAAATTTCTGAATTGGCACTGTAAGCCCCCTGATTTTCATGAATTTCTAATTTGGTTTTTAATAATTTTCTGGAATTTTCTAGGAATTTTTCTGTAATTAAAATATAGGCTTTTAATAATTAAATGATTTTTAATTGCTAATAATTAATATTAAAATATTATAAAAATAATATTTTATGGTGCAAGATGAAAAACTGGACATAGGATAATTTTTCGGGAATTTATTGGACTCCGGAAGTATTTATAAAGCCCTAAAAACTATTAAATAAATAAACCTAATTAAACCCTGAAATAAATCGGGTTTATTTGAAATAAACCAAATCACAGTGAACCAAACCGCCCCACTGAACCAACCCAGCTTAACGGGTCGGGTCGGGTCGGATTCGAGTCAAACCCTACCCGGACCCGAAACCCACACCGAAACCCTAATTCTATTCCCCATCGGAATTACTGTTCCGATTATAAAACCCCTCGACGTTCGTGTAAGCCGCCGCCGCACCCTCTACTCCGCCGGAACCCTAACCCTTTGCTCCGCCTCCTCCTCTGCTCTGCCTCCGATCCCCTCTTCCTCATCGCCCAGACCCGACGACCTCCACAGCCTCCCATCTCCGCCCTAACTTCCGCCCTAGCCCGGCCTCGACCACCACTCCGCCGCCTCCCCAGAGATCCGCCCTCTCCTCGACCCGTCTTCCCCGACGAGCCCTCCGCCGCGTCTCCACCACACAGCCTCCTCCTTCTCTCGCCTCGACCCTCCCCCGGCGAGTCGACCCCGCAGCAGCAGCGAGTAGCCCCGAGCGACCATCCCCTCAACAGCACCTCGACGAACCAGATCTCCTCCTCCCTCGACAGCGCCTCCCTCCGCCTCCTTAGCCTCGAGAGCCAGGCCGCCCCGCTGCGCCGTCGGAGAGCACTGTGCCGACGAATCCCTCCCACTCTTCTCCTCCATCCTTCCCAGCGTCGCCCGAGGGCCGCAACACCGACGACGGAGCCGACTCCCTAACCAACGGAACTCAGCCGCCCGCAGCCCTAGCCGACCTCGCCGACCCCGAGCCCGGCTCCTCGACCCGCTGACCTAGGCCTGGACACGGCAGTGCAGGACACAGCGGACATGAGCACCTAACCCTAGGGCAGACATAGCAGACACAGGACTCGGTCGACGCAGGACACGAAGGAGACACTCGGACACAAGACTTCGTAGTTTCTGGAGCCCTATTCAGGTATTATTTTCTCTCTCCTCGTAATTCTGTTTTTGATTCCGTCAGTTGCGTCGCGTAGATTGTATGACCCTCTCGGTGTCCGTGTAACCCGCTCGGTACATCGCGTCCTGTGGCGATCGCAAACCATGATCCAAAAATAGGAAAAAATAAAGCCCTGTTTTACCCCAGAACTGAGTGTGCCCCGCCAAACGGGATGACTTGGTCGCACGCGGTCTTTACCGAAACGTGCGCGACGTTGATACGGACGTGTGGGATTTCGCAGAAGTCGATTCGGATGTGCGTGCACCCCGGAATCAACGCGTATCCGCCGACAATACCCTGTATCCGTCTATTCTAGAACACGCTGTAACTTTGTGTACACCCGTCGGATTGAGACGAAACTTACGTCATCGGACTCGTAGCAATACGCTGGTCCTGTGACCCAAGTTTGGTTCGATTCTGAGAACGTTGACAAAATTGCGTATCGTGGGTCCCAACAGGCTCCACTTGACGGACGATTTTGAGATCGGCTCATCGGAATCCAATTCTGGAAGTTCCGTTGGGTTCGTGTCATCGTTTCTGACTTGTTGACACTAAGTTTGGCGAATTTGGAGACCATTAATCCTGACACACTTTTCGGTGCAAAGAAGCCCACATGCGGACCCCGCTTTGACCCAGAAATGTCGTTTTTGCCCTTGTCTCCAAATTGGACTCAAGGACAGGCATTTCTAGCTATTTGATATTTTCTGAATCTAATGGAGATATTTATTTCAGCAATCGGAGTAGTAGCAGCAGATCACACTGAGACCAGAGCTACAGTTGGAGCCAGGACCCCAGGCAAGTGTACCTTGCCAAACTCTGCAGTATTGTTACATATTTTTCTTGCTTCATTATATTGTTGTACATGCTTAACCTAGGACCGTGTGACGTACTTAGCGTCCGATTATTAGTCGGGTGTCAACACCGCACGCGGTGTTGAGTATTATCATCTAGAGATGGATATTCGTGACACTTTATATTCTCGTACTTGTCTTATCAAGTACCATATGACCCAGGACACTTGACACTATTTATGAGACAGATTCTTCCCAAGATATTCGTGGTGATTCTGTATAGGATACAGGACTTGACAGAGATACTACATTCTTAGATACTTTATGACTTGTTGCATTAGCTATGATCCCGCTTGATATGGACATGAGACGTTATGGTCATGAGAGGCGTGGTTACATTGGGTGGGGAGAGACACACAGGCTACAGGCTGATCATATATATATAAAACCCCTATTATTGAGAGGCACAAGACTCGGAAGCCGAGCTTGGCCCACTACCGGTTATTACCGCTACCGGCTCCCCGACACAGAGCTTGTAGTGGCTTCGGCCTGAGCACTAGTAATGCTCTCACTTGCATTTTCACATAGATGGTTACATACTTACCCTATTCATTGCATTATTTGTTGTACTGCATTTATTTTGGCATGAGCTTTCTTGTACCTTGCTATGTCCCCTAAGGACCTGGATCCGGATTATGTCTCCAGGATTTACAGACGAGATATATCCCGAGGTATACGGGACCGCAGCAGGAGCAGATGTAGGAGCTGATACAGGAGCTGTACCGACCTTCGAGGACGAGATCACACCAGAGGACTTCTCCTGAGTATTGGCTTTATATACTCATTTATTTCTATTTCTAGTTCCTTTATTTTCCAGTCTATTGCATTTATGTATCAGACTTGTTCTCGGATTATTCTCCGAGACACTTTTATTGAGTTTTGTTAGTTATTCCTATTTGCATTATTCTGGCATTTGATCTGTGATTATCTGTTGTGGATGAGATTAGCATAGACTGTGACATATATCAATGGACCTATTTATTCTTATATTACAGCTTAAGTATGCCCCGTTGGATCCATTAAATTGGGTTTGTCCATCGGTGTGTGCTGCTGGCCATTGTCACGCGTCCGGTCCTTCGGTATTTTGGGACTGGGGCATGACAGGCACTGAGGCCTTGTCAAAAATTTTGTCTGCCACGTCACAGACGGGAGACAAAGTTTTACGCGTAGTACGTGTTCTAGACTTCTGGATTGGCACTGAGGTATTGCCAGAAGCTTTGTCTGCCACGTCACAGACGGAAGACGGGTTTTTACGCACAGAGATTATAGGTTGTGATGTCACAACCTTATTGATCGAATAGAGAGTCTGCAGGAAGGGTAGAGGATGTCCGGGGCATCCATACTTTACGCAGCTTCTTGTTGTCCTGGACAGAGAGGGAATGAGAGCTACCCCCTCCTCGAAGCATGTCTTCATAAGCCGATTGGTCAAATTGGACGACCAAAGTCTTCTTCGTCGATCCTACGGATACAGCATCATGTTGAGCAATGGCTTTCTTATCAGATAAGAAAGTAGTCCCCAGCAGAGTCGCCATCTTGTGTTTGATTATAAACAGAAGAATAAAAGTAGGTTTATACGAAACCCTTTCTTTGTTTACAAACAAGAAAAAAGAGTACAATTAATCCTATACTAGGATGTTAAGTACAATAAAAATGATTCTGGGGAAATATTGCTATAGGAGTCTGATCTACAGTCGATCACTTTGTTCCTTGGACCACACGATGATGAAGAAGTGTTGTAGAAGAAGAAGAAGCTCCAAAGATTGTAGGAGGGATTGAACTTTCGTAGCCAAAGTTGTCAATCAACACTCTCTGTATGTGCTCTCTCTCTGATCTCTACCCTTTTCGACCATGTTCTCCTGTGACCGGAAGTCTCTATTTATAGAGATCAGTCACAATAACTGTCCAGTCAGCGTAGAAGCCAAACTGTGGAGAGAGTTGTAACTTTTATGCGGCGGTTATAATAACTGCTACCCACGTCTGAATGATCTCCTGAATCCGCGTATGACGCGTATCCCATTAAGAGGTAACGCGTATAACTGCTTCTCGAAGACCACGGCATGCAAGCCACGTAGGTAACTGCCCCTCGCGTAAAGATGGTTGACATAAAAGCAAAATAATTGTCTTGTAGGCGTAAAAGCCAAGTAGCTATCTTGTTGGCGTAAAAGCCAAATTCTGCGTAAAGCTTGATGCTGCATAAATAATGGGTACCCAGCGTAAACTAGCCAATTATCCTTCCTGACTGAGGTCTTGAGCGTATTCTGGGCCAAATAGCCTTATCACATACCTTACAAATATAGCCAGAGTTGGCATATTTCGAGGAGATAGCATACGGCGTACTCCTATAGTTAAAAATAGCCTGGTTGGCGTAACATGCAAGGATGGTGATGTGAGCGTATTAGCCCTAATTTTAGCTCTCTTAGTCATTGAAAATAGAACAAAATCTTATGCATTAAATGCAGAGATCTGCCCCCATCTCGCGCATTAACTGCAGAGATATGCCTCGAGTTCTGTACGAAGAACAGCTTTTGACGTGGCGTCTGATTTCGTCTCATCTTTAGCGTAAAGGCTTATTTCTGCCTGTGTAAAATAGGCAGCGTATTCCTTGAGTGCGTAAAAATGACTTGTATCAAGGATATGTCACTAAACGACAACCTGGGCCTCTGTGCAAAATCACCATTACAGCCATCCTCTCGATCGTCGTGCAGTACTCTTTGTCAGGAGTCAGGTTCACTGTTCTGTCTGACAGGTTCATTCGAGGAATACGAAGAGTTTCTCGTACAACTTTACGCTGCATTAAAAGCATACATAGTTTACGTCAGAGTGTCACGACCCGTACCCGGTATAGGGGCACGAGAGCGTGGGTACGTCCAGCCTACGTCGCAGCATCAGCGGTAGAACGCTGTCTAGGTCTTGATGCTATCTAAACAATCTCACACGAGCATCCGACTCCATGAGGAGATACGGATACCACAATATAATATGAACAACATACTCAATCACAACTACAGCACGATAAGATCTCGAAGAAACAAGTAAGATGCAACACAAGTCTAAAATAGAAATAGTCTAACTCAACAATATAATCCAAGTCCCAAATAAGTTTGCCGGAGACAAATCCGGTACCAAAATAGATGCTATATACTGAGAGAAGACAGTGAATAAGTGCAATGGCAAAATAAAAATACAGACAATGTAAAGAGACAGGCAATATATATAATATGAAACAGTCAATGCACATATGAAACGAAGAGAATGAGGTACAATATCATATACAGGTGATGTAGTATGTGATCTAAAATAGAGAACTGTAACTATTCTAAGTGTTTGAAATATCAGTCTATCATGTGATCGGCTTGGGACAGGATCAAGCTGGCTACATATGATTAGCTATAATTCATGTAAGGTCAGGCTAACCATTTGGTTAGCTATGATGCATGTAGAGGTCAGGCTAATCATATATAACAGCTATGAGGCATATAATGGTCAGGCCGTACCCGACGTGAGATGTGGGGTGAGCTATGATGCATGTAGGGTTGGGTATGATCACATAATCTACTAAAATTTCCCCCGCCCCCAACTAGTACAGTGGATCCAATCATGACACGTTACGATACACGAGCAATGTACAAGGTCTAAATATATGTCGTGTACACTGTCAATATGATAATCAATGTAACATCTCATGATTGCAGATCCAATCTATATACTAGTCAATGTAGCACAGTGTCAAGAATCAGATGTAATATTTCTAGATACTGAATTTATAGATATTATCAAATAATTAGAAATTATCAGAGAATGTACTCGCCTTGGGTCCTTAGCCGGTAACACCAATGTCCTGTTCCAGAGTATCGTCTGGATGATCCAACAGTCCTATAAACATATCATAAATAATACAACATTTGCATCAGATGCTACACTAACACACAATCAAAAATATATCGAACTCAGGGGCTATACCAGGTATGGCACTGGTCAACTAGGGTCAGTGTGCGTTAAGTTGCACGGGCGTCTCGTCTGTGATTGCTGTGCAAGACAGACGGTCAAAATGATACGGGGCTTGCCAGTACGTTAGTGTACATGTGGCAGTCCACTATCAGTTCACAGGGTTACAAGGTCATGTGTAGTTACGGGGTATCCGTATTTATACTCGGGCTACCTAGTAGAGATATTTATAAAAATATACATATTATACTCATAATATATTACCAATTAATTGCATACAATATATATATATATATATACACTTAATGAATTTACACTATTATATATATATGTACACATATACATACTAATCAAATTATACTAGGTACATAGATACATATATTAAAAAGTACTAGGGATGCACGTACAATACGTATACATATGTATATATATACCAGTTCGAGAAATACATCATATATATATATATATACCAATAAAAATACATATACTATATACTATATATATATATATGTGTGTGTGTGTGTGTGTGTGTGTGTGTGTGTGTGTGTGTGTGTGTGTGTGTGTATACCCAAAAATACATTTTTACCAACATATACTATATATATATATATATGTATATATATACCCAAAAATACATTTTTACCAACATATACTATATATATGTATATATGTATATATATATCCAAAATACATTTTTTACCAACATATACTATATATATATGTGTGTATATATATACCCAAAATACATTTTTACCAACATATACTATATATATGTATATATGTATATATATATCCAAAATACATTTTTACCAACATATTATATATATATATATATATGTGTGTGTGTGTGTGTGTGTGTGTGTGTGTGTGTGTGTGTGTGTGTATACCCAAAATACATTCATATATACCTACATACATACGTACACTCATTCATACGTACACGAGGGGGAGGACCGTACCTGTGCACGACGACGACGAAGGCGTCGACGACGAGGTGGTGGTGCTCGGGACTCGGCAGCTCAGGCGAGGTGGAGGACAGGGACGTCAGGGCTGCTCTTGGTGGTACGGGGAGTTCGGGAAGAGGAGATACAGGGAGGAGTGGGGAAGCTCCGGGCTGTCGGGATCAGTGAGGACAGGGTCTCAAGTTGAGTCCTCCGGCAAGGGGGAGGCCGGAGACGGAGGCGTAGCTACTGGAGACGGAGAAGGAGCGGGGCTCGGGGTGTGCAGCTCGGGATAACGATGGTGGTAGTATTCGTGGCAAGGCCGGCTCGAGGTGGAGTCCGGAGGAGATGAATGGGGGGTAGCCGGTGCACAGCGGGTTGCCGGACGGGCAGCTGACCGGAGGGGCCGGATGAACGTCGGGGACGCTCGGGTTGCAACAGGCTGGAGTAGTGGCAGAGAAACGATTGAGTGTAGGTGGAATCTCGGTCGGGGTAGGGAGAGCCGGCGGGGATAGAACAGTAGCCGGGGTCAAGGAAGAAGGAGTGGCGGAGGTGATGATAGGTCATGGTGGTGTACGGTGGTGCTGTACGGTGGGCTCGGGTTGGCCGCCGGGGAGAGCTGGCCGGAGAAGAGATGTTGGTTAGGGATGAAGTGTCGGGATGAGTGGTGGAGGTGGTTCTAAAGGTGGTGGAGTCTCGGGACTCAGGCCGGGCTGAAGTGGGGAGTGACCGAGGGTGAACAGTTCAGGGTGAGGAGGAGGCTGAGCGGGTCGAACGGGCGCTCGGCGGGCTGGCCGGAGCTCGGCCGGGGGATCGGGTGATAGGGGTGGAGTTGGTTTGTTTTCTTGGGAGGAAGGAGATGATTCAAGGAGAAGAAGAAGAAGAGAAGGAGAAGAGAAGAAGAAGAAGAAGAAGGGAAATTTCCTACGGTTGAGTGAGGAGGGAGGAGAGAGAAGATGGGAGCTTCCCTAGGTTTGGGGATTAGGGTTTGCTTGGGAAAGGGTGTGGTGATGTGACATTATATAGGAAGGGTGATGGGAGGTGTGTGGTAATGATGAGCCCCATTTTTAATGGGTGGCCAGGATTTGATATAGAGAAAATTAATTATACATGGAGAGGGTTGAGTTGACTAGTCAAATTTTGGGCTTCTCCATTTGGTTTAACCAATGGGGTGTTGACACCTAATACAACATTTGCAAATTAGCCCCCTTAAATTTTGGGTATTTGCACAGACACATGAAATGATAAAAAGTTGATAGGGGAATTTATGTTTGGTGTTTTGTAGGGTGAGGGGGTGTTGTGTTTTTGGTGTGGGCTTAATTAATGGAGCTCCTGGATTAAATTGGGATTAAATGGGATTAGTCAAAATGGTATCCCCAATTTAATTAGAAATAAATGTAAGTTGTGTTATAAAATTAATTAGGAGTACATGGGGCCAAAATTAGGTTGGGTCACAAATATCATTAGTGAAGAAGACTCAGAACAGAATATTATCCTAATTTGGGTTGCACGAAAAATGGGTCAAGATTGCCTCCAATTTCGATTGGAACGCACAACAATATAAAGTTAGAATTTATTTAGAATTTAAATAAATATCCGCGATGAATATTGTGCGGCTAAAATAAAGCACAAGAGAGCATAATTATGAGTTACTAAAAGGTCAGAATGGAAGGCGGGCACGTCTAGGGCAAGGTTGTGAAATTTGTTGGAAGGTAAAAGGTAGGGTAGCGCTCCAAATATCGAAGCAACGGTAAGGCGCAACAATTAATTAAAATTACGGTAATAATTACAATCTCAATTAATTAAGTTCTAAATAATACAAATTAATTTCATAACCCTATAATTCGGTCAGGTGTTCATCTAGTAGGCTTCTAGGTTAAGTCTACCAGCTCGAACATTAATGAACACTATATATATAATATTATAAATACACATCTCATGCAATTATTTAAATTAAATACACACAATTTTAATAATATTCAAAAAGTCAAAAATACCCCTGTTTTTGGAACGTGGTAGTGACACGGAGGGAGGTGTAGCAACCTTTTTAAGCCAAAACAGTCTTGAAGCGCTACTTTATACGGGCAATTCTGAAGTCATGTTTTATGCCACACAGCGCTGAAGCTTCTGTTTTACGCGTGCTTCATGCACGTTGGGGGTTTTGCGCGTATGATTCCCTAGTGTATTTTTCATGCTTCTACAGTAGTCAATTCACAAGTTCTTAGGGTCAACATGGTCAAGGTAAGTACGGAACATATGTTTTTATTATGTATATGCATTTGACCTTGTTTATGAGATCGTTGTTGCAACCAAGTTTCCTTGGACGCGGAGTTTATATAGCAGTTAAAATACATGAACTAAATGACAGAAATAAAGATGCATGCAACATATGGAATATGAATAATAGTACAATGGCAAGGTATACTTGCCAGGCAAGAAAGCTGCGATGTACCAATAACCTGCTCCAGAAGTTGCACAGAATAATCTAATATCCTATGTACATATAATATAATACAATACAATCATTAGTCATTATACTAGCACATACACAACCATATTTACACTAGACTCAGGGGGTACACTAGGGGTAACACGGGTCAACTAACATGATAATTTGCACGTTAAATTACACAGGTGTCACATCTTCAAGTGTTGTACACAATCAGACAGTCAACTAACATGTGTCTAAGCCAGTACGTTAATGTACACAAGGCAGTCAATTCACAAGAGGGTCAACATGGTCAAGGTAAGTACGGGACAGTCCACAGTGTCCTAGGGTCTTACAGTGTACATAAATAGTCATAATTATTATTTAGCATTTAATTACTTACAATATACATATATACCATATATATATATATATATATATATATATATATATATATATATATATATATATATATATATATATATATATATATATATATATGTATATATCAACCAATAATTATACGTATACCAAATTGAATAGTATACATATACTTAATATATATATACATATATCAAACTGAATAATATACGCGTACGTATATGAGTACGTGTACGCAACACTGGGTTCACCGACTCAGGGTCTGATGTCAACTGACTGTGGTAAAGCAATACTAATGTCCTACTAGCACACACACAAGCACACATAAAAAGGAGAAGGGGGACAGGTTTGAACCTCGGGGTACGTGCACAGGTACAAGGATGAGGTTGACGATGATGATGATGATGATGATGATGACGACGATGATGAGATGACGATGATGACGATGATGGGGTGATGATGATTAAGGATGATGATGTGATGATTAAGGGGTGATTAGGGTTAAGTTGTTGAGAATGAATGGTGATGATGATGATTTGAGATGATGATGATGATGATGATGGTGATTGTGGGCTGTCGGAGTCCGGCCAGGGGGGGCTTCTCCGACGAGTCGAGGGGAAGACAGGGAGCAGGGAGGTGTTATGGGTTATGGTGTTTCAGTCGAGGGGAGAGGGAGGTCCTGCGGTTTACAGTTCAGGTGGTGGTGGTGTTGCTGGTGGTGTTGCTGGTAGTGTGGTGGTGTTGCTGGTGGTCGATGGTAGGATCCCGACGGCGTTCAGGAGAGGGGGAGATGGCGTGCAAGCGGCTCGGGTGATGAGGAGAACGGGAAGGAGGAGAAGAAGAAGTCGACGAGGGAGAGGAGATGGTGGTTCGGTCATCCAGGCGGTGGCTGGGATGTGGAGGAGAAGAGAGGGAGAGGTGGAGGCGAGGTGGCTCGGGTGTGGTTCGATGTGGAGGTACAGGAGGAGAGGTCGAGGTGGAGGCGGTGCTGCTCGGGTGCTCAGGCAGGGCTCGTCGAGTTGCCCGGCGGCTCGGGGTTGGGTGCAGGCGTCGGGTTCTCCGGCGGGTTGAGGATGGGGGTGAAGATGAATGAACAGGGAAGGAGGTCGGCTGGGAGGTTTGGTTGGCTGGGTCCTCAGGCGGAGGAAAGGCTACTCCGACGAGGGGGACTGGCCAGGGACGGATTGCTCCGGCGAGATCTCTGGTCAGTTGGCCGGCGAAGAAGATGAATAGTATGTTGGGGTGGTGATGGGAGTCGACTAGATTTAGGTTGGTTTTGGGTTTTGAGAAAATAAAGAAAAAGAAGGAAAAGTTATATTTATACACATGTAAGGGGGTTTGGTTTGACCTAGGATAGTTGGGCTTGGTCAACACCTCTTGGGATTGGGCCTTGGCCTCACATGGGGGTGTTTGGGAGGGCTATATTTTACATTGTTTTAAAATGCAAGGAGAGGGTTAATGAGGGGGCGATGTTGTGCGTTGCACATTCCGAAAATTATGGGAAAATTTTATGTGAAGGAAAAATAGGTTTCTTCATGTATTGTCCAATGGTGTGGACACCTTAATGCATTTTTGCATAAAAGCGCCCAATAATTAGAAAATTGCATAAAGATGAAAATTGGATTAATTTTATTAGAAGTACATGGGGATAAAATTATGTGGGACACAAGTATCATGGACAAAGAGGGCTCAGAGTAGAATTTTATCATAAATTAGGTTGTACGAAACGGTCAAGATTGTGTCCCCAATTTTGATTGGAACGCACAAGGGTACAAAATTAGAATTTTATTTAGAATTAATTATAAACGTCCGCGGCGAATATTGTGCAACTAAAATGTAGCACAAGAGAGCATAATTATAAGTTACACAAAGGTCATGATAGAAGGCGGGCATGTCTAGGACAAGGATGTAAAGTTGTAGGAAGGCAATGGCTAGTGTAGTGCTCCAATTATCGAAGCAACGGTAAGGTACGCTATGTGATATAAATCTTGTATAATTAAATAAAATGTCGTGTCCTATTTCCAATTGGATACAAACTAGCCCTAATTTTACTATCTAAGCCAAGTAGGCCTAATTTTGGGTGAGGGAGTTTACAACTGATGTAAGATGAGTCACACTGGAAAATCCCAAGTACCCATACCCAGATACCTAGTCTACTCAAATGAACCAAAGAACCTATCTAGCAAATTAGGCCACATTCATTTACAAAGTCTACCATACTAAGAGACCGAACTCGGGCCGAACTTGGTTACCCTTTTGGTATAAAATCAACCAGTTCAATAGCTCCTGATTTCTTGGCCCAACGGTTGGAAATTTGAATTAAATCCCATTCGAATTCTGATCGAATTCTGTTTGCCTACACCCTATAAATAGGATTGGAATCTTCATTCTTACTCACTCAACCATTCTTAAGTCTTCTATCCTATTGTGAGCAAACCCCTAAAGCCTTAAATTTTCTTTCTCAAAGAGCAACTCCCTAACCTTTCTAGTGCCAAGTGCAATCTCGATCTAGAAGTCTTCAGAGTTGTAAAGAGCTTTGTTCCATCAGTTACTCTCTCTCTCTAAGCTGTGAAGTTGCGAGACTTCAGATCAAACCTCGTGGTGTAAAAAAGTGGCAAGCCTTCGTATCAAAGCTTGAGATTCGCTATTGTTGATTATAGTGGATAAAAATCCAAGCTTGAGTTCTCGGGACTGGACTAGTCCTTTCAGAGGAAAACCAGTATACATCTTGGTATTTGCGTTTGCTTTCTCTCTCTACTTTACTGCTTTACTTTACTGTCTTTATATACACTGTTAGTTAGCAACTGATTTTATTCTGATAATCTTAAATTGGGTAGATTATTCCGCTACACTCTATACACCCCCCTCTAGAGTTGTCTCACGGTCCTTCAGGGTGCCCTTGGTTGTAGTCGTTGAAATGCCGACTGCCTGTTTGCAGGTACTACTAGTTTAGCACATCAGTAGTTGATGACGATGTTGGCATAATGATGCCCCAAAAGGGACATATCATGTTCTTATGGCAAAAATATTATTGCAAATGTTGCTTTTATTTCATAAATAGAACCTAAAAATATTAATAAAGCTTTCACTAATGAGTTTTGGATTTCTGCTATGCAAGAGAAATTAAACCAATTTGAACAAAATTAAGTTTGAAAACTTGTTTCTAGACCTAATGATTATTCGATCATTAGTACCAAGTGGGTATTTTGAAATAAACTTAGTGAGGATAGACAAGTCACACGTAACAAAGCACATCTATCACGACCCACACCCGCATGATCGGGACACGAGTACGTGGGTATGTCCAGCCTACGTCGCAACATCGACGGTAGAACACTGTCTAGATTATCATTATCTATCTATCTATCTATCTATCTATCTATCTATCTATCTATCTATCTATCATACTAGTACAACAACCAGTACTACCATGTACTCAATCATAATAATCTAAAAGAAGAATGAATATGAAAGATAATCAATAACATTCTACAATGAAAGAACTAGGCAGGATATGGAAAGAAATACTAACTAGAACTCTACAAAAATTACCTCAAGTCTACAGGGTGATAGCAGTCCAGTCTAAGGCACAATTCTGAGATCCCGGAATGGAGAGCATAATAATCACTGAAAAATATTATCCAGTCAGGATTGGAGCAAAGTAAATCTCTAACAACAGTTCCAATAAATGATAAAAACTATGTAACTGTAAATAGAGAGCATATACAAGATGAATAGAGCATGGTAGAAATATACAGGAATAAGAAAATACAAGAAATACATACAAGAGATGTGAACATATATATAGAATCAAGAGATACATCTAAGTGAGTGAGTACTAGTGACAACATGTGATCGGCTTGGGTACTGCTCAAGAACTACTGGCTGGTTAATCTTATGTATGGTGTATGACTAACACTATACAATGAGAACAAGAACTGCGGGTATAATCACATATCTACACTACATACTCCCCGTCCCCAACTAGTATAGTGGATCCAATCCATGACACGTTATGACACGGGATTCCATGAGAAGGGCGTTAATCCTCTCATGAATCAGTGTTCATACATGTACAAGAACAACGGGCTCGCATAAGAAATACGCCAGGAACTAGCAGGAATAATATCTCATGACGGGATCCAGGAATACCAATCCTTGTAACCAAGTGTCAAAAAATCAGGGATATCTATATTAAATACAAGAAACATAGAAGATATCATAAACGAAAAACTGTCAGAGAATATACTCGCCTGGAATCCGGGATGAAGTATCAATCCGTATCTGGAACAGTGCCTCAAAGACCTAAATATGGAATATTATATCAATATAAGATTTTGGAATGATAACAAGTTAAACTAGTCAAATTCTAGGTATTAAAGTCAATTCTAAGTCCAAACAGTCAAACTAGGTCGACTCTAGGTCAATCTTAGTCAAACTAGTCATTTCTAGGTTGTATTAGCTTATATCCAGGTTTCTAGGTTGGTATCTTGAGGATATAAGCTATACTAGCTAAACTAGGTACTAGGATACCTTATGATAACAATACACCTATAATCTCATATACCTATACTCATTAATATAGTATTAGTATCTGTTATACAATACTATATACAATATAACTTAATACCAACATCTAACTTGATATCTAATATCAACAACCCATTAACTATACTTTGACCAAATACCTTGGTAACCCATAATACCTTGATCACACTAGCATCCTAATCCCACAACTAAGATCACAATACCTTAGCCCGTATCCTATTACCTTTCTCGTATCATGAATCTCACCACCTTGGCTCATATACCATACTATAACTAACATCTTGGTATCTAAATACCCCATATCATATTTACCCATGTACTGATACTTGGTATCAATACCTTAACTAGCTCCCTTACTACTAACTCACATCTCCCACACTAACATATACCTGTAGCCACTAAGATACCTATCTAGACATTGATACTCAGCTCAAACATACCCAAACATCTACCATCTAACTGTACAGTCTGAACTGACTTGCAGTAGACCTCCACATACACAGTGGACTCATTTAATCACCTGTGCCCAGACTGCACTGCTCCTTGTACTGCTGTCTAGTTATTGCTAATGTGCTTAAGCCATTGCATATTATTGTCCATCCTGGATACCCGAGTCCCCCTCTTCTCACCTACATTGAACTAATGCACTAAGATACCCTCATCAGAATACACACAAGTGCATCATGAAATGCACTGGCACTTAAGACATTCTCTTACTAATACCTCATAATACCTACCCATTCCTTCCTTATGCACTCACTACAACCTACCGATACACCTAAATCAACCTTAACACTTATAACCCATTGTACACTCACCCATTGATCTCTAATACACCCTTAGTGCACTGACCCTTACCTCTGTGAGCACCTAGTTTTTGATACCAACCCATTGCTATACTCTCCCCAAATCAAAGCCTCTAGACCCTCTCAAATATGAGTCTCCATTGCCTTTGTGCATTAATGCACATATGCCGGCACTACATGTACTTGCCCATCTTGAGTATCTGCTACTCTCAAGAGTATCAGGTGTTCCCAAGCTCAGAACCCCTCCCAACTATACTGAAACCAGCTATCAGTCACCAACCCGACAGTCCTTTCCTTTTGCATTTCCAACACACACTCACCACCATAGCAAATGCATATTGATACACTGCTTATGCACACTTGCTGATATACTGATACCAATTCCATATCCTAACTCCCTACACGCTTTTACTACACTTAAAAGGATTAAGCACTCAACTAATTTGGTGTACAATGCTCAAGGTGTAGTTCTTAAAGCCACTGCAACAATCTTCCTGTGCTGCACGAGCTTGCGGCTAGGTTGCACACAGGCCTGTGCTTGCGGTATGATGGCTGCTGCTCGAGGCTCCTATGCAATGCCTGCAAGCATCCCTATGCAGGAACACACATGTTTCTTCCTTCATAATATCCTGCACTCCGAGCTACTGCTACTATAGTTCTTTGCCTCACAGTGCAAGATCCCCCCTAGCCATCTCAGGGTAAACCAACACTGTCCCGAAGACAGTCCTCAACTGTTCCCTCCTTGAGCACTTGCTACAACCCGACCACCTAATGCCACACACACAGTTCAAATGAAATCACCATTGAAACCTACTTGCTAATGTCTGAACTTCAAAGCTCTGCAAACACACCCACAGTATACACAAGTACACACAACACACTTAAACACTTAACATACATATATTTACATATATTCCTATTGATGTATGCATCAAGTTAATTACATATATATATATATATATATATATATATATATATATATACACTAACATATATATTATCATTATAGTAATTAGAATACAATAGGATATAATACACTTCTCATGAATCGCGTGACACATGAATATCCCCCTCATTTCCTTCTGCTCTGATGGTCGGGTCTGGGGATAGACCTGGCACCATGTTCCCCTTCAAACTGTCCACAATAGTCCTACACATTCCCCATTACAGTTGTAAATAACTGCCTACTAAACACAGTCCCAAGTCTGAACACAATTTACCCCATTATGAACACATACATATATACATAACTCCTAGTATAAAACATAGCTAATATTAATATATACTTATATATATATAGATATACATATATCTTATATCAATACTAAAATAACTATACACAACACTAAATAGAGTAGTAAATATTACATCAAACACGTGGAGTGCATCGCAACCATATCACACTCATTCTATGATACGCTTGCGATACGGCCCCAACACCACACTAATTGCATCACCTATGATGTGAGAAAGTCTAGAAACATAATTCTAAGCAATATAAAATGCTAGCTACTCAACTACGTGTCCGTGTTAAAATATGACATGTGCAAACCCCCGTATTGAAGGAAAACCCCAAATTAATCCGTATCACTAAATTATCATGATACAGCCTACACATATCCAATTATGGATATGACACTAGTCTCACACAACCAAACACATATCAATTTGGTCTAATTGACCTCTTGACAAATACATGGTGCACCAATCTCAGATTTCTCCTAAATTGGACACAAAACACACTAAAACTTCCAAAATAGGGGTCCCTGGTAGTCAATTCTTCTTCCTATAGGTATCCCTAGTCCATAGGTGGGTTCCTAATGATTAAACTACAGATTTAGAGTTCAATTAGAAGGAAAAAACTGAATTATACCTATTGGAAGATGGATTTCCAATGAAAGTCTCCAATGAACACAAAGAAGCCTCAACTTGTGCAAATTCCTCCAAATTGTAGATCCTTGCCTTCTCCTTCCTTATAGAGTATCCAATGTTGAAGTAGGGGTGAATTTGGATGGGATTTGGTAGAGATTTGATATAGGTTTGGTGGAGGGAAGAGAAAATTTGGGGAAAAACTATTCTAGATCTAAAATTAGAATGAAAAGAGGAAGGAGAAAAGAGAGAATGCTCTCTATATGGTCGACCACCCTAGCTTGGTCTTCAAGCAATGTATATTGACCCTAATACCCCTTGGGGCTTGTCATGAAAGAATGGGATTAAGGTGGGAGCTTCTACTCCTAATGGTTGGTTAATCAATTCACTTAACTTAATGAAAATGACTAACTGTTGGGCTCAAGTCTAGTTTAACTAATGTTGGTCCATGACAAGTCTAGTTAGGTCAAATTAGGTTCACTAACAACTAATCTGACTAGTGGATAATAACTATTCATTAACTATATGCATTATATATAACATATACAACCATACCAATTATTAGAATAAATATAACTCAAAAATATCAATACTAGTTATTAAAAAATAAAATATCACTCTAAACAATAATTTTGAAATACCAATATTAACATTATTACTAATCATAGGAAAAGATAAAAATACCCCTCTCCGGAAAAGTGGTAGTGACAACATCTCGTAGCACAAGGCTTCAACCAAGAAGATGCATTGACTATGAGGAGACCTATGTTCATGCTGCGAGACTTTAGTCTGTTCACATGCTTTGTGCTTTTGCTAGTTTTTATATTTTCAAACTATTTCAAATGGACGTTAAAAGTGCTTTTCTAAATGGTTTTATTAAAGAAGAAGTTTTTGTTGAGCAACCACGTGGTTTTGAAGATTTTAAATTTTCAAATCATATTTTCAAGTTAAGTAAGGCTCTGTATGGACTCAAACAAGCTCCACGTGCTTGGTATGAGTGCCTCAGTTTCTTTCTGCTTGAAAAAGTTTTTCAAAAGGAAAAGTTGACACAACTTTATTTATAAAAGCACATGATGACACTCTTTTATTAGTACAAATATATGTTGATGATATCATTTTAGTTCTACTAATGAATCACTATGTGAGGAGTTTGCTATGTGTATGCAGAGTGAATTTGAGATGAACATGATGGAAGAACTCATATTCTTTCTTGGACAGCAAATTAAGCAAAATTCATAAGGGATTTTCATCAATCAAGCCAAGTATACGAAGGATTTGCTGAAGAAATTTGAAATGGACTATGTAGCTTTACTACTTTGAACTTTGGGTATTTTTAGTTGTTTCTGAACTCTATTATTAGTTTTTATCTATTTGTGTTTGTATTTTGGCTATGTTGCAATGATATCAATGATAGTTTATTACTATATGATGATTCACTGTTGGACTGTGATATATCATATTTCTATGTTACTTCACTTTTGTGTTTCATTATTTTGTATACTGCTTTACCGATCATGGTGGAGCCTTCCATTTTGATGAAATGACAAAGGGGAAAACAAGATGATACTCAGTTGCTGAATGTACAAGATGATACTTCACAAAGTTTTATGTTTCTCACACACATTATGGGGAAGCTATTTCCATTGCATGTCGTATCAGTCACGGCTTGTAAATTATCAAAATGGAGAAGATTATTGGCCCAATTGGTCATGGTCAACTTGATTTTATTAATTAACTAAACTTTGATTCGATATGTTGCGATACGGTACAACTAAAGATCATCACAAGACATTGCTGTGATTACATCTCAAGAAGAATGTTGAAAGTTTGTGTCTGGTTATTTCCAATTTTTTTATGTATTTTTTATTTTATTTTAGTCTAGAACTGTTATGAATCGAGTCGCACTTACTAGATGGCACCAAAGTCCACTCAAATAAGCCTACCTAAGACTATTTCAAACCCAACATACTAGTCCACTCAAAACAGCCAAAAACCTACAAACAAACATTCTAGAAATTAGGACACAGAAGTTGGCCAGAGTTCTGTCCCTGACAGAAACCAGACCGAACTCTGTAAGTCCAAAACCATAAACTCTAGTTTGACTCATTCTTCCTGAAGACCAGGCTCCAATGTTCGTATGTTTGAACGTTAGGGGACCGAACTCTACCCGAACTCGGTTCAGAAAAAGCCTATAAATATCCTTGAAATCTATATCATTCTCACTTTCATCTATCTATTTGAGATACTCTATGAGCTTAAACCTTTCCAATCCCCAAGCAACAACTTCCTAAAGCCATCTAAAGTACTAAGTGCGAGATCGATTAGAAGTTGTTCGAGTTGAAGTTACTTGAAAAAAATTTAGTCTCGTCTTCCAATTCAAGTGTGAAGTCGGCGTGCTCTTCGGATCAAAGCACGTTGTGGTTGTAAGAAGTCGGCAAGTGCTTCGGATCAAAGCTTGTATTGTACAGTATTCATACAATAGTGGATTAACACCAAGCAAAAGTTGTCGGGACTAAAACTTTCCTCCACGAGGGACACTAGTATACATTGCGGTGTTTGCGTTTGTGACCTCTATTCTTCATTTGTTTCTATTTACTTGATAAAATTTGTGTTGGTTATTATTACTGGATTTGATTAGAGCATTAATGCTTAAGCTCTATTCAACCCCCTCTAGAGTTGCTTTCAGGGCCTACAATGAGGTGCATAATTATTTTGTAGATTTAATTACAATATACAATAGGCCATAAGTCAACTAACGATGAAGCACCCTATTTCTTTGTAACCAATGTAAGAAAAGTATGGTTTTGCTCCCGAAGAAATTGACCATTGAAGAAGAAGTCATGTACCACCTCCAAAACTTGATCTTTAAGACTCTCCCAGTGGAATTTATAGAATTTACTATTGACGCCATCCGGACCCGGCGCTTTGTTCGGGTTAGCATCCTTGACAATCGCCTCAATCTCAGCTATTGTGACTAGAGCCAACAACTCACTATTTCCAAAAGGAGTGACCGCCCTCTTGCAGATAAGGTTAGGAAAAATAGAGATATAAGATTGATTATATAGCTCAGAATAGTACCTGACAGCCTCCACTTGTATGCCACTCTGCGTATCAACCACCTTACCATCAATGTCTAGCAATTTAGAAATATTGTTACGATGTTGCTGGGCTCGAACCACGCCATAGAAGATTTTGCTGCATTTGTCCCCCTCCTTGAGCCAGGAGCATTTGGCCCTCTAGGCCAACTGAATCTCTTCCTTCATTCGGAGGTTATTAACTTCATGTATCGGGGCCTTTTCTTTAGCCGCCACAGACCCGTCAAGCATATCCTCCTGTAGTAGGTCCTGAACTTCTCAAATTTCAACTTCCTTCGTATCCAATACCGGACATGGGCAGCAGTGATACCAAAGCTTCAGAGCCTCCTTCACTAGCTTCAGTTTTTGGACCAACCGAAACTGGGTGTTACCCCGCACCATGGAAAGTAACCCCTTGATCCACCACCTCATGATAGCCCTTTTTTTATGCCAGCTATTCACATATTTGTACAGACGAGCTCGCTATACAGGTTTGTCAGAAAATCTAACTCGTATATGAGAGTGGTCACTTATCCCTACTGCAAGGCTCTCCGCCAACGAATACGAAAAAGAAGTGAACCACGCACTATTGCCTAATTCCTGATCCAGTTGGCAGGCAACATATTTGTGCACCACTTTATTATGCCAGGTCCATAGATGATCGCTCCTATCCAATCCCCTCATACCTGACTATACCAAACAGTATTGAAAGTCTTGTAGTATCAGGTCTAGAAACTATCTTCCTCCCATATTCTTCCGTCTGTATAAAAGGGTATGAAGTCCCCCATAAGGATAAGATATAGCTTGGCATTTTCTGCCACGATATTGAAATGAATTATTTTAAGCCATAATCCCCCCTTTGACGCTTGTCATTATGGCCATATAGGCGCAAAATAAGAATTTAAAGCCTCCCATATTTGTTAACTCGATAGCAATCACCTGATCTGTGCAGCGAACAATAACTTCATCCCAGCTATGTTGATCCCACTGAACCCAGATCCTTGCCATATTGCATAAGGATAAATTGTATACCTGGGCCCAGTTATTTGGAGTTCTGTTATGGGGTACACTTCGAACTTTAATCTTAGTCTCGAGTAGCACATTTATTGTCTCGTGCTCTCTGCTCAAGACGTCGTAAATTTTCTTCCATCTACCAATTGAACAAGCACCCCGAACATTTCAGAAAATAATAGACATTAATTACTGGAAGGGGCCTCATGCACATCAATAGAACCCTTACTTGAGGCTGGTACCGGTTCTTGCTGTTCCGAGGGAATTTCCATATTAGTAGCATCTAACCCGTTGCCCGTATGTAAGATATGCTCTGTCCTGCTCCGTGGTATCGCCTTCTCCCAGCATTTATGGAATTGGCGTACTCGTCTATGTTGTGCTGTGATAAGCTCCACCATATACCTCATTTGCAGCAACAGTAGGTGCAGCCTTACAGTCCTTTGTCTCGTGGCTGAAGTACCTGCACGTCTTGCATATAGGGGGACCCACTCATACTCCACCACCTACGTGAGCACCTCCCATATGGGACATTGTATTCCAGTACTCAAGGAAGGTCACTGCCGGCCCTAATCTCAACAAATATTCTAGCATACATCAGTTGAGCCCAGAAAGTAGTTACATCGTCATCTTTGATAGGCTTGCCAATAAGACTAGCCAGCCGTTTCAATAGTGGTATCCTCCAATACTTGACAGGAAACTCCAGAAAACGAATCCAGACTATCACCTCATGAAGTATATCACATTCACATGTCGAGTTCGGAGACCATTCCTTAAATATGATGAGGCTCCCGTCGAATGTCCACGATCCCCTTTGTAATATACGCTACACATCCTTCCGCACCCAAGCTTGACAAAGTAGAAGCCATTTTCCATGGCAAATATCTCCATACTCCCCTTCGACCTCTATAGCCTATTGCATAAGCTCGAATCTGGCTATAAAATGGTATGTCCCAAGGACGTACAAGATGAGAGTGTTTCTCTAATACTCTGTGACTTACGCTATCTCATCTGCAGGGAAGGACGCTCTGAACCCGTTTCCAATCTTCATAGGCTCTACATAGTCCATACTCGTAGCCGATTTACACACCTTCGGACGGTAGATTTTTGCCCATGATTTGCTGACACCACGAACATTTGCAGCCACACCCTCACCTTCAGATCCTCCCACACCCGTGTCGGCCATTCCCTCCAGTCCATCGCCCAAACTATTACCTTTACGAGAGGCCGAGGGCAGAGTTATCCCTACCAACGAGAGAGGACCATCAGAAACCGCACAACCTTCGGAAGTCGAGCCCACCCATCATGAGCGGATCCTATTGGACCGTGGTTGCACATTAGGGGACAACAGTGCCTGACTTCCCCCTGACATCCTCCTCGAACCATCACCACTTCCATCCTTGCCCGGCCTAGTTCGCCCACCCCCTCCGGTAGAACAGAAAGTCGCTAGCTTGGGCCCATGATTCCTCCTCCGCCGAACCACCGACGTCCAACCTCCCTTGTCAGAATGCACCATGCCACTGGCATATCGTGGCGAGACACGCCCTCCGCCACCGACGTCCTTGTCTGAATTCCAGGCACCGAACACTCTAAACCCTAAATCGCCTAGGATTTTCGGCACCTACATGCATAGGTTTATATATATATATATATATATATATATATATATATATATATATATATATCGGTGTGAAGGCCCCAGCCCCCCACATCCCTCGGGTTCGATCCCCCGACCTCCCCCATATGTACCTACGACATTTCTACTGCGCCAACCATCGGGGATATATATATATATATATATATATATATATATATATATATATATATATATATATATATATATATATATATTCTGAAAATATAATTTTAATTTTTGATATGTGGTGTAGACTTGTAGCTATGTTTAACATTTGTAAATTTGTATTTATTAGCCTTATTACTTTTATATATTTTCTTACTTTATCTACACTTCCACTATTAAATTTTGTTCTAAATTTGTCTAAAAAGTTTGTTTTGAAAATTTACTATAAATTATAGATCGACTATTATACAAAGTTCATTAGAACCAAATTAACCTTTGGCTTGACATAATATGCAAAAAGAAAAAAATCAAATTAAGTGAAAAGTCGAACCATTTTGGTTCGGTTTGCTTTGGCTCAATTTTACAAAAAAATTGGTTCGTTTCAGTTTTGTTTTCAATAAAATGCTTTATTTTTTCATAAATTTTGATTCGTTTGAACCAACCGAATCGAATGTTCACCCTTAGTTTCTGGTGTTTCAAAAATATTTTATTACGTAAATATTCAAATCCTTTTATAAATTATATTGTGTTAACCCGACCAACTTTTAATACAAACTAGAGTGATATAAACCAATATGTATACTAGTTGCTAATACAGATATTGGCAAATTCTAAAGGCACTCAATATTTTACTTAGGACAGTCCATTACTTCAGAATAATCCATATTTTAAAAAAATTTACTAAGGACAGTCCAAATTTTACTCAGGATAGCTCAACCCTATCCCCCAACCCCAACCTCCACAGGAGGAGAAGGAGGAGGCGGAGCCCTCCTGCGCGCGTACTGGTCCTGGTCGGGTGAGCGGTTGGACTTGACGTGGGCATGAATGAGGGCGTTGAAGGTGGCGGCGTTGGGTGGACATGCACGATCGAGCATATGGAGGAGGGCCTCCTGCGCTGTAGTGCCCCGCTCCGTGTTGGTACTATGTACAAGAGATATCGGTTTGCTGACTCGAGTGGAAGTCTTCTCGGAGAGTTCCCGATCGAAACACAAGACGATTGATCTAGGTGAGTGGGCATAACTTCATTCTCTGATTCTTACACGTCTTAATAATGAATCTGAGTTTTTGAAATGATTGTTTGCTTAATAAGATAAGTTTGCATGAATGATAAAACGAGAACCTGCCTGCCTAAAAGTGATAGAACCATTGCCATGCTAGCTATAAGAAAGACATGCTAACTATAAGAAAGACATGTTGCATACTAGTTACACTGACACAACTATCGAATAAACTTTGCCATGCTAAAGAAAGAAAGAGTAGAACTGTATGCTTAACTTGAAGAGATAAATCGACCCGTACCATGCAAGCTTCTATTAAAGATCATTCATATGTTTGCTTGTTGTCATGTATATAATTGCTTGTCTTGGATAAAAAACTAGATTGAATATATGCTTATTTTGTTATAAGAGTAAATGGCTTGTCTTGTTTGAAAAGAGACTAGTAGCTCGTCTTGATGTTCCGGTCCTACGGGATCTAGGGGGTGCGGCTATTAGATAAGAGATAGATGGATTGAAAGCATGCATTTTCACGTTGTGTTATAAGTGTGATGTGCTTGTTATCGAGGAGCTTGCGGGGATGGAGGCTAAACGATAAGTTGGAGACTAATAGTGCGTGCTAATGTTCTGGTCCTACGGGATCTAGGGGGCGTGGCTATTAGAATGGTGGATGGAGACTGGTCGGGTGAGACTAATAGTGCGTCCTGAAGTTCCGGTCCTACGGGATCTAGGGGGACGTGGCTATTAGATGGGAGGCGGTGCTTCTGTTGGAAGAGTTTGAGTTTGTGTTAGAGAAGTTAGCTTGTTCATGGAGATAGTTGCATTCAGGTAGTTAGGGCGCATGCTAGGCTAGCCTTCTTTCATACCTAATTTTTTGATACAGAGACGGACAGGAAAATAGAACCATATATATATATATATATATATATATATATATATATATATATATATATATATATATATATATATATATATATATATATGCAAATTGTTGCTAACTTGTATGTCTGCTGTAGGGATAATCGTTCGGCAAGGGGTAAGAAACACAAAGAGTATATATATAGCCTGCTTGTTCATGATCATGTATATCTTAGAGTTTATCTGATAGTGTCCCGCCCCAGTCCCAGAATACACGGGACTAGGCCATGTAGCAATGGCCAGCTACGTACCAAGGGGACTCCAGTCCGACTACAATACGTATAAGCTGTAAATAAGGGTCACTATCTAGATAACAAGGTATACATATCTATATCTCAATCCACAAGGATATGTAATAAAAAAGGGATAACATGTATCATGGTGTGCACCCCATACTACACTTGTCTGAATAGACTCGAAGGAAATAATATGAGTCTACAAATACTCGATTATACTAGCAAAAAATAAGCAAAAGATTATAATAGCAGAACAATGAAGAAGTGATACAAATATCGAGTAATAATACCTATATACAGGTATAATACTCATCAGTAACTCCAGCCTCTTGTCAACAATCGACCCTACAATCTGGCAGGGAACCAGGTCCTCAGAGGGACGTAATAAGGTACAAAAATATCATGCCATAGTAAAATAGAAAGAAAACATGTGATAAGCTGGTGTAATCTAGAATAACCACCTAAATGAGACACAACTTGAAGACAATGTTCGACACGTGGACTTTCCAAATATAAATCCGTAGCTCCGAGGCACAGAGACACATGGTGCGTATCGTAGCTCTGAGCACAGAGTCACACAGTAAATACTACGACTTCGGATATATGACCTCTACATAAATAAGGATATATATATATATATATATATATATATATATATATATATATATATATATATATATATATATATATATATATATATATTGCATGCGAAGTAGCCCAAGCGTCTAATAATTGTCTTTCTCTCCCAATGCGGTCAACGAGACACATCCGCAGCTCGCTGAGCCTGAACCTCTATCTAGTAGTCTCCTCATACTGAAGTATCTAGCACCAATCATGATCCTATAGTTATCACAGGTTTCGGTCATGCTGATACTATCAGGATACATGAAGTCTGGCACGATGGCAGTGTCTAATTGTGTCCTAGGGTTTCGATGTAACCAAGTAGGAAAATAAGGATATCGAGAAAAATCTAACAATCGATACTAGATATTACCGACGAACGTTTGCACCCGGATATGTCCCGGACGCTAAGTAACAATTTTGATCCAAAGCACACACAATGTATAAATAAAATAAATAGTAAATCTGGAACTGAGTTACAGAATGGCAAAGTACACTTGCTTGTATCCGGATGCTGAAGGTGGGGCTCCGGTACAACGTCCAAGTCCGAGGATCCCAAAGTACCTTCAAATGAAGAACCTAACAATGTTGTCCTTCTCCTCTAGTGCACGCGCGACTACAACTATTGGTTCTCTTCATCTACTTCTGGCCGCGCGTGGAGGATGAGCCGGCCACATTTCCTGGTCGTCGGCGAAGCTTGGGTGGTGGGCAGTAGTCCATTGGTCGAGAGGCATAGCAAATTTGTGGAAAAAAATGTGGGGGTGAGCAGGCGCCCGATCTCGTCAGGTTAGACTTCTGCTCGACTTATCGTCCTCAGTGGAAGCGGGTGCTGGGAAACGACGCTTGGATGATACTCTCATGATGAAAGGAGTGAGATGAGGCCGATGGACGCGGTTGCCAAGCGCCGAGCTCGTCGAGACGGCTCAGATAAGGGCATTGTCAGCTCATTTCCATGGGGGAAAGGATGTACGGCAACCGCGGTGACTTCGACGTAGAGTCATAGTTCTGTTCGAACGAAACAGGCATCACTATAGCACACAGAGTATTCGACGACGCTGCGGCATCTTCACCACACGTGGAACTCCTAGGCGCGGTCTGTCGTTGGCTTGGCTCCATGGACCGGGGGCTCGACAGATGGGATTGGGATCGACGTGTGCGTCGAAGAAAGATGCTGTGAGATTCAGACTATCGATGAACAGTGATAGCCACCGCTGTATCTGCTATGAATGCGTTGGGGAGCATAGAAGAGCTCGCCGAGGGAGATTCTAAATGGATGCGGTGGATGCCGTAGCCCTAGCGGCACATTGGTCTGAGTTGGCATGCTCTCGCGGGGAAACTGGTTGTGGCAGCATGGGTTTTGCGGGTTGGTGCCCGCGGTAATGACGACAATGGTGGCAGTGCTCGTGGTGGAGGTGGTGGTATAGGTGACTACTGGGGTGGTGCTCCGGTGGTGAGGCTACGGTGAGGAAGAAGAAGAAGAAGAAGAAGAAGAAGAAGAAGAAGAATAGAGAGGAGGATAAGAAGAAGAATGGAGATGAGGTGATGTTTCGGTTGGGAGTGTGAGGAAGGGGAGAAAATAGAGTGTGGTAAGAAAAAATAGGGTTTTCTTGGGATTAGGGTCGGCCACATGGGGATGGGGTTTGTGTGTGTGTTAATATAGAGGGAATGAGTGGTTGTGATGAGGGGGGAGATTTGAATCAAGGGCTAGGATTCTACATTAGAGAAAAATACTATGCAAGGGGAGAGGGAGAATGAGGTGACCGATCATGAGGAGGGGGTGTTTCTCTATTTGGTTTGCACCAATAGGAGTGTGACACCAAGCAACCTCTTTGCATTTGAGTCTCTTAACATTTGGGTATTTACACATAAAAGAAAAAGAGTGGGGATTTGATATAGAAAGTTGGTGTTTGGTATTTTGTAGGATGGGAGGGTGTTGGGTGTTTTGTATGAGCCTCATGAATGTGTGTTGGGTTAAGTTGGGGTTATGTTAAGTTGGTTTCCCTAATTTAATTAAATAATGTGCCATTGGTGCTCTTAAATTAAATAGGAGTACATGGGGTCTCAATTGGGAGTGACACAAATATCATGGACGGTGTAGGCTTGGTATCAGTCTTGGTTTAATTGGTTAGGCGAAACGGGTTGAGTTTGTGTCCCCAAATCGATGGCAACGACATAGGTACAAGGCATATGATTAAAGAATTGATTTTTATGAATGGAAAGTTGTGCAATTAAAATAGAGCACAAGGGAGTATGTTTGTGAGTGACAGAAATATCCAGTGCCTAGGTTGGCTTGTCAGGCCAAGAGTGCAAAGATTTGTTAGAAAATAAAGGCTATTGTTGTGCTTCAATTATTGTAGCAACGATAAGGTGCACCAAGAGTTTAAAAAATTAAACAACCAGTCTATAAAATCCTAACTTCTAAACCTTAATCAACCTGAAGCTAAACTAAAATTCTTACCATATCAAATCTACCTAACATTTTTGAGGGAGTTTACAGATAGTGTTTCATGCATTTGCATCGGTCGGACAATGGCTATTAGTGCAGAGCTGAATCTTGGTCACGAATGCTATTTTGAGCGTATTTTAGTGAAGAGCAACCATGAATCACAACTGCTAATAGCATAAGATAAAAGAGTCATTGGTTAGCTGGATTACCGCTACTGATCCTGAGTTTCTCGAGGACCAAAATTTTATATGTAGTTTCTCTTGTTTGCTTGATTGAATCATAGTCCACTAAATGCTGCATTGTCCCTAGAGTCTTGAGTATAGCTCATGAGACACGCTGCACACACCCTGATTGGTACATCGTGCTTTAACTGTTTGCCTTGTATGCTTGGTTGCATTGAACTGGATTCCGATTTCAAAGATGTTTCCAAAAGAAGAAATATGACTCTGTTCCTGTAATGCATGTAACGAACCTAGGTAAAACTAGAAAGATCACTAGTAATATAATATTTTATAACATAATTACTTAGTGTTGGTTTTAGTGAATGTTGCTTCTGTTCGTTGATTTTATACTCACCAGTACTTTCTCCAAAGTGCTGACCCACCAATAGTTTGCTTGTTCACAGGTGCTGGATCGTCCGAGAAAGCAATAGCCGGGCCTCATCCCCAGGACCTGAAAATCTTATTTTGATGCCTTGAGCCGTATCGATTGTTTTGAGCTGTTATTGTATAGAGGGACCGAAAAACCCCCAGATTTTTTCAGATTTTAAAAATAATTTTTTGGGAATTTTTTGTAATTTTTAACTAATTAAAATAAATAATTTCTGGCATTAAATTAATTTTTAAGATTTTATTAAATATTAAAATATTATGAAAATAATATTTTTGGATATAAAATAAATAATTAGACATAGTGTAATTTTTATGGAATTTATTGGACCCCAGAACTATTTTTTAAAGACCTAAAAACTTAGTTTTAATTAAACCCAAAATAAACCAAAACATACCAATATAAACTGAACCAAACCGAACCAAACATCCTGAACCGAACACAAATAAACCAACCCAGCCCTTATCGGGTCAGATACAGACCCGACCCGATAACCCAAAACCTGACCCGACCCGAACCCATTCCCCTTTGCTACAGTAACCTACTCCGAGAAACCCGATCGCCTCCGACCGTTACGACTCCCCGACTTTCCTAACCGTCGTCGTCCGCCTCCCTCGCGGCCGTTCACCCGCGCCACCTCGCCTCCCCGCGCCGATCCCCCTCCCCTAACCGTCCGCCACCACCACCACTATAACCCCCCTAGCCGACACATCTCCATCCAACCACCACCACTTTCACCACCTCCACCGTCTCTCCGGTCACCCCGACCCAACAACCTCCGCCGTGGCCTCCGACGAACCCCGTTGTCCCCGTAAACCACCAGTACCGCCATCATCCTCCCTGAACAGCCGCAGCTCCGCCGTCGACGAGCAGCAACCTGCCGCCGTGGTTCGCCGCGTCAACCTGTCACCAACGTCAGTATCAAGGTACCTGTCTTCACGCTCGTGTAACTCCCTGTGCATTGATCCAATTTCTGTTCTGTCGAACTGTGCGCGTACCCTGCGTGACCCTCTCGAACCCCGTACAACTCGTTCGGGGTATCGTATTGTAAACATCCTATTTTTTATAATATTTATATACAATTTTCCCCCAATTTTTCGGTGTTCTTATGGATGAAGAACCAAGGTAATTGTGAGCAAAGGATTTTTTTAATGCAGTTTATTGATGTTAAAATATTATGGAAATAATATTTTATGGTGTAAAATAGAAAATCGGACGTGGAGTATTTTTCTGTGAATTTATTGGACTCCGAAAACGCGTTTAAAGCCCTAAAAACTATTGTATTTATAACCCAAACCCAAACCTAACCCAAACCCAAACCAAACCAGCTTATTGGGTCGGGTCGGGTCAGATCCGAGCCAAACCCGACCCGGACCCAAAATCTAATTGAGAAACCCTAAGTAACCGGAATTACTATTGCGGCTATTTAAAGCCGCCTTGGGATCCGCGAAGCCGTCGCCGCCACTCTCTTCTCCATCTCTCCGCAGCCCGATACCCTCCGACGCCGACCCAACTCCAACGACTCCCCGCTCAGCCTGCTCCCTCACCGCCCTAACTCCACTACCGGCTCCCCCATTTATGCCGCCAGGCCATCGACGACCCCGAGTCCGCCCAGACCCCGATGGCAGCCTCCCTCACCGACCCACGCCACCGTTCCCCTTTGCTCGACGCCGCCGCCCCTCTGCTCGACTCTACCGCCGAGCCGACCCAGCCCCGCTCCAACCGTCGTCCACCCAGCCCGATCGTCCCGACGCCAGAGTCCACCCGCGGTTGAACCCATCTCCGCCGCCGCCGCCCGCGAGCGTCGCCTCGCTCGCCTCGTTGGCCGTCCGCTGCCCTAGCACAGACACGGCCGCCCTCGGACACGAACAGCACAGTTGACGTCGGACACGACCAGGATACAGTTCGCATCAAGTTGACGCACGGACGCGTAAAAACTCAGATTCACGGAGCCCTGTTCAGGTACCGTTTTCTCCTTTCTCGTATTTCCATTTTTGATTCCGTCAGTTACAACGCGTAGACTGTATAACCCTCTCGGTGTCCGTGTAACCCGCTCGGTGCATCGCGTCCTGTGGTGATCGCAAACCGCGATCCAAAAATAGGAAAAATAACGCCCTGTTTCACCCCGGAACTGAGTACGTCCCGCCAAACGGAATGACTTGGTCGCACGCAGTCTTTATCGAAATGTGCGCGTCGTTGATACGGACGTGTGGGATTTTGCAGAAGTCAATTCGGATGTGCGTGCACACCGGAATCAACGCGTATCCGCCGACAATGTCCCGTATCTGTCCATTCTGGAAGATGCTGTAACTTTGTGTACATACGTCGGATCGAGACAAAACTTGTGCCATCAGACTCATAGCAATACGCTGGTCCTGTGACCCAAGTTTGGTCTGATTCTGAGAACGTTGACAAAATCGCGTATCGTGGGCCCCATAGGCTCCACTTGACAGACGATTTTGTGATCGGCTCATCAGAATCTAATTCGGGAAGTTCAGTTGGGTTCGTATCATCGTTCCTGACTTGTAGACACTGAGTTTGAGGAATTTGGAGACCTTTGACCCTGATACGCTTTTCGGTGCAAAGTGGCCCGCATATGGACCCCGCTTTGGCCCGGAAATGTCATTTTTGCCCTTGTGTCCAAATTGGACTTAAGGACATGCGTTTCTAGCTATTTGATATCTTCTGAGACGGTCGGTGATATTTATTACAGCTTCTGGAGGAGTACCCACAGGATCCACTGATACCGGGACGACTGTTGGTACTCAAACATCAGGCAAGTGTACCTTGCCAAACTCTGCAGTGTTGTTACATAATTTCCTTGCTTCATTATATTGCAGTGCATGCTTAACCTAGGACCGTGTGACGTACTTAGAGTCCGATTATTAGTTGGGTGCCAACACTGTACGCGGTGTTGGGTACGGTCATCTAGAGATGGACATTCGTGACACTTTATATTCTCGTACTTGTCTTACCAAGTACACTTTGACCCAGGACACTTGACACTCCTCATGAGACAGGATCTTCCCAAGATATTCGTGGTGATTCTGTATAGGATACATGACTTGACAGAGATACTATATTCATAGATATATTATGACTTGTTGTATTAGCTATGATCCCGCTTGACATGGACATGAGACGTTATGGTCATGATATGCGTGGTTACATTGGGTGGAGAGAGACACACAGGCTACAGGCTATTTTATATATATATATATCTTCTATTATTGTGAGGTTGTAGACTCTCGGAGCAGAGCTAAATCCACTACCGGTTATTACCGCTACCGCCTCCCCGACACAGAGCTTGTAGTGGCTCAGCCTGAGTACTCGTGTTGCTCTCATCTTGCATTTCACATAGATGGTTACATACTTACCATATTTATCTCATTATTGCTGCACTGCTTATATTTTGGCTTGTATATTTTCTTGTACCTTGCTATGTCCCCTGAGGACCTGGATATGGATTATGTCCCCAGGATTTGAGGACGAGATCTATCCCGAGGTATATGGGACCGCAGCAGGAGCTGATCCAGGAGCTGTACTGCCATCCGAGGACGAGGTGTTAGCCGAAGACTTCTCCTGAGCATCCATGTTTCATGCTCAGTATTTATTATTTATTTCAGTCATTTATATTCTGGTCTGTTGAACCATTGTATCAGATATTTATCGGGTTGTTCCCCGAAGCACTTTATTGAGACTAGCAGATGATTTACATTCCTTATTTATTCTGTGGTTCATATTTTATATCTTGTGTGGATGAGATTAGTTGTGCCATGATTATCGTAGACTTGATTTTACAGCTTAAGTACGCCCTGATGGATCCATTAAATTGGATTTGTCCATCAGTGTGTGCTGTTGGCCATTGCCACGTGTCTGGTCCCTCGGTATTTTGGGACTGGGGCATGGCACGTGTCCTGTGTCGGTCGTAAACTATGACACAAAAACAGAAAAATAAATCCCAATTTCTGAAAATTCAAAATTTGTCCCAAACTCCCCAGTTCACGACCTTTTGCTTGCAACCTATTAATTATTTATAAAAATCACCTGAACAGTAATTTAGACCGTATAACCGAGATTAAAACCATATTTTTAGTTTAATTTATTGAGCTGTAATTTGTAATATTTTCGAGGGTAAAAATGACCAAAAGATTAGTTTTTTAAAATCCTGATTTTTTCGAAACTAGGTGCGTCCCGCTAAACGAGACGACTTGGTCATGTGCAAACTTCACTGAAAGGTGCGTGCTGTCAATACGGACGTGTGGGATTTTGCAGAAGTTGATTTGGATGTACGTGCATACCAAAATTAACGCGTATCCGTTGATAATACCCTGTATCGACCTTGTTCTAAAACTCATTGTAACTTCGTGTACGCTCGTCGTATCGAAACAAAACTTACGCCATCGGACTCGTAGCAATACGCTGGTCCTGTGACCCAAGTTTGGTTCGATTCTGAGAACGTTGACAAAATCCCGTATCGTGGGCCCCACGGCTCTACTTGACGGGCGATTTTGTGATCGGCTCATCAAAATCTAGTTCTGGACATTCCATTGGATTCGTATCGTCATTTTGGACTTGTAGACACTAAGTTTGATGAATTTGGAGAACTATGTTTCTGGCACATTTTTTGGTGAGAAGTGGGCTACATGTGGACCCCATTTTGACCAGAAATGGTCAATTTTGCCCTTGTGTCCAAATTGGACTTATGAACAGACAATTCTAGCTATTTGATATCTTCTGAGCAAGATGGTAGTAATTATTTCAGCAAGATGGTAGTACTTGCAGATCCCGCGGATACTGGAGCAACAGTTGGAAACCAAATCCCAAGCAAGTGTACCTTGCCATACTTGCAGCATTTGTATTATATTATCCTCTTGATCTATTTTTGTGATATATATGTTCAACCTAGAACCGTGTGACATTGCTTAGAGTCCGAATAATATTCGGGTGTCAACGCCGTACGCGATGTTGTGTAACGTCACCTAGAGATTGATATCGCGACCCTATATATCTTCGTGCTTGCATTATCAAGTACGTCATACCATAGGACACCTGACACTGTTCATGAGACAGAATCTTCCTGAGTCATTCATGGTGAATCTGTATAGGTAACAGTATTCGAGACATAGACTTTTTATATCTAGAGCTATCATATGACTTGTTGCATTAGATATGATCTTGCGTGTCATGGACATGAGACGTGTGATTACATTAGGTGGGAAGAGTTCTACCATACTAAAGGCTAATTATATATATATATATATATATATATATATATATATATATATATATATATATATATATATATATATATATATATATTATATATATTACTGGAGGTGCCTTAGACTATGACACAGAGCTTTGGCACATTTACTGGCCCTTCGAAAAAATGCTGCTATGGGTTTCCCCGACACAGAGCCTATAGTAATCTCAGTCTGAGTATGAATATTGCTCTCACTTGTATATCACATAGCTGGTTACATAGTTTACCTTATTGATTCATTTATTATTGTACTGCATTTATTTTAGTTTGAGTTATTCTTGTACCTTGCTATATCCCCTGAGGACCTGGAATCCGGATTATGTCCCCAGGTTTAGCAGATGAGATCTACCCCGAGGTATACGGGACAAGAGCAAAAGTTGGAGTAGTACCATTACCAGAGGACGAGGTGATCGCCGAGGATTTCTCCTGAGTATTTGCTTATCTATACTCAGTTATTTCTGTTATTTCCTGTTTATTGAATTGATGTATCAAACTTATTATCGGGTTATTCCCCGAGATACTTTATTGAGACTTGATGTTGCTTCATATTTCATATTGTTTGTATTTATTTCTGTGGATGAGATTAGTAGCATAGACCCTTATTGTTGTATTACAGCTTAAGTACACCCTGATGGATCCATTAAATTGGATTTGCCCATCGGTGTATGCTGCTGGCCATTGCCACGTGTCTAGTCCATCGGTATTTTGGGACTGGGACGTGACAGTTTTTTTGGTGGCCCATGCAGGTCAACGACTAAATTATTTCGGTTTCAACTTAGGAACTGAGCAAGCCTGCGACAAAGATAGGATAAGTTTTAGGATCTCATCCACTTGATTGAATCATTCTTGATCTCTATATCGGATTCAAATTAATTTCTTGACTTGCATCCTGCCTTAATTTCTCTTTGTGCCTCTTATAGTTTATTTTGGATGCAGAGTAATGGATCCAAGAGCAAGCGACGAGACTCCTACAGAAATACCACAAGGTGCTGTAGCCACCTACGAAGAAGATGGAGTGACGCCATTAAGTGGAGATCCCTCCACTCACCGAAGCAGTCAAGCAAATCAGCATGCTTCTAGAGGCTCTACGTCACGATACAGTTTACTCCACCAATGTCGTATTCCCACAAGGGCAGGCTATGGACGGACAGCAGATATTTTAAATAATCTATTCAATGATGCAAGCTCAACAACAGATTCAACAAGAGGCTCTGCGTCACGAGACAGAGAACTTAAGGAACAGCCTAGTAATCGCACTGGAGTAGGCGTATCTACCAGCACGACGGCCCTCGACGGGATCTATCACCAATTTTTGCCAGCTGAAGCCTCGTACCTTTTCTGGCAAGGATGAGCCCACTGAAGTTTATGAGTGGCTCACAAACACTCAACATCAATTAGAAGCAGCTGAGCTTCCAAGGGAACGTTAGATGGCTGCCGTCCGGATGCAATTGACGGGCAATGCACATCACTGGTGGCTATCTGAGGAGAGACGACTCGGACCAGACCGAGTTACTTGGGAAGAGTTCTTTAGACTTTTCCAGGAGATGTACATTCCATCTATTGCTCGATCAGAACTTCGAGACAAGTTCAATCGCCTCACTCAAGACAGTATGACAGTGGAAGAGTACAATACAGAGTTCATTCGTCTAAGTCGCTTTGCCCCTTCCCTGATCCTGACAGAAGAGGAGAAGGCTGAGAAGTTCTTCGATGGACTAAACTTTGAGCTACAGAGAATGATCGGATTCGTTGTACCTACTTCATACGCAGACGTCCTTGCTGCAGCTCGACGTATGGAGTGCGTCACCAGGAGAGAGTCCAACCTGAAGCAGCCTTTCACATCAACACCAACCAGAGCACCGCATGGAGAAGCTGCAAAGAAACCTCACCCGCATCAAGCACCACAGGGAGCCGTATCCAAATCCCTCACCCTTCCTACTTATCACTACTGTGGCAAGGTAGGCCATGTTGAGAAGGAGTGTAGACGTAAATTGGGATTATATTTAGCTTGCGGATCCAGTCAGCATTCAGTGAGAGAATGCCCTGAGCGTCGAGAAAGAGCACCAATGGTAAACCAACAAGCTCTACCAGCACCAGGAGGATATCAATCGAGGCCACCCTTGGCACCACGAGCAGCACTTTTCCAACAAGCCCAGCAACAATAGAGGATGCCACCACAAGGACGCGAACAAGCTTTTACGATGACAATGGAAGACGCGCAGACTCGTGGAGTAGTAAATGCGCGTAAGATTTAAATTATTCATAGCTATCTATTCATAGTATTGCTTTAGCACGTGCTTGTTAGTTCAATCCTTAACCTTATAACCTAGTATTTTTGAACTTGTTAATAATTGATAACCTAGTTTTTTTAAGCTGTAGTTTTTTTTGCTCTAACCAGATTTTCTTTACTCTTGAATTACCTAACTAGGAAAATACTTTATTCCTTCCCTATGTGTTTTGCTTAACCCTCATCCTTCGATTTCTCCTTGGTCATGATTCTTTGATTTTTGTCGTGCTTCGAACAATTCTTGCAACCGTGTCATCTCTTCTGACCGGTTATGATTCGTTATTCTTTGATTGCAAGGACGCAATACTCTTAAGGAGGGTAGATTGTAAACCCATAGATTTTTTTAGATTTTAAAAATAAATTTTCGGGAATTTTCTGTGATTTTTAACTAATTAAAATAAATGATTTCTGGTATTAAACTAATTTTTGTGATTTTATTAAATATTAAAATATTATAAAAATAATATTTTTGGGTGTGAAATAAATAATTAGACATAGTATAATTTTTCTGGAATTTATTGGACCCCGGAACTATTTTTTAAAGACCTAAAAACTTAGTTTTAATTAAACCCAAATAAACCAACCCAACCCTTATCGGGTCGGATCCAGACCCGACCCGATAACCCAAAACCCGACTCGACCCGAACCCATTCCCCTTTGCTATAGTAACCTACCCCGAGAAACCCGATCGCCTCCGACCGTTATGACTCCCCGACTTTCCTAACCGCCGCCGTCCACCTCCCCCGCGGCCGTTCACCCGCGCCGCCTCGCCTTCCAGCGCCGCCTCGCCTCCCCTAGCCGATCCCCCTCCCCTAACCGTCCGCCACCACCACCACCACTATAACCCCCCCCAGCCGACCCATCTCCATCCAACCACCACCACTTTCACCACCTCCACCGTCTCTCCGGTCACCCCGACCCAGCCAACTCTGTCGCGGCCTCCGACGAACCCCGCTGTCCCCGTCAACCACCAGCACCGCCATCATCCTCCCTGAACAGCCGCAGCTCCACCGTCGACGAGCAGCAACTCGCCGCCGTGCTTCGCCGCGTCAACCTGTCACCAACGTCAGCATCAAGGTACCTATCTTCACGCTCGTGTAACTTCCTGTGCATTGATCTGATTTCTGTTCTGTCGAACCGTGCGCGTACCCTGAGTGGCCCTCTCGAACCCCGTGTAACTCGTTCGGGGTATCGTATCTTGTGTCGGTCGCAAACTGCGATGCAAAAACAAGAAAATAAATCTCAATTTCTAAAAATTTAGAATTTATCCCGAACTCCCCACTTCACGACCATTTTACGTGCAACCTGTTAATTATTTCTAAAAATCACCTGAACAATAATTTAGACCGTATAACCGAGATTAAAAACCTGTTTTTAGTTTAATTTATTGGGCTGTAGTTTGTAATATTTTCGAGGGTGAAAATGACCAAAAGATTGGTTATTTAAAATCCTGATTTTCCCGGAACTGGATGTGCCCCGCTAAATGAGATAACTTGGTCGTGTGCGAACTTCATCGAAAGGTATGCACTGTTAATACGGACGTTTGAGATTTCGCGAAAGTTGATTTGGATGTGCGTGCACACCGAAATCAACGCGTATCCGTTGACAACGCCCCGTATCGGCCTTGTTCTGAAACTCATTGTAACTTCGTGTACGCTCGTCGTATCGAAACAAAACTTGCGCCATCGGACTTGTAGCAATATACTAGTCTTGTGACCCAAGTTTGGTTCGATTCTGAGAACATTGACAAAATTCCGTATCGTGGGCCCCACGACTCCACTTGACGGGCAAATTTGTGATCGGCGCATCGAAATCCAGTTCTGGACATTCCGTTGGGTTCGTATCATCGTTCTCTACTTGTAGACACTAAGTTTGACGAATTTGGAGAACTATGTCTCTGGCACATTTTTTTGTGAGAAGTGGGCCACATGTGGACCCCACTTTGACAAGAAACGGTCAATTATGTCCCTGTGTCCAAATTGGACTTATGAACATGCAGTTCTAGCTATTTGATATCTTTTGAGCATGATGGTAGTGATTATTTCGGCAACCGAAGGAGTACCTGTAGATCCCGCGGATACTAGAGCAACAGTTGGAAACCAAATCCCAGGCAAGTGTACCTTGCCATACTTGCAGCATTTGAATTATATTATCATCTTGATCTATTTCTGTGATATATATGTTCAACCTAGAACCGTGTTACATTGCTTAGTGTCCGAATAATATTCGGGTGTCAACGCCGTACGCGAAGTTGTGTAACGTCACCTAGAGATTGATATCGCGACCCTATATATCTTCGTGCTTGCATTATCAAGTACGTCATACCATAGGACACCTGACACTGTTCATGAGATATAATCTTTCTGAGTCATTCATGGTGAATCTGTATAGGTTACAGTATTCGAGACATAGACTTTTTATATCTAGAGCTATCATATGACTTGCTGCATTATATATGATCTTGCGTGTCATGGACATGAGACGTGTGATTATATTGGGTGGGGAGAGTTTTACCATACTAAAGGCTGATTATATATATATATATATTATATTACTGGAGGTGCCTTAGAGCTTTGGTACATTTATTGGCCCTTCGAGAAAATGCTGCTATGGGTTTCCCCGACACAAAGCCTATAGTAGTCTCAGCCTGAGTATGAATATTGCTCTCACTTGCATATCACATAGCTGGTTACATAGTTTACCCTATTGATTCATTTATTATTGTACTGCATTTATTTTGGCTTGAGTTATTCTTATACCTTGCTATGTCCCCTGAGGACCTGGAATCCGGATTATGTCCCCAGGTTTAGCAGAGGAGATCTACCCCGAGGTATACGGGACATGAGCATAAGTCGGAGTAGTACCATTACCAGAGGATGAGGTGATCGCCGATGATTTCTCCTGAGTATCTGCTTATATATACTCAGTTATTTCTGTTGTTTCCTGTTTATTGAATTGATGTATCAAACTTATTATCGGGTTGTTCCCCGAGATACTTTATTGAGACTTGATGTTGCTTCATATTTCATATTATTTGTATTTATTTCTGTGGATGAGATTAGTAGCATAGACCCTTATTGTTGTATTACAACTTAAGTACACCCTGATGGGTCCATTAAATTGGGTTTGCCCATCGGTGTGTGCTGCTGGCCATTGCCACGTGTCTAGTCCCTCGATATTTTGGGACAGGGACGTGACAGGGACATAATGTATGGAACGATGCCATTGTATTCAGAGAACCTGTGCCTTGATCTTTGTCCCGTATACTTAGATGGATTATTGTTTGCAATACTGTCCCTCCGCTGCGTACTCGATCGATTCGATGATAGCCACAACTTTAACGATGTTGCCTTGTGCGGCCGCAATCTCAGGCTCGCACGACATCACGTCCCGATGGAAACGATCGTCCCGCGGGAGCGCTGGCACGGTGGTTCGTGCCCGGCGGGGACGGCCGATTCCTGCGGGATATCGGGGCGTGACACGCGCGGTGGATCTAGGCGGCACGACAGAGGACATCGATGACGGTGGTGCACCCTAACCCCTAACCCCAACCCTCCGCCGCACGTAGCCCCTCGCGCGCGTGCGCACGCCTTTGCTTAACGTAGTCCCCCGTGCGCGTGCGCCAACGCCTCGCGCCTCCCCTACGCGCACCTTCGTCCCGCATCGCCCCCGCTGCTTCTTCTTCTTCTATGCCTTCTTCTTACGATTGTAAAAAAAATTGACAATCCTTCTAATTGGAAGGACTGTCAATATTGTGACAGTCTTGGAAAAAAAAATTAAACGTATCTGAAATAATTTTTCGATGGCAAACTTGTAAAAAAAATCAAAATTTATACTAGTCTAAGTAATTGTTGGAATACCTTTAGAATTTGCCTAGATATTTTGGGTGACCGAGCACATGAAGGCTTCCTAGTGGGTAAGCATTAAGCTAATTGTCAATAAGATACCATGAATTATCACATTTTATGAACTCTGTTTTTTTTATCAACTAAAGACATTGAGCTATTTAAAATTTTCAGGTAAAATCTGGTGTACGAAATGGCATCTCGAATGTTGTTGATATTTTGGTGCATCAAAAGTCATGATAGAGCACCGCCTGCCGACAATGCTTTGACAAGGTGCCGTGTTACTTTTTTTTTTTTTTTGAGTTACATTTTATAAATAACTTTTTAATTTTCAAAATAAAATAAACATATGTACTAGGAGTGTTACTGGACCGGGGTTGTTATCCAGATACGCGGTCCAAATAGTTTTAATCCGGTTCAAATTATGCCCTAGTTTTCCTCCATATAAATTGGACGTTTCCACTGCCGTTAAAAAAAGACAAGATAAACCCAGAGGGTTCTCTCCATAGAACTCTCTTTCCTTTCAGCCTGACCTAAACGAAAACAGCAGCAGCGGCCGACTTCTCAACAACAAATCCAACCATCAGCTCCGCCAGATCTCCTCTTAAAAGTATTTTTTTTTAATCCTTTTTCTTATAGATTCAATGAAATCTCAATTCCTGTTTATTAAATTTCTGGATCTGCTCTTCTTATTCCTGTAATTTGTAGATTTCCTGTAAAGGTTTTGATATTCCCAAGTTTCTAGTAGTTATCTTCATGTTCATGTTGGAGAGCCTCCAGTGGAGCTCTGATCTTGATCCAAATCAATATAGTTTGCGTCTGCACTGATAAATATGTTATATCATAGCGGTGGTGCCGGTCTTTAACAAATAACAATGACATGTTTATGCAAAAAATAAATATTCTTTTATTTGTTTCTATATTTTGGGGCTGGGAATTTGCAAGAGCAAATATTTCAATCTAGAAAGTTGGTTAAAGTATAAAGTATAAACATAGGTTGGAGATGGATGGATGATGCTGATGATGACAAGGTGGCTTTTGATCAATAATTGAAGGGAATTGAAGGGAAAGTGGTATTGGATTCCATACTAAATATATCGCACTTTTTTTTTCTTTTCAAGATGAAGTCTCGGTTTTCTAAGATATATTGCTCTCTGAAGAAACATCGACTTTTTTAATCAGTGTGGCACCTTTTCGGGTTTTGGGGTTAAAATTTCAGTACACGCCTATTAGAGATGGAAGGAAATTATTGTACAAGAAAAGGAGGAAGAAGAAGGGATGCCTTGAGAACTTATAAATACACTTCGGGGTCTTCTAGACTGTGTTTAGTTGCTGTGAGAGAGTGGGAAAGGAAAGGAAACACTTGCATTTTTCTTCCTTTCCCTTCACTTTACACCAAACCAGACAAACATAGAGATCCCTAATGTAAAAAGACACTGTTGGTCCTGAATCAGTACTCTCGAAGTAAAAAAGTTAATAAAATATTAGATACAGAGTAAATGGCTCGTAAATTACCTAAAACTACTTAGAATGATTACAAATTTCTTACCAATCCTAAAATCTAGCCTATAGTATTCTAAACAATAAAAATATACATTGAGAATAAATACTAAACTTCAAATCCACCCTAACCAAAGCTACTTTAAGCCTGTCAGTGGCCGATTTCAATATCATTTGAAGTCAATTTTTTACTAGTTCTTAGTGATCATACATTATTTATGGTCATTACTAGTGTATAGCTCATCCACTGGATTGGATGTTACATGTGAACCATTACACTATGTTTGGGAACTTTGTGAGAGAGGGGAAGGAAAATTTGGAAGGAAGAAAAATAGTGGGGAAGGACAATTAATTTTACCTCTCCTTGTTTGGATGATCAAAAAGTAGGTAAAGAAAAAGTTAAATTTAAGTAAAAAAATTTAACTTTTTGACTGTTTGTGGGGCATAGATAAAATTACTAATTAGCCCTCGACTTTCTCAACATAGGAAAAGACAACGAATTAATTGAGGGGCAATTGGGTAAATTTTACCAAAATTTCCTTATGTGTTCATTTTTCTCCCGTTTTGGGAGGAAATTTTTTGGTAGGGCCTAAACAAAATTTCCTCCCAGATTCCTCTCCTCCACTTACTTTTCCCTTTTCCAAACATCATTAACTTTTAATTTTCCCTCCACTTTTTTCTCATTTTTTTTCTTCCCTCTATTTTCCCTCCATCCCAAACATAGTGTTAATGAAATGATCCCCGTCAATATGGATGAGTTGATGGAGTCGCCTGATATCAATTAAGCAAATAGTAAAGAAGACTAAACGATTCCTATTCTACCTAAATTAATTTAACCAGGAATGCACATTCATGCCAATTCTAAACTCGAGTTTATAGGATGCTAAGGAACTACACTCTACCGTTGGAATGAATACTGAGCGTCAAATTCTAACTTAACGGAACCACTTTCAAGTCTGACAATGGCTGACTTCGACATCATTTGAAAATCAAACTGTTTACATGTTTATGGATTCTTCGGTGATCATCCATTTTTTCCAAACAATAAATGGAAGAGTCCATGTTGCAATGGATGAATTGACAGGGCTTGCTTCATCTTTTTCTTGGTGACATGAATGAGAGATTTCTTGCTTGATAAACATTGTCTTGGCCCAGGAAAAGGTTTTAATCTTCACCTTGTTTATCTTGTGGTTTGGAAGCTTCTTATTTTTGTTTTCATACAATGAAAATTTTGCAATCATGACTAGAAATTTAAACGTTAAAGACTACTCATGATTGGAGTTTCATATTGATTCAAGCTCTATAATACTGCAATGTAGTCCTTGGCCTCCTTGATAATTCCCATATATTTTTCTAGGTCTGTGATCAGCTCTCTTCATATATTTAGCCTCGTTCTAGCTCTATATATTCTGGAAAAGGGAACATGCATTTTAAACTGAACAAGGGTTCCTTGTAATTAATACTTGATTCATTTTAATTCTTTTCCCTGTTAGACTAGAATTTAAATTATTCATCTAGTTAGATGAACATCAAGATTGATACTGTAATGACAAGAATAAGAACAATTACGAACAAGTAACAATAACTAAAATGGAAAATAAAATCCCTATTTGATGTTTAGCTTGAGAAATAAACTATTATACACAGACTACAATAAGATAGTGATCTAAGAGGATTTAAGTAACAGCTAACTTATCTATATAATAGTTTGGAGTTTGTTTATGCTGTTAAAACTTTATATGATTTTAGATACTGACTTTTAGGTTTTTGTTTTATTTGGAGTTTGGAGTTTGTTTATGCTGTTAAAACTTCATCCCTAGAATCTGTCAATTCATTTACATTTCAAGCCCATTTTTTAGGTTTATGTTTTATTGGGAATGAACATGAGAAGCTGATTGAATTTAGATACCGACTTATTTGTCTGTGCTTTCTTTCCATATGAAAACACACACCATGAAAATGGTGACCGTTATTGATTCAACTCTTACAAATGAGCTCAGGAGTCAACCATCCTCAACCAGATCTTTTGAAAGTTTGCCTCTTGATGTAATTTTATACAAATATGACACATTCCAATTGGCTATGTTGTGATGCGGTGAATTTTGACTAGGGCTCTTTGTCTATCTGACTGAAGGAAGTTCCAGAAATTAGTATTTGAACCCGATCATATTGTAATTTGCAACTTGCCTATTGAAAGGAATTGACAATATGATAGAGGTCAGGTTATAATATGATCAATATAAACTTGAAATAATATAAATTAGTAAGATATACAAAGAAGTTGCTATTGGTTGAAAATACCCGTCTTGGCTGAAACTCATGCATGATTGTTGTTTTGGATATGTGCATCACTTAACCAATGTCAAGAGCTTGTTTCCTGCAGAGATTTCTTTCCCTTGTTAACTTAATGATTTGTTTATGCCAGTTTTCCATAGTTCTATAATCCCATAAAGGGTGTTTTACATATAATCAATATTTCCCCTATTGGTACATTGTTCTTATCTTTGACCTTTTTTTGCAGACATGGCAGGAATGGCACCTGAAGGCTCTCAATTTGATGCTAAACAATACGATGCCAAAATGAGTGACCTGTATATGATCTTACTCGTCATTACAACTCCTGTAATAATTTTGTGTTTGCCATTTTATTTTTATGTGACCTGTCATATGCGGTTGTTATTAGGCTAGCAGTTGATGGACAGGATTTCTTCACCTCATATGATGAGGTTTACGAAAGCTTCGACTCTATGGGTCTTCAAGAGAATCTTCTACGAGGAATTTATGCTTACGGTATAAGTCAAGTAAATTATTTATGCTCATTAATGATGTTGGCTACTTGTTACTTTAGGACATGTCTTTAGTTCTCAATCTATCAATGTGTTTTTCTTGAAGGGTTTGAAAAGCCTTCTGCAATCCAGCAGAGGGGAATTGTTCCCTTCTGCAAGGGTCTTGATGTCATCCAGCAAGCACAATCGGGAACTGGGAAAACTGCAACCTTTTGCTCTGGAATTTTGCAGCAGCTCGATTATGGGTTGGTTGAGTGCCAAGCTTTGGTACTTGCTCCTACACGAGAACTTGCTCAGCAAATTGAAAAGGTTATGCGAGCACTTGGAGATTACCTGGGAGTTAAAGTACATGCTTGTGTAGGAGGCACAATCGTACGCGAGGATCAACGTATTCTTTCGAGTGGTGTCCATGTGGTTGTGGGCACTCCAGGCCGTGTGTTTGACATGTTACGGAGGCAATCCCTCCGCCCAGACATGATCAAGATGTTCGTCTTAGATGAAGCTGATGAAATGCTGTCACGTGGTTTCAAAGATCAGGTTTGCACTTCTATGTTTTTGTGAGACTAATTTTTCATGAGTGATCTTCTTAGTTTTGCATACAAGTGATTGGGATGCTTAATTTTTTTGTATATATAACTATATACCAAACTATTATGATCTTAAATCTAAACTGTCAAGCAAGTAATATAAAATCATATGGAACTGTAGCAGTGCTGTAGCTCCTTAAGTGCTGGTCTTTTAAGAGGAAATATGCTTATGGCTGGCCCTTCAATTCTGTTATTTTTTCTCCTTGTCAGAATATCTTAATGCCTGAAATAGCTCACAGGTTATTCGGCAGATAAAAATATATCTATAGAAAATGAATTCAATATTTTTTTTAACCTCTGTACTTCATTTTAAATTTTGTTGTTATGATCTTCATAATTCCACTTAGTAGTGATGTTATACTCTAATTCCTCTTTTCTGTACCCAGGACTTCCACTCTCTTTAACTTTTGTACTTCAATATTTTTTAAACAACTTTTGCCCCCCACCCACCCAACTTTTGGTTACTTTTTAGGTTTTATACTAAAAACCATCATCAGCTTTGGCTTTCATTTACTTGAATACTCTGGACTTAGTTTTTTGTTCAAATTGTCCCAATGCACTTTATAGCTGTTATCACTTTGTTACCTTCCGTTGACATCCATCCAAAACCATCTCACATGACGCACTCTTTTTTGAACTTTTTATCCTTGTCTTCATCCTCCCACCCACTTCCTAATTCAACCCTAAACCTAAACCTAGCAGCCCATTCCTCCATTCCAACGCCTTTGCCCCCACCTTCCCGTTTCCCCAATTCAAGAATACTATCTCTTACAGAATTGGAAGGGCTTTTGTTTAGATGTTCAACTTGTTTTTAGCTAATTTGAAGTGCGTTCTTATTTTGGATTTACATTAACAAATTAGAAATGGGTTTTACTTGTTAATATCTATAATTTTACTATTTATCACTCAATTTGAATGGGTTTTTTCTACAAGATATTAATTTTGGGTTAAAGTTGACCTTTTTTTAGTGGGTTAACATCGGGGGCCAAAGGATTATTTGCCAAATGGAGTCAAAGCAATGAAGTAAGTACAGTTAAAGGGAGCAATTTGAACAAAAGCAAAGGTCAGGGTATTCAAGTGAACAAATGCCTAACTTTAGGGTATTTTAGTGTCATTTAGCCTGCTTTTGGTCATATATGATATTTGATAATGATGTCTGGACATCTGTTAGTGTTCTTGATTGTTTTTTCTTATTATTTCTCTTCCTCACCTATTATATTTCCCATGCTCCGAGCTATATAATTTATATTTGAACAGATGATTATTTCATACACTGCATGTGGGACTTTCAGATTCCACTGGCAGCTTCGAGTATCGATACACGTCCATATTAGGTAGGGTATGGTGCAATTCACATGGGGTTGGGTGATTATGTGGGACACATGTTGCTATTCCAAAAATGCTGGTGGCCTTATACCACCGGTATCTACAATGAATGTTCATCATACTCCATTTGAATAAATCGACTGGAAATTTAGGTTGCCTTGAAATACTTCTAGTGGGTTTTTTGTTACAGACCACTATACATTTTACATAGTGGTTTTTCTATTTCAGATCTACGATATTTTCCAGCTTCTCCCCTCAAAGGTCCAGGTTGGGGTCTTTTCCGCTACGATGCCCCCAGAGGCCCTTGAGATCACTCGCAAGTTCATGAACAAGCCTGTGAGGATTCTTGTGAAGCGTGACGAGCTCACTCTTGAAGGTATCAAGCAGTTCTATGTCAATGTGGAGAAGGAAGAGTGGAAGCTAGAGACCCTATGTGACCTCTACGAGACACTTGCAATCACCCAGAGTGTCATCTTTGTGAACACCCGACGGAAGGTGGACTGGCTCACTGACAAGATGAGGAGCAGGGATCACACAGTCTCAGCTACCCATGGAGACATGGATCAGAACACTCGAGACATCATCATGCGTGAGTTCCGATCTGGGTCATCCCGTGTTCTGATCACAACTGATCTCCTTGCCCGTGGTATTGATGTTCAGCAGGTCTCACTTGTTATCAACTATGATCTGCCCACTCAGCCAGAGAACTACCTCCATCGTATTGGACGAAGTGGACGGTTTGGAAGAAAGGGTGTTGCTATCAACTTTGTCACTCGTGATGATGAGAGGATGCTTTTTGATATCCAGAAGTTTTACAATGTGGTGGTTGAGGAGCTTCCTTCTAACGTTGCTGATCTCCTCTAATTTCTCCATTGGATTGGGTTCAATATTTAGATATTTATGGCTCGTCTTTTACATCTTTTGGTACTTAATTGAACTTATCTGATATTTTAGTAGTCTGTAGGGTTCGAATTTCAATGGCCGATCAAAGTAGAGTTAAGTTTGTGTAAGGAATCCTTTTGTTTTGTTTTGTTTTGTTTTGGTGAGGTTATTGTGAACCTATATATGTTTCTTTTTGGAGGATTTTGTTGATGAGGAATTTGTACTCTGTAATCTTTGAAACTATAACTTTTCCTGGTATCATCTGACTGATGAAATATTGGCATCTAACTTAATACTTTTATATAGAAGTCTGAAGGAATGGGGTTTGGCCATTTAGAAATTGTGCTTCCAATTCCTTCTCCAGTAATCTTTACTGTATCTGGGATCAGTAATCTTACTGTATCTGGAATCATATACTAGTAATCGGGTTACAGGTTTGGTTTTAGTTAGATTGAGAACTTCATGACATCTGCAATTTAATTTCTATGGTTTAATTGGCAAATCCATTGGTTACTGTGTTCTAAAAAAAGTCTCGACATAATTATACTATTTTTGTATACTACTATTTTTGTATACTACGTACACATCCGCATCAGAATTAGCAGCCAACCCTTTATTTTCCTAATGTGCATACACATTGCATGTCTTTGGACCTACTGTCCTCTAACTTCTACCATTTATAAATAGAAGGAATAATACGTCCCCGTGGTTCAATTCACTGACATTCTGTCATCCAATCGAGGTCTTATACCTCTTCTCCGTAACCACAAAAGTCACTCGAATTTGGTTATCTCGGTTTGATTGCAAGATGAAAAATGTGGAAAAGAAATTAATTCCACGGAATTATTTTTCTAGGAATTTTTTTATGGAATTTTGAAAAAAAATTCATGGAAAACTTAATTTGGTGTTTGATTGCCATTATTTTCCATGAAAAATATTATTTTTATGGAAAATATTATTTTCCTATGGGTTGGACAATTTAAAATTTTCACCATTTTGGAGAAAAATATGGAAAATGATTCCATGAAAAATATAAGCTATCAAACACTACAATTGAGGAAAAATTTGTGATGGAAATATTTTTCATGGAAAAAAAGTCCAATCAAACACAGCCTAAGCTTAATATAGTTAGTTTGTGTTTGGTTCTGTAATGTAATCGTAATAGAATTGGATTTGTAATATAATGTAGTTACAATTACGTTAACATGGTTGGAACATGTAATCAAACCACACAAAGTTATTCAAATATTTTGTTTAACCTGTAATATAATGGAATGATAATTGTTATTTGCATCATTTTGACAAATATACCTTTGAATTTATATTTTATTTTCAAAAAATTTGTTCTAACGAAAATATTTTTAACAAAATTAAGTGAAACGAAAAAAGTTAGAAAAAAATAGTGGGAGAGACGTTCCGCCATCTCTGTTGGCGGAAAATTGACACGTTCAATTTTCGGCAGGCGAAAATTTGGTTTCCATGGTGCCGAGGCAGGGATTTTTGGAGATTTGCTGTGATTGTTTTTTCGGTCGGTTTCATTGAAACCTATTATCTTTACCACTGCTAGCACCGAACTCCACCGCCTTTTAAAAATAAAAAAGAGAAATACAATAATAAAATAATAAAATTGCTGAAATTTTGCCATCTCAATTGGCGAAATTTTGGTAATTTTTTTTTCCGCCTTCAACTATTTTTTTTTTCTTTCTGCCATCTCTGTTGGCGGGAATTAAAAGTTTCAATTTTTCAACAACAGTGTTGGCGGAACGTCTCTCCCACTAATTTTCGATAACTTCTTTTGTTTTGTCTAATTTTATTAAAAATATTTTCGTAGGAAAAAATTTTCTGTTTCATTTTTGGCCAACTTATTATTTATAATTAATAAAAAAAATATGTATATGATTTATTTTCAATTAAAATTTTTAAACTAATAATGAATATTTTTATTTTAATTATATATTTTTTTTTTGCCAAACTTAACATTTATATTTTAGCTTTAAATAATTAAAAAAAAAATTTGTATTGTATCAGGTGGTATTCATCCCCGTGCAACAATCTATATATATCAACAATGCTTTAAGTCAGTGCAATAACTTCACTAGTTACTAAAGATTTTTTTTCCCCATTTTTCCCTTTCCATGTCCCAGAAGCAAACATAACACATTCAATAATCATTTCAGAAAATTTGTATACAACTATTCTCTTAATACTACAAATGCCAAACAATGACATAAAATAAATTCTATTTTAGAAAAATTGAAAAAGTTATAAACCGAAACATCCACATGGTATAATATAACCAACAGATCAAAATAAAATCATATGGTATCATATAACCAACATATTTGGTAACCAAATAAAATACACAAACTTCTACGCAAACTCTAAAAGACTTTTGACCTAATTTTCTCTCTCTTCAGCGAGAATGCTAAAAAATAAATTGAGCTTGCTAGAATCACAACCAATAAGGAAGTGAGCTTTGTGCTACCTGCCATGGTAAGTCAAGATAACTTTTTTAGTTCATTATATATCAATTTTTGTTTCTCAATAGTCTCTTCTCCCAAAGCCCGACTCGAACGACATGAGGATTCCCTAATCTCTCTTGCAATTATACAAGCTGCATTATGAATCCCTTCGACAAAGATGCTCATATCATCAAGATTCCTTTTTACCTCCTTGAGGTCACATATAATAATAAAAAAAAAGCTTTTGAGAAGCTACTGAATTAAGAGGGAGAGGAATTTGTGAATCATTTGAGGATCTCAAGACAGTAATTTGAAAAGTCCCCATTGTATCATTGGTCTCTTGATTCGCCAATCCTTTAATCACATCAACAAAGAATCTTTGTAAGATTTCCAGTAGCACGATCTTTCCCAGAGATTAAGCTCAACTCATTCTAATATTTCTTTGAATTTTGCTGCCTCAGGATGACTCTGAAAATAAAAAATAAAAATAGTCAGCAATAATAATATATAATCAATGTGAAGCTTTCATCAAACAATAAATTAGATTTGATACTTAAAAATGAAACTAATATTTAAATAGTTAAAAATGAAACTAATATTTAAATAGACATGAAGCTGATAAATCAACATTGGAGCCTGCGCGTCGTCCAGACCCCACAAACCCGACTTTTCCTTCCTCTCTGCACTCTCCTCCTCCTGTCGCCCCCCTCCGTCGCCGCCGCTACCCCCTCCACACTTGATGCTCAACAGTCTTGTAACCACCTCCAACGGTGAATGGTCCTCACAACCAGGATATAATGGAGTTCTTGTATTGCCCGTCCTCCCACTCCCCTTTGTCACCCCAGTCCCAAAATACGTCGGACCAGACCACGTGGCAATGGCCAGTTACACATTCAAGTGGACTCCAGTCCAACTCAAATACATATTAGTTGTCTAGATTATATCATAATATATAATTTTTAATATAACATCCACAACACTAACTAAAACTACTATGATATAAAATATAACTGCGGTTGAATGATAAGAAGGCATCAACTAGCGATACCTGAAAGCCCTAAGAAGTCCCCAATCCTATGTCAACACCCAACAATACCTGGAAGGGAACCAGGTTCTTAGAGGGACGTAACAAGATACATAATCACATGCCAAATGTAGTACAGTAAATAACATGTAAACGCGTACAAGGTACAACTATAACATGTGACAGGGTACACTAATACTTGTTTGCCATTGATCCAAAGTCAAAACAAACTTTGTGTGTTTAACAAACAAAAGAGTACAAAGAAATCATAGGCAGAAAAATCTAAGTACAATTATTTTTTATTCTGGAAAATGTGACGATGGAGGTCGAGTACTGTAGTGACTCCTTTACTCCGTTGACGGTTCGACGAGGGAATAATGATGCTTTCTCCTGTTCTCTCTCTTGTGCTTGTATGTATGTATGTCTCCCTGTGTGTGTTTAGTGGATATGCAATCCTACTATTTATAGCCATCATACGGATGCGCTATGCGCGCGCATGGATGCTGAAGCTGCTACGGCTTTATCCTTAGCATGATGCAACTGCCACCGTGGACACATATCACAGCTGAGTTGCCATGTGGGGTCTTTGTTAGGATCCACTATTGCTGAAAATTTGGTTGCTTCCTGTCCTTGGTGTGTACGACTTAGTCAGCTCGACGCCTGACCTGCACTTAGTCGTAGAGAATCTTCTTAGTTGCAACAAAAATTTTTTGGCTTAAAAATGTACTGCCATGTTGAACGCATGGGATCTGGAATGCATAGGGCTAGAGACACATGAAACACATGGAGTCTGGGACGCATAGGACCAGAGATGAATGAAACACATGGAGTTTGGAACGCATAGGGTTTGAGATGCTTGGGACACATGGAGTCTGGGACACATGAGGCCAGAGACGCATGGAGCTTTGTCTTTCGTACACATAGCGTTGTACGGCTGCAAAATGATAAAAGATAATTATGGCGATGACTGATGCTCTGACACCAACTGTCATCATCATAATCGAGGTATTTTAGAGCATCATTGCTGCAGAGTCAAAGATGCTCTGATTTGCCTGAAGTGACACTATGCGTCTTATTAGCCATGCGCCACTTGAGTTTTGACGCATGCACTTTAGTTTCTTCGACGCATGAGGGCTGAGGCGCATAGGGGCTTATTAGATTTTTTATGCTTCTACAAGACCCTCTTCAAAGTTTTAAAACTTGGACGAGTTTGGAATACTTTGAATAGCAAGCATGGAAGAGAACTTTGGACCGCATAAGCTGTCTGTCGTATGAAGTCCTTTCAGCTGTCAGGGTGACTTTGTCGTATGTTTCTACTGACGCATGGATGAGTCTGCCAGTCTACATTAAATGCCAAGATTTGGCTCGATCTTCGAACAGATCTCTTAGGATTCTGAGCCGTCGTCTGACACGGGATTTGAGGCATTAGTTTCCAAGGAGTTGAAAGTTGATCACATTAATTTCTACGCACTTTGAGTGCAAGTAATAATTTTGAAATGAAACCATATTAGAGGTGATATGGACGTGATAGGTTTGTGGACTTATTATCGCTAGTGTACATAAACTTGAGTACGGGTAATAAGCTTGGATGACGACTAAGGAAAATAAGGAGACCCCTCTGTGCTGTTTCTGGTACTAACGCGTGTAAAGCCGACAACTCAACGCATTTCGGGTCATCACTTAAGTATAATTGCTCAGTGAAAGCCACAATACATGGAAAATAATCCATACCGATAGATAGCAAAGGAGCTTGCAACACAAAGCCAAGTCTATAGACCCAGCTCTGTTGTGTGAAAGGACGCGACTAGAAATTCTGGTTGGGATAACTAGCCCCACATCTTTAACGCAGATGCGCCGCCAGGACCCGACCCGAGATCCAACCATCACATCCTGGCAGTATCTATAGTGAGATAGGTTGGAAGATCGCGGACAGTCCTCTGGGTAACGTGCTTGTTCATCATGGACAACGGTCCTCTGGGTAACGTGCTTTCTCATCATGAACAATGGTAACTATGATATCATTCCATGCTGTATCAGGACCCAAGCAATCCAAGGCAGTCCCAGCAAGACGAGCACACAAAAAGTCAGAATTTGACAAATATTAGGAGGCGGGTATTCGCAAGATTATGCGCCACTTGTGGACTCATGGAAAACTAGCCATCCATGCGCTTAGACGTCGCCCTGTACATATATGCATAACATCCACATTGCAGAGGCAGATGTACCCATACAGCATGGTCGCACATGGTTTTCCAAGCGCATGCCTTAGATGAGTGTCCGAAGACAACATTACCCATGCTAGCAAGGGAGGATTTTGCTAACAACGGATCTTCATGTCGCCACCTTTCGGCAACGACTATGCGTGTCGAGCAAAGAAGATCATGCGCCACTTGTGGACTCATGGAAAACTAGCCATCCATGCGCTTAGACGTCGCCCTGTACATATATGCATAACATCCACATTGCAGAGGCAAATGTACCCATACAGCATGGTCGCGCATGGTTTTCCAAGCGCATGCCTTAGATGAGTGTCCGAAGACAACATTACCCATACTAGCAAGGGAGGATTTTGCTAACAACGGATCTTCATGTCGCCACCTTTCGGCAACGACTATGCGTGTCGAGCAAAGAAGAATGCTTGAGCATGAACTGGCAATTTCTATAACTACCACATTTCTAGATGCGGGTATTTTTGTTATTTTGTATATTATTTATTTTTAGTGATTAATAGTTATTCATTGTACTAATAATTAATAATTGTGTTTGAGCTATTTATTTATTTTATAGTTAGTGGGCTACCATAATTATTTGGACTTGACACTAGTTGACCTAATTAGAACTTATCATGACACATTGAACCCAATATTTGGGCTAGGCCATTAGACTCATCCCTCTTGACTAATTAGGTGACTTAATTAAACCTTCATTAGGAAGAGAAGCTTCCTTCTTAATTAATATTCATCTTGACAAGCCCATAGGGATATTTTAGTCTTTACACATTCCTTGGGAGACAAGTTGGGGCCGTCCACCATAAGAAGGGAGTCCATTCTCTCTCCTCTTCTCATTTTAACAAAAAATTTAGATCTACATTGTTCTTACCCAAATTCCCTCTTCTCTACACAAATTTTTACCCAAATTCTCTTCCAATTCTCTCTCAATTTTATCATCTAAGAAGCATTGGAGCTTGGATTGCAAGGGATACTTGAATGAGGAGGAATTGGCAAGGAGATTATGTCCTAATTGTGTCCATTGAGCATTTCATTGAGAATTCATCTCCCAATATGTAAATTATGAATCCACCCTTAATTTAGACTCTAATTCATGCATTTAACCATTAAAAATTATCCTTTGGCTTAGGGCTACCCATAAAATCAAGAACTAGGTTCATAGACTTGTATTATAGAATCTACATGGATTTTTGTGTCCAATTATGGGAGATTACGAGATTGACACATCAAGTGTGTGTCATGAGACCAATTATATCTAATTAGACTTAGATCGAGGTTGTGGAACTAGATACGTGTCCATAATTGGACACGAGTAAAGCGTATTATGATATTTCGTGATACAGTGAGATACAGAGCTCATTTTGGATAATTTGTGCAATTTCTATTGTAACAAGTTGCATTAGTTATATTATTATGTATTTGATAGGTCTATATGATCATTAAGGAGGATTGGGGTTTTTTGCATTCCTTTTGGCTGCGTATCATAGGGTATTATATATGTGCATGCCAAGTATTTGGGTTAATGCCAATTGAGTGTGTATGTGTGTATATATATATATATATATATATATATATATATATATATATATATATATATATAGTGTGTGTGTGTGTGTGTGTGTGTGTGTGTATATATATATATATATAGTGTGTGTGTGTGTGTATATATATATATATATATATATAGTGTGTGTGTGTGTGTGTGTGTGTGTTGTTTATATATGATAGTGTGTGTTTATATGTTAGGTGTATATATCTTTATAGGTATATATGTATGTAGTATATATTCATTGGGAAGTGTGAGTGTTAGTGTGCCAATTACACACCAATGTATGTGTCTGGCACTTGAGGGATGAGGAGTGTATGTATTATATCAGTAGTGTGAGGTATTCTCGTGTGTGCAGGCATGCACACACCTGTGCATGATTGCTGTAATAGTACCTGCAGCAGATAAGTGGGGGGGGGGGTGAGGTAGTCGGTCAGTGCTTTAGTTGAGGGAAGTTCAGGGGTACTCATTTTTAGTTGGTGGTGTAGCGGTTTTGTTTACAGTGTTTTGTGTTTGTGAGGTGAGAATGGAGAGGGGTTGGGCATGTGAGTGTATGGTGTGTGGTAGGGTTGTACATCTGCACAGAGCAGTGTGTGCAACCACAACAGCTCATGCAAGTGATTCAACATCAGGGGTAGGGGTAATAATTGTTGGTGTGAGTTGGTGTAGGCTCAGGCAGTGGGGGATTACACTAAGTTGGGCAAGTAATTACATCAGTATTTGCTACATTAGATGTATCAAGGGGGGGGGGGGGTGGGCTAAGTGATAAGTCCATACACCCAGTTTCTATTTTAGTAGCAGTTTTGTGTCGGCGACCACGTATTTTTGCGGATTTTGCCTACCCGAGGAGTCATTAGATTCAGTATTCGCGGGAAGCTTAGTCCCAGATACGTAGGTCTGTTCCATATTCTCGAGAGGGTAGGCAATTTTTCTTATCATCTTATCCTTCCGCCTTCGTTACGTGAGGTACACATTATATTTTATGTGTCTTAGTTGCAAAGGTATGTTCCGATTTGAGTTATATCCTCGATCATTCTGAATTAGTCGTTGGTACTGACTGATCTTACGAGGAGCAACCCGGATCCCTATTGGATTGAAGGGAGAAGGTGCTAAAAAATTAGATTATTTCTCTTATCTGGGTTGCTTAGGGCCATCACTCTCTAGGAGAATCGACGTGGGAGCGCGAGGACGATATTCGATCCCGGTACCTGAACCTATTTGATTCAGAAGGTATATTCTTTCTTACGCCTTCATATCTCGGACTCTGTGATCTGGTGATCACTTTATGTTGTGATGATATTGCTTGCATGTATAGTTGCTAGTAGATTTATATCGTTCTTGTCCTGACTTCTCTAGCTATTGCTTGATTCGAATTCTGGGGACGAAATTTTTCTAAGGTGGATAGAGATGTCACTCCCCGTTCCCGATATACATATTTGGAACGTATTTTTATTTTAGCATGATTGTATGTGCATGGAGACTAGACCCATTCTTTGGTTTAACCTGGTTCATGGTTTATTTGTGGGTTGGTTTAACTCATGAGAACTTTTGGTTCAACCCTCAACCCTACCATATATAACCCAACATTTTTCTCTCTCTCTCTCCTCACTTCTATATTACTTCCTCCTCCTTTAGTTTTCTCTCCCCATTTCCATAGGCAAGTATATCTTACATGAGAAATGGAGAAACCCTCCATATTATTGTTCTATTATGTGTTTCTAAGCACTTTTAGTTTTTGGAGTTTTCAATTTTTATGGATGGATTAGTGTAGATCTATATTTCTAACTTAGGATTTTATGGATTTCATGAGTTTTTCTTGATTTTGATCTATTAAACTTATGTCGTCTTCAAACCAGTTTTTGCTACATGATAGAGCGTTTAATTTAGGGCATTTTTGGCTTTTGGTTCACCCGATTTGGACTTAAAATAAGAATTTTATGGACAAAACAATATTTCAGTTTTTGGAGCTTTTTTGCCATGGCGGAACCTGCTATTGGAGAATAAGAAGTACCCATGCGACCAGTGAGCATATGTGGCTGAGAGTGCCATGCGGCCCGAGAGGATTATGCGGCCTAAACTCTTGCCGCATACTAACAGCATGCGTCCATCTTTTTGGACGCATGACTGCTGATTTACACAAGTGTCCTTGAACACCTTGTGCTTTCACTTGCTGAACGAATGAGAAATTTGCTAAGTCCAAGGAAACTCCATACGACAATGAACCCCATGCGGCACCGACACCCATGCAGCCTGGAGAGCATGTGGCCCTTATTTTTTTGGACACATGGCTCTGAACCGTTGGCACTTATTTCTATGGTTTTATCTTTTCTTCCTGACACACTTTATGGATTGTCCAATCAGTCATCTTATGTCATATCACTGACACTTTATTTTGTCCGTCACTTAATCACTTGTCCTAAGGAGTAGACCTTAACCCTGAGCATATGGCCAAGTGACTTCATGCGGTCTGACTTCATATGCGGCCAGGATTGTCATGCAGCCTGACTTCCCATGCGGCCTAGAGACCCATGCAGCCCTGCTTATTGATTGAATGTTTCATGATTCATGTGACCCAATCTATAATTGCTAATTGGATTCGAATAATGTATCTGTGCTAATACCACTATGCCTGATAATAGTTCATGATTTAATATGCGCTGAGGTGTGACATATCGTGTCACGTGTTAAGTAATTATATTTGGGTTGTGTATTGAGAATGCCTCCAAATTTCTGAACGCATGATATTATAAATATATATACATTATTTCCCAGCAGGGGCATAATAAGCGATCCAACTACCAAAGTATGGCTAGAATATTGATTGTCTGAATGTTGCACACACGCTCGGGTGAATCCAAATTTGACTTCCATGGATTCGTATCTAGCGTGCCCGTACTTTGTACGACATCTTCAGCAAAATTCTCATGTGACAATACCTTGAGATTTTAAAAATGACATAAGGCTAATTAGGTAACAGAAAATGGTAGTAACATTAGAGGAAATGGTATCCCGAGATCATGCCAATGAACCTTCCCACAAAGATTCATTCTAAGTGCGCTATGGGCTGGCCACCAAAGATACTATATATTATCTGCCTTAGTGGAGTGCAGTATCTGACTTATTATTATGTCGAGCCACTATTTCAATATAGGAATACTGGAACCACTAATACTGTGTTTTTAGCGCTATGGCCCTACGAAGGACTGGTGCATCCTGCAAGTGCCTATTTTATTTATTTGGTTCGGTTAGCTCATGTTCGGCACTGGCATGATCTAAGGATACTTATTATACATTATTCTGAGATAACCTCAGACTCCATAAAATAACAAACCATACAAATGATTGGCCGATATAAGAAATAGGCTTGGTTGTGATTGTATTATTCAGCTAGAAGCCTAGGAAAATGGACTATCTTAGTGTGATGGTTCAACCATTATCCTTGTTTGGTTGTAGGGTTGAGCCTTAGCGCTAGGATATGCCATGGACCTAAGTTACGACACTGAACCTATATAATATTATATATTTTTCTTGGGTTTTTGTTTCTCTATTTTCGTGCTTCCTTTGTGGTACTTGCTATTTGGGATCTAACCCCACTAGTTTTGTATGGCCAGGTTTCGAGCCAGCACTCGAGGATCCAGGTACCTTCCCACAACTCATGGTACGTACCAGGAATATGGTCGTAGAAGATAGCGAGTGGATTTTCTTCTTCCCTGCTCATTATTGAACATTTACTCCTTTTAGGCGTTTAGCCACCGGCACCTGTTAGCCGGCTCGTTTGGACATTAGTTTTTCTTACATGATTATATTAAATCAGACTGTAGCTGATCACTGTCGTGTACTTTTGTTACTCTTTTAGCTTTTTATTTTGTACAGCTGGACTCCAAAATATTTTGAGAAAGTGTTTGGGATGCCTTACTGCTTATCATATATGCTTTATTCTTACTGTTTCTTGTCTGAATGATTGAGACATAAAAGTTCTTGACCATAGAAGACTTGATTATACATTCACCCCCTTGTCTTATACAGCTATGACCGTCGTACGATGTATAGCACCTTGTATGGGGTAGCTGGCTATGTCTGTCTACGTATTCCGGTACTAGGGCGTGACAAGGTTTAGTGGTAGCCCATGCAGGTCTGTTCTTTAAACTTATGGGATATCATGGTCATAGGAGTCTCAATCAAACATGATCCTTCTTGAAACTCTAAATTCGTCCACTTCAATACTCAGCTTAAATTTTTCCAGATTGATTGCTTTCTTGTTCCTTCGCGTCCTGTTCTTGATTGTTTCTTGTGCTCTTCTTTAGGGCTTCTCTTTCCTCCGATGTTGCAGCAACATGAGAGGTAGAGTTGCCAGTAGAACAAAATCCTGTGGAACCCCAACCAAGGATCTGAGTTGAGCCCATAATGAATGGGACAGAGAAGCAGGCTCCAGGTGTTCCCGTACCTCCCGTAGTGCCGGCAATACTGGATACCCCGGCCTTGATAGAGATTATCCGTAGATTATTGGCTGCCCAATAACACCAGATGGTGGTACAAGAACAACAACAACAGCAACATCAGCAACAATAGTTCCAGCAACAAGAACAGAATATCCTGTTGAACCAAGGATTACAGACAGCCTAAGAACTATAGTTCCCTAATCCTATTGTAGAGCATGGACTGGGCTAGCGGCTGAATTGCCGAGTCAAAATCAGAAAATGGGGAAACTTTGCAGGTATCGATTGGTCGGGACAAACAAATGGGAAGACGTTCCTTGTTATGTGATAGAATCCTTAGAAGTTACTCCAAAGATGCAGTGCTTGGTGTCTTGGGGAGTGAACTCCATATAAGGGTCTTTGCCCCAAGACCCGTGCGTTGTTGGTTTTCGATGTTGGTTTTATGATTTGCGTTTTCATGATTGTTTTCGATAAACGACTTTCATTATATGCATTCACTGTCTCGCATTTACATATCAAATTACTGAGAGAAAGAGAAGAAGGATCCTGAACCCTTGTTGGTGCCAATGCAGGTGAACCTGTGAACCAAGCTTGAAGTCGCGAAGAAGATCTCTCTTTCTCAGTAATTTACCAACTAGTGAGTGATTTCGATCTTTCGATGAATCCTTTAGTCATCATGCTTAACAAAATGATCAATAACCCAGAAAGTTAAGAAAGATAATAATCACATTATTATGAACTGGACTATTGTATTATAATTGATTATGTGGCAAAGACCCTGGACTGGGAGGTATGTATGGTGGGTTGTGGCTAAGACAATCAATAGGACCCTGGACTGGGTGGTAAGTATGGTGGGTTGTGGCTAAGACAATCAATATGACTCTGGAATACTATATCAAGTTTCTGTATTTGCATGTTTTCTTCTACTTGCTAGTTGCATTCATGCATGGTGTTAGACAAACTTGTGCACAAGGGGTAGGTTCCTCGAAGCAGTGCACCGAGGCTATGGGACCGCTTTGTCCTAGGGGGAACATGGGTGATAAAGTAATTACATCGGAAGTTTAAGACCTTCAGTGAGGTTAGCTCCCTGTAGTGAACAGGGCGCTAAAATTCCAATAATGTCGTGATGACTTGGCCAGTGACCTTCATATAGACAGGGTGCATGCTAATAATGTCTTGTGCAGGCAGAGTAAGTTATTATTCATAAACAGGGATGGCTGAACGACCGTGGGTAAGAATCACCAAATATGGTGATAAATACATGTGTTCCTTATGTTCTTGAGATATGAATTGTTTATTAAACTTAAGTTAACATAGCAAGATCACAATAATAACTGATGTTTTCATATATCTACTTACTGTTGGCTTTTTAGGTGAGATTGGTTGCGGCCATTCACAAGTACATGTTGCGTACTGACCCACGTTTATGGGCATCCTTAGGTATTGGGGATTTGGCTGCTGCGAGAGAACATTGAAGGTTTTGGTCTGCTCCTTTAGAAGCCTTGCACTTGAAGCTTCCAAGTGGAGAAAAAACTCTAACTGAAGGTGGTCCATGAGTTTTAATATTTTAATAAGGCATATAATGTATGGAGCAACGTTGTATCTTATTTCAATATTTCTGCAAGTTGTAAGTCAAGTCTGGCATTTTCATCTCGGCCGTTCGAGGGTCTTATATTTTTATTTCAGAGAATTATCAATAAAGAGCTATTTTCATTTGAAATTTGTGTTCAATTTCTCTATGAATGATGTGTACTCTATCTTCAAATATCTGTGTTACAAAATAAACACGAGCACGCCTTGTATAAGAGCAACCCCAGGCTTGTATGGCATCACGCCAAGCGAGAACGACGGCTCTGCAGGATCGAGGTGTGGAAAGCCCAAGTGTGGACGTTCGGTTCTGCGGAACAGGGGCGTGACAAGAATAAGATGGGAGAACATATTATGGGACATCTGTTAGATTTTGCATACTGAACCCCAGATATTTCGATGGCACAGAGGACATAATCACGGTAAATGATTGGCACTAGGATATTGAGACCATTCTGACAGCGGCTAAATTTTTGTCCGAGGAACAAGTTGACCTGGTTTGCCTACAACTCCAAGATCTGACAAGAGATTGGTGGGCTACGATAGAGGTAGGATTGAGGCATCCTATTTTATGAAAGGATTTTAGGACCCGGTTCACGGCGAAGTACTTCGGAATTGTGGCTCAGTGTGAGTTGCAGCAAAGGTTCATTATCCTCAAGCAAGCAGGAAGGTCAGTAGACGGCTATGCGGCAGAATTTTGCCGACTAAGCAGATTTCCTCCAACCATGGTGGAAACAGAGTTGGAGAGAGCAATGAGGTTCCAACAGGGACTTCACTTAGAGATCTTTCACATGGTAGAGGTGCACGACTACCGAACCTTCGAGGCGGTATTGATAGCAGCCAAGAGGGTTGAGCTTACTTCTCAAAGGATGGCATCAAGAAGAGTGGATCGAAAGAGGCCTCATGGACAGAATAATGAGGGAGAACCAGTACCTAAAACGTCAGCACCATCACCTGGCGTTTGTATCCATGATTCAGTGCCACAGAAGACGACAGTTTAAGCAGTGACAGTACCAACTCGACAATATTAGCCGAGGCACCAACAGCAGCAACAACAACAACGACGGGGAGCACCGACAAGTTGTACCTACTGTGGCAACAAAGGTCATACCCGAAATATTTGTCGGGCAGCTAACAGATTATGTTTGAGATGTGGGAGCCCTGATCACAAGATTGCCATGTGTCCATTGATGCTGAGGTTAGGAGGCCCAATACAACAATTTTTTGCATTGCCAGCTCCAAGAGAAGTGCAACTAGGAGGACCAGCAGTAGCAGCACGGCCTTTAGCTCAGCGTCCGTTGCCGACATAGGCCCAGCTTTATAGGCATCAATAATAGAATCAGCAGGGGCCAAAACCATGGCTGCAAAGAAGATTGCAGTAGGGAGCTTAACAAGGCCAAGGACAGGCACTCACCTTGTCTTTGGAGGAATCTATGGCATGGGGCGACGTAGTGGCAGGTAACATTTCTGTTACAACCTTTCCTGCCATAGCATTAATTGATTCGGGAGCTTCGCACTTATTTATATATGCATAATATACGACACATATTGGATTGAAGTTTGAGGCATTGCCAGCGAGGCTGAATATACTCACTGGCAATGGGATCGTAGAAGTTAGTAGGGTGTGCCTAGCATGCCCAGTCGTAGTATATGGGCATTTATTACCTGCAAAGTTGATCGAGTTTCCTATGGGTAACTTTGATGTTATCTTAGGCATGGACTGGTTGAGAGACAACCATGCAACGATAGACTATCGTGAGGGTAGAGTGTTGTTTAGAATTCTTGGTCTAGAAGAGTTTGTCCTTAGCATAATAACAAGAGACCAACATAAGGGAGGAGTTGCAATAGTAGCAAGAAAAGCAAACCCGCTGCCCAAGATAGTTGAAGAGTTCATGGATATATGTTCCAATAATCTTCCTGGATTACCCCCAATTAGAGCAGTAGAGTTCTGTATAGAGTTGATGCCAGGAGCAGAACCAGCATCCCAGAAGGTGTACCTTTTGTTACTATCAAAACTTGATCAGTTATATCGACATGTAGAAGAACTGAAGGAGAAAAAGTTTATTCGGACAAGTGTATCACCGTGGGGAGCACCAGCGGTATTGGTAAAAAAGAAGGATGGATCGACGTAGTTGTGTATGGATTACAGGCGGCTTAATACAGTAACAGTGAAGAAGAGTACCCATTACCAAGGATTGATGATTTATTTGACCAGTTAAGTGAAGCAAGGGTCTTCTCCAAGATAGATTTACGATTAGGATATCATCAGGGGCAAATTCGGGAGCAGGATATACCAAAGACAGCATTTAGGTCACGATATAAGCATTACGAATTTTTAGTTATACCATTCGGATTGACTAATGCTCTAGAAGTGTTCATACACTTGATGAACCATATTTTTATGCCTTAGACTGATTTGTGGTAGTATTCATCGATAACATCCAGGTATATTCTCGTAATGAGGAGGAGCATGAAGAACATCTCAGGATAGTTCTATAAACTTTGAGGGAGCAGTAGTTATATAAGAAGCTTAGTAAGTATGATTTTTTGCTGGATCATATATCCTTTCTTGGACATCTTATTTCTGGAGCAGAAGTGTCAGTTGATCCCAAGAAGGTAAAGGCAATAGAGAACTGGCCAGTTCCAAAGACAATAGCGAAAGTGTATTATTTCCTGGGCTTGGTAGAATACTACAGAAGATTTGTGTCAGATTTTGCTAAAATCTTGATACCATTAACTCGGTTGACGTGCAAGAAAGTTAAATTTGTGTGGTTGGTGAAATATCACACAACCTTTGAAGAGTTGAAGAAGAAGTTAATATCTGCACCGATCCTTACTCTTCCAGCAGGCTCCAGAGGATTCACATTGTACTGTGATGCATCAGGCAAGGGACTTGGATGTATTTTAATGCAACAAGGAAGAGTGATAGCATATGCTTCTCGGCAGCTCAGAGATCACGAGAAGAACTATCCAATTCATGATTTGGAGCTAGCAGCAGTAGTGTTTGCACTTAAGCTATGGAGGCACTACTTATATGGCGATCGAGTAAAAATATTCATATATCATAAGAGTTTAAAGTATGTGTTCACGCAGAAGGACCTGAACATGAGGCAGAGAAGGTGGCTAGAGTTGTTAAAAAACTATGACATGGAACTTCAGTACCATATGGGCAAGGCTTATGTAGTAGCTGATGCACTTAGCAAAAGAGGTAGAAAATTTATGTTGACTACTCAGAAGCACATTCTAGAAGACTAAAGAGAGATGGGTATCGAGATAGTACTTCCACAGAGTATAGGAGTTCAGGCTAGCCTATAGATTCAGTCAACTTTGGTAGATAGAATCAAACTAGCTGAGGCAGAGGACCCGAAGATTAAAAAGCTACGAGAAGAATATGAGTCAGGTCTTCGGAATGAGTTGACAATACATACAAATAGAACTCTAAGGTTTGGGAATCGTCTATGCTTACCAAGCGGGGATATTCGACAAGAAGTTATGACTGAAGCACACAATTTCCAGTATTCCATTCATCCGGGAGGCACGAAGATGTACCAAGATATCTAGCAACACTTTTGGTGGAACAAAATTAAAAAAAAGTACGCTTCGTATCGCGATGTCTGATATATCAGCAAGTGAAGACAGAACAACAAAGACCGGCAGGATTATTACAGCCGCTTCATATTCTAGAGTGGAAATAGGAACACATCACGATGGACTTTGTGACTGGTTTACCTAGATCACCGACTGGTCGAGATGCAGTTTGGGTGATAGTAGATCGTCTCATAAAAGTAGCTCACTTTCTTTCTTTTCGAGTAGGGGTGTCTACAAAACAATTGGCTGAAATATATATGTGATAAAATGTGAGATAATATGGTATCCCAGTAAGTATCATGTCAGATCGAGACACATGGTTCACTTCTTATTTTTGAAAAAGTTTGCACCAGAGCTTGGGCACCAAGTTAAGATTCAACACAACTTATCAACCCAAAACAGACGGACAATTAGCGAGAACCATCCAGACCCGGAAGGATATGCTACGAGCCTGTACCTTAAATCTTGGGAGATCTTGGTAGAATCACCTTCACTTGGTGGAATTCTCGTATAACAATAGTTATCAGGCCAGTATTCAGATGGCACCTTTCGAGGCACTATATGGCAGAAAGTGTAGGTCACCGTTGGCTTAGTTTGACACTGGTGAGCAAAAGATGTTAGGCCCTGAAATGATCACGCAGACAGTAGAGTTTGTCAAGTAGATTACAGAGTGACTTTGGATTGTACAAGATAGATATCGTCATTGGACAGATCAACATCATAGACCTTTAGAGTTTTGTGTCGGTGACCACGTATTTTTGCGAATTTTGCCTACCCGAGGAGTCATTAGATTCAGGGTTCGCGGAAAGCTTAGTCCTAGATATGTAGGCTAGAAATCACGATATAAACAACTATAGCGAAGCAAGTCTAAGCTAAAAAGAAATAACCAAGCTCTAGGAAAGTAAAATGACTGAAAGTAAAAAAAGTTCATAAAATTGGCAAGGTGTACTTGCCTAACACAAGCTCCCTGCCTAAATCTTTTAGTCCACCACCACAAAATGGATCAGAGACCATACTCCAGGTCTCAAGACCATGTTTTCAAGCTTGAGAGAAAATGAAAAAGAGAGGAGAGAGAAATAGAAAGAATAAAATAAAATATCTCGAGTACTATTTATCTCGAAAATATCTCGAAAGTAAAACAAATATTTGTCGGACCGTCGGTATACTATAGTATAACATTGGTATACCGGTCAAGTAGTAAAGTTAAAAAATAAAAAAGAGAGGAGAGAGAAACAGAAAGAATAAAATGAAATATCTCGAGTACTATTTATCTCGAAAGTAAAAAAATATTTGTCGGGCATTATACCGTCGGTATACTATAGTATAACATTGGTATACCGGTCAAGTATACTATTTAACTTTAGACATGATGGTTTGTGACACGATACCAAGGGTAAATCATAAAACAGATATAGAGCATGAACTTGAATAACCTACTCCATAGTAGTGAGTGATGATATGAGAACCTATTTTTAATCCACCCTAGATTGATGGATTTTTGGAAAATCATATTTTTATTATTGGGTTATATTGTATCTAGGTCTTTTAGAATTTATGAATAGTTATTTATTACATTATTACTATGACTTCCATTGTGTAGAGGTTTATGTCGCGTACCATTATGTAATTACATGTATTTTTCCTCAGAATTGAATTTAGCTGAGTTCCTAGACTAGGTATTAACTAGTTAGATTAGACTTATTATTGCTAATAACGATTATAAGAACTTATGATTGAAAGATTTTTTTGGGGATACTATAGGTTGATGACATCGTACCTAGGATAGAATGCTGAGTTAATAACTGTCCTAGTTACAGAATACGAGATTTAGATACTGTACAGGTGACCTAGAGGATTTGTGCTTGTAGTATTTTGGATGCCGATGATAAAGGAACAATAAACTCTTATGTATTGGAAGTTTCAAACTGAGATTGTGTTGAGGCATCCTGGAGTAACTTAGGCCTAAAGATGATAATTTTTCTAGATAATGATTAGCATGATATCAATGATGAGATAATATCTGGTGTTGAATTAAGGACCAAATGCTTATACGATGGAACTGCATAGTTTAAGTACGAGAGTGGAGCAGTAATTAGTTGCATAAATATATGCAGATATATGTTGAGTTCATTGATAGGGAGATTAATTTTTAATTTTGAGGACAAAATATTCTAAGGTGGGTAGATTGTAAACCCTCTGGTTTTAGGTTAGGATTATTCTTGAATATATTCTTTTATATTTGGGTTTATTAATTATCTCTTAGAATTTTATTTTATTTTATTTTGAACCCTTTACCATAGCCTTAATATCTTGAGCGCTACACCGACCTTTTTCTTTCAACCAACTTTGCATACTTAACTTAGTCGATCCAAATTATGCCCATGTCATGATTGTCACTCACCAAATTACCTTCCCATGCTTTATTTTAGTTGCACAACTTTTGCGACACTTTTTTACGAAAAATGATACTTATACCCCTTTTTCTAGTTGTGGACAATTTTAATACGCAACACCGATTCAATGCTTCTTACAAATTTGATATTCATGAGCCTAGCTGGACCTACTACATACATGATACTTGTGTCCCATCTATTTGATCCCCCCGTATACTCCATAAATATTATAAACCAATGTGACTAAATTTGTTGCCTTATGTGACACATATTTTGTTACCGCACTCAACGAAGCTCAAATACTAAACCCGAACCCCTGAACCAACTTCTTTGGCTCATGCACAATTTTCCACATCTATCCCCTACTTTACAATACACAAAACACATATTTTCACACACAAAATCTTATTATTTCAATCATTTGAATTTAAATTCAGCATCTTCCTAATTTGCTAACAATCTATTGCACCTTCCATCTTTGTAATCATTTTAGACCATACAAATATTTATTTATGGCAACCTCTATGATTAAATTGCATTAATTACATTCTATTTTAAGCCTTATTTAAGCCTAGCCCTAGATTTTAAATACCTAAACAAATCTAACCATCCATGCATGCATTTATCTAATACCTATATATACTCTCTTTCCCTAAAACCCTAGGGCCGACCTTATACTCCTCCTTCCAATCGTGAATCAACCCTCCCCCTTCCTTTTCTTATTCTCCCTTATTCTCTTCCCTCTCCTTCCCTTTTCCTTCCTCCCCCATGCCCAAAAATTATCCCCCACCTGTCGGCCGAACAATAAGGCACCATAGCAACTGATCTATTATGCTACTGTGCACAGGCTGTGCACAGCACAAAATAGCCTCCCTATAGTCCAAAAATACCTTCCCCTCGAGGCCATCTCACCCCCTTCGATTTTCAAGCAGTTTGGACGTCGTTTGGGTCTCCTAGAGGCCAGAATCACGACTTGAACGCCTACCGTAATCGCAACTTGGTATGTTTCTTTCCCTTCGAATTCGTTCATTTTGTTCATGATAGAATTATATATATATATATATATATATATATATATATATATATATATATATATATATATATATATATTAGAGACATTAAAATACATGTCCATGCCATGATTAGACCATTAAATTTTGTATTTAACCCGTGTACCAAAGCTTGTTAAACAGTCCAAACTCATCATAGAATTCAGCCTCATTTTTCGGGAGTCATAGCAACTTAGGAAAGATATAAGTCCCAACTCAGAACTTTATTTAATCTCTAGTTTTTTTAAAAGAACTATATTGAATTTAGGTTTCAACATATAGAAATTAATAAGCCAAATTCGTTATGAAACTTTCTGAAAAATTATTTGAGCATCAGGTGTCTGAAAAATGAATGTATTTTGGTATTTTTGCGATTCCAGGGGTTTTCGGACACAAAAATGAGATCTGTTTAAAGTTTCAGAAAGCTAACACGAAGTCCTACGACATACTTAAACCCCATAATTTATTAAATAAGTCTAATAGGTGCAGTAATGACTACAAGTAGAGGACAGACTATTCGACATAGGCTTTTACGAGTATTTATAAAAATATGGATATGACTAAAGCATATCAGCAATAGACTAGAGATATAATATATATAGTGTTGAGTAGTATTTAATTTAAATTTCTTCTTTAAGACATTTGGGATCCGTGGCATCTTCGGATGTGGACGTTGGACATGCATCTTCACAACAACCGGGAATAAGCAAGTGTACCTTGCCATGACTTATTACAGTTCATACTTTATATATATATATATATATATATATATATATATATATATATATATATATATATATATATATATATATATATATATATATATATATCTTTCTTATGGATTGTGTTCTTATGGATTGTGTACCTTGCCATGACTTATTACAGTTCATATATATATATATATATATATATATATATATATATATATATATATATATATATATATATATATATATATATATATATAATGATACTCGACATGACATTTTATGTGGCAGAATCCGTTCTTGACATGTTCTTGGTGACTGGATTTTGTATTAGGTATTAGGACCCACGACATGAAATACAATTATATCTATACTATTATGACTCGATATATTAGATATAGGTTTTAATCTTGCGTGTTATGGATATGATACGTGAGGTTACATGGAAGGGGAGAGCATACACCGTGCTATGGGCTGATTTATCATAGTTTGCCTCTGTCTTTGTGTTACTACCACATTTCTAGATGAGGGCATTCTTGTCATTTTATATATTTATTGTTTAGTAATTAAATATTATATATTGTGCTACTAATTAATTATATTATGTTGTGCTATTTAATTATTTGATTAGTGGGCTAGCCTATGTTTACTTGGACTTGTCTTTAGTGGACCCATTAGAATGTCATAACATAATTGAGCCCAACATTAGACTAGGCCCATTAGACCCATTCCCTTAATTAATTAAGGAGATTATATTAGTTTTATGTAGAATTAGAAGCTTCCTAATATAGCCCTCCCAAATTAAACCTCATGTGTAGCTAGTAGGGGTACCATAGACATTGTACATTGCTTGGAAAGGGGGAAAGAGGGGGCCATCCACTATAGAGGGTCTTACTCTTTCTCCTCTCATTAGTTTATTTCATTAGAGATCTCCAATTGTGTTCTTTCCCAAATTGACTCACCCCTCTACCAAATTTAAGTCAATTCACACCCATTCCCTCTCAATTTCTTTATCTAAGAAGCATTGGAGCTTGTATTACAAGAAGCACTTGAAGGAAGAAGAATTGACAAGAAGATTATGTCCTAATTTTATCCATTGAGCATTTTATTGGAAATCCAACTCCCAATAGGTAAATTCTGAATCTACCTCTTAATTTAGACTATAATTCATGCATTTAACCATTATAAATCATCCCTTGGCTTAGGGCTACCCATAGGATCAAGAACTAGGTTCATATGACTTGTATTATGGAATCTACATGGTAATTTATGTCCAATTAAGGAGAATTATGAGATTGACACATCAAATGTGTGTCATGAGACCAATTGGATCTAATTAGACTTAGATCGGGGTTGTGGAACTAGATACGTGTCCATAATTGGACACGAGTAGAGCGTATCATAGTATCTTGTGATACGGTGTGGTACAGAGTTTATTTTGGGTGATTTATGTAATTACTCTTCAATTTTTTTGTAGCAAGTTATTTTAGTTGTTTTATGATATGTACGTATAGGTAATATGGAGATTTAAGGATTTTGGCATTCCAATTGGGTACGTATCATAGAGTATCATAGATAGCATGCCAAGTGTTTGGTCTAATGCTTCTATTGTGTTTGTGTTTTTGTGTGTGTGTGTGTGTGTGTGTGTGTGCTGTATATATATATATATATATATATATATATATATATATATATATATATATATATATATATATATATATGTTGTGTGATGTTGTTGATTGTGAACTAGAGGGGTGTGCAGGTCATGTCTATGTGTGTTGCTACTATTGTTGCAATTTGTTTGAGTATGGAGTTAATGTACCTGCTATGTTTGAGCCAAGGGGGATGTGCATCAATGTGGTTCACAAAGGGGAGAAGTGTATATGTGTGAGTGTGTCTGATGTTGTGAGAAAAGAAAGGGAAATAACAGCAGTAACGACAACTTGAAGTTGCTACATTCAAGAATAGGGGATTAAGTTATCTGAAAACTTGGAGTTAGGGTAATGGGAAGAAGTAGCAGCAGTGCACAACATGCACTGCTATAAGAGCATGCAGCAACAGCAACTGCATATGAGCAAGTCAGCAGCAGCAGTACGGGGATAAGGGGGAATGAAGCTCGAGATTGGAATGGGTTCAGGAAACTAACAGTGCACTTTAGTGCACTGTTTGATGAAGAATAGTATCAGTAATAGCTAGGTATCAGTCAGGATAAAGGAAGAAAGTAGGTATCAGGGCACTGATTAGTATCAGTAGCAGTGAGTTGGGAGTGACACTTGAATTGGAGGGTGCAAAAGGGAATGCACATCAGCAGTGATAACAACTGAAGGGCTATTGTGTGCTCAGGTGACAGTACCCAGTTGAGGTTTTAGATCAAGTGAGAGAGGTTGTGGTATTTATGTGTGTGTGCCTACAACATTGTGTGGCTAACTGGTGTATCAATTGAGGGTTGATATCAGGGGATATATGTGGATATCAGAGTGAGTAGCAAGTGTGGTACTTGAGAGTGTGGATACTCAAGTGTCAGTGTTGAGTGAATAGGTAAGGGACTGAAGGTTATATGTAAGGTTGGTAAGGTAATTTAAGTTAACTTGAAATCAAGTATAGTGTTAGACCCCAAGGTAACCTATACCCTTGTGATACGGTATGATACGGGATTTATTTTGGATGATTTATGTAATTACTGTCATATCCCAGAACCATATTTTTGGAGGGCGGGACTGACAAGGCTAGTTATGCATACTTTGAGAACTTCGGTACTCTGCATATATGATGAAACTGTAAGACATGAGGGTTCACTACTACAAACCATCAGTCCAGCCTAGGTCCAACAAATCCTAGTATCTCAATCACAAGAACAACAGAAATAACAACAAGATGTAAGATCAGTTGAAATATAATAGTAAAGTATCCTAAACTATAATATACAGATGATCATGAACCTAGTAAACACAGAATGAATAAACTAGCAAGAATCTGAGTCAAATATGATCAACCCTAATATATGTCAATCATGCTAATGTCGTAGGCTAACTGATCAAACCAAACATGAGCTAAACACATGCTCGGTGGTTAAACGCCCACATAATAGAATATACATCAGGGTGGGGAAGTAAAAAAATCTACTCAAGTGGTCTGGTGCTCATGGTGGCCACCATCCTCAGGAAAGTAAGAAAGATCCTCCGGTGCTGCTACTGGATCTGGCCATACAAAACCAGTGGGGTCAGACCCCCAAATAGCAAGTACCACGAAGGAAGCCAATCTAGGAACTTAAAACAACAACACAAGCAATACAAATACTAGAAGTAAAGATTGAATATAAAAGATCTTATGATAATAAATAATGTAAAAACCTACAATGAGACATATCCGGATTTAATAATCAATAAGGAAATAATAAGTACTGAAAGTAAAGGTGATCATGTGAAGCCTAGATTAACCATCAACCATCAATCACGGCAAATCACATAAGTAAGGGTTGATACCTTTATCTAACTAGGGTTATCACAATCCTTAATTACTAACTAATATAATGCAACGCGATGCTAGAGTTCCTTTTGATCGCATGCCTCTGCAGTCCGTCCGGGATATCCATACACACAACCAACTGGATACTCCTCAAGATACGCCATAATATAAATTACTGGATACTCCTCAAGATAACATTGTGAATAACCGGGACTGCATGCAATCTAGAAAAATTTCTAACCATATACTAAGTGAATCTCTAGTTATTTAACCCCTAGCAATTTCTTGTATGAATCCGGGTGTGACATTCTGCAGAATCCATCCTAAACATGATGTACACAAATCATGTTCTAATAGTAATATAAACCGATTTAATATATATTGCACATAAGGACTCATGTATGCCACGACAACAATCAAGCCACGTGAAACCAAGAGAAGCCATGTCAATCCAAGTGAAGCCATGTGAAACCAGGTAAAGCCATGTACAACCATGTAAAGCAATGTCCAACCAGATGAAACCAAGTAAAACCAAGTCAAGCCATATTCGATGAAGCCATGTAAAGTCATGCCAAGTTGTAACCTCTATATCCTAAAATTCTAGCTTAAATATTGTTATTAGGTTAATTTGGGGCTATTGGAATTTTTCCATAATTTTTGGTTAATTAAAAACTAGTAACACTAATTTTTTAGGGCTTTCAAGAATTTATTTTAGTGTCATTGTGTTGGCCGAAGTGACAATAGTCACATTGAACCCTCGAATATGTTCGAAGATCTCAAAATGATCTTCCAGTTCCGGGGAGAATTCGCAAAACTCCGTTTCCATCGAGAATTGAATGGAGTTTTCCCGTATTTCGACCGGAGAATCTAACATAGACATTACTGTCATAATCAAAATTATCCCAACCTTTTATTTTAAGTTCTAAATAATTAAATATATTTCCTAAAAAATTTTGAATTTTTTTTATTATTGTTAGCATTTATTTTTAGTTAATTATGAAAAAATTAATTAAATAACTATTTTTCTGTAATTAAAAATCAAATCCCTAACCCTAATACCCAGTCAGCCGCTTTAGGGCCCGCGGGTCAGTCTCTAGAGCCTGCTCAGGAGGACCCAGCTATCATCTAGTGGTCAACGCTCGCGTGATTCTACTTCGAGCCGAGCTCAAATCTGAGCTGAGCTCGAAATCCGAAGCTGAGCCAAGCTTGGCTGAGCCTTTCCTTCTCAACCGCACGATCCCGAGCAGGAACCGCTGGATGGCCGACACATGTCCGTTCCAACCGCAGCTTCTCCCCCCTGTGCCTATATATATATATATATGCTAGGGTTATTATCTTCGGCCAAAATTATTGAGGAGAGAGAGAGAGGCTTTGTGGGATTTCATCTAGGGTTCTTTGATCTTCCAAAAGCCATTTTGGATAACTCCGGACTCCAAACGTACCCCAGTTTCTTGTGTTAGAACCATATTGAGGTTAGTTTTCTGAATATCTAATTTTTTTCATGAAATTCAGAGTATTAAATTTTGAAAAATTCGTAGATCACAGTTTGTCCAAAAATAGATGCATCTCGGTATTTTCATGATTTTTGGAGAACGAGAAATTAGAAACATGAATCGTTTGAAGTTTCAGAAAGATGACATGACAAAGTTTAACATATATTTTTCCAAGAATTTAATTCGAATTATTTTTGTGCTTTAAATTCTGTAGAACTTCTAGGTTAGCAATCAACCACCGTTGCACAATACAATTTTGTATGTGCAATAGTTTTCAAACGAATTTGAATCCGGATGAGCCATAAATTCCAGAATATTTGTGATGCTAAAATCTACCAGAAATTATGCATGAAAGTTGAGTTTGTATTGGTTGACTTTTTGGTCAACAGACCGCCTCAATTTATGTGCCATGAATCTTGAGTTGATAAATTTTGGTTTTTTGGACAAATTTAGGAATTAACCTAAAAATCACAATAATAAAATTAAAATAGAATTTTAGAGTAATTATTCCAGAATTAAATAAATTAAAATAAATTATCTCTTGACATTGTAACATATCATACGTACGATTTGGACTCTGAATTAGGACATGATCCAACCACAAGCTAAGGACCACAAGAGGGTATATTTCTGTGATTACTTTTAGTGCTTGATAGTCTTTATAATGCATGCTTAGTATTGATTATTTGATTCTTGACACTTGTTACACGGATTAGTATGATTGATTCTGGTTATGAGATACGTGATTGTTCTGGATTATTGTTATTTCTTCGTGACTAGTTCAGAATCCATGTTGTACTCGTGGGGAGGGAAATTACTTAGTGAACATGTGAACTACCCTTTCCATCCCATGGTCTTACTGGAATAATAGCAGCCATGCATGACACGTGTGGTTTGCCGAATTTTACCTTAGTCGTTCACATGTCAACAAGGTATTTTAAATCACATATAGTAGTTTGTTCCTATCTGTTCTTCCATATATTGTAGTTATTTCCTATGTACTTGAAGATATTGTACTACATCTTTCCCATGACATAACTTCAGCATTTAGTTATTCTGGCTGCCTTATTATGATTTCAGTTTTGTTGTTATCATATATTCTTTACTATTTATTGTCTTATAGCTTCTACCATATGTTGGAACTATTTTCACTTTGATGTACTTGTTCCTTTCCTGACTGGATAACCATATTTTAGGTGACTACGACGAGGATGCGATCCCTACACATTATGGACCATATGTTAGCTACATAATAGAGCATGATCTTGTCCTTCAGGAGGATCAGGGAGAGTTAGCAGCTCAGATACCGTCTGCAATGGAGTAGTTTTGTAGAGTAGTTGGTTTTGTTAGTTATTTTGGACCGAATTATTTTTTGGTAATTTTTTTTAGAGTATTTTGAATATTGTTCTTTGGATATTTAGTCTTTTTTGGAGACTTCTTAGACCCGCATAGAGACTATTATTTCATTATTATCAATGTGTATTCATTTAAATTAGTTCATGTAATTGAGTATAGTATGGAGATGTATATATGTTGAGAGTTTTAGATTATACTTGTGGCTTATTGTATAGCGTTCTACTGCCGACACTGTGACGTAGGCTGGACATACTCATGACTCATGCCCAAATCCAGGGTGCGGGTCATGAAATATTTTTATGGTGGTCCATGCAGGTCAGGTTTTGCACAAGGTTGTGAACTCATAGTAGTACTCAAGTTAGATGTACGACTGCGAGCCTGCCATAGAATATACATACTAGGAATAGAAAAATACTTAATCACAATTAGGGATCCCATATACTCAACTTGCTAACACTTATTAATTTCTTCCGAGCAATCAGACCTCTTTCATAGTTGATTGTCCTTCTTGAATACTACCTTATCTTGTGCCATATCAATTGAATTCTTGTTGTTTTCAACCTTTCAGAATGCCACCCAAGACTAGAGTGTGTAGTTTCAGAGCCAATGGTGCTCTCCCCATACCACCCGTATCGCATAGCTCATATATGTATCCTTTGTGCTTAAGAATAGTTTAGTAACAGAACCCTTTAGTAGGAGTTGCAAGATCACGACTGGTGGAGGTATTATCCTAGTCAGTGATACTTGAAAGGGGCATCGTATTACATTGGGAGGCCATGATTTGGATGCTAGTTTACTCCTAATGCCACTTTCGAGTTTTGACATTGTCCTCGGAATGGATTGGTTGAGTATGTACCATGCTAGCATAGACTGTAGTGGAGGACGTGTACTGTTCCACCCTCCAGGAGAGCCAAAATTTGAGTTTGTTAGGGAAGGAGTTTAGCAGAGTGATGGGATTATTTATGGAGCCATGGTAGCAGAGAAGGACTTGCCACACCCTATTATTGCAGAGTTTCTATACGTATTTCCTGACAAGCTACCAGGATTGCCCTCAGACAGAGATCTTGAATTTTTTATTGACTTAGTGCTTGGGGCAGAGCCGGTGTCGCAATAGGTCTACAGTATCAACAATAGCGAGCTAGTAGAACTGAAGAAGCAGGTTGATAAATTGCTAGACAAGGGTTTCATTAGATCGAGTTTATCGCTTTGGGGAGCCCCGGTCTTATTTGTACCAAAAAAGATGGGTCGATGCGAATGTGCATTGATTATAGGGCTCTAAACAACCTCACCATTAAAAATAAATACCCGCTACCAAAGATAGATGATCTTTTCGATCAGTTGAGCAATGCGAGGGTATTTTCGAAGATTGATTTGAGTTCTGGCTATCATCAGTTGAAGGTGAAGAAGGTGGATATTTAAAAAATGGCATTTTGGACGAGATATGGCCAATATGAGTTTATGGTGATGCCATTTGGGTTGACTAATGTCCTGACAGTCTTCATAAACCTGATGAACAAGGTGTTCCACTAGTACCTTGACAAGTTCATAGTAGTATTCATAGATAATATTCTTGTCTATTCGAAGACACCGAAAGAGTATGAGAAGCATCTAAGGATTGTGCTAGAGACCCTTCGAAAGGAGAAGCTTTATGGGAAACTCTCAAAATATGAGTTCTTCCTGGATAAGGTAGAGTTCCTTGGGTATGTGGTGACTGGAGATGGGATATCGGTGGATCCAAAGAAGATTGCTGCTGAGTCTTGGACCACTCCGAGTTCTGTTGCAGAGATCAAAAGCTTCTTAGGATTGGCCGGGTATTACAGGAAATTTGTGAAAGATTTTTACGGATCGTAGAGCCATTGACTAGACTTACTGGGAAGGATGTGTAGTTCATGTGGACTGAAGAATGTCAGGCTGTATTTAATGAGATAAAGAAGAGGTTGACCATAGTGCCTATTTTGATGGTGTTATTGGGGACGGGTGGATTTGTCATTTATAGCGATGCTTTGGGGAAGGGCTTGGGATGTGTTCTAGAACAGAACAAGAAGGTAGTGGCGTATGCTTCTAGATAGTTACGACCACATGAGAAAAACTATTCCACTCACGACATGGAATTAGCAGCGGTGATCTTCGCTCTAAAGCTGTGGAGATATTATCTGTACGGAGAGCGTGTGGAAATATACACTGACCATAAGAGCTTGACGTGCATCTTTACGTAGAAAGAGATGAATATGAGGCAGTGCAGGTGGCTAGAACTGATAAAGGATTTCGATATTTCTTTACAGTATCATCTAGGGAAGGCTAACCTAGTTGTCGATGCCTTGAGCAGATATCCAGTAGCGATGTACTTTACAACGGATTATCACTTATTAGCAGACTTGGATAGCCTGGGCATCGAGGTTATTGTTCCAGGAGTGGTGATGCAGATGATGGGAATGCAGATTCAGTCAGGATTGATGGAGAAGATCCAAGATACACAGTACCAGGATGAGGGTCTGCGAAGCCTAAAAGCTCAGGTGCATGCAGGATTGATGGAGGACTTCGCTATTGTTGACGATGGTTTACTAAGGCATGGGACTAGGTTATGTGTGCCTAGTGGGGACCTGCGGGAAGAGATCATGCAGGAGGCTCATCGTTCCCAGTATTCTATACATCCAAGAGCTAATAAGATGTATAAGGACCTGAGGGAACACGTGTGGTGGTATGGGATGAAGCGAGAGGTAGAATATTTTGTCTCCAGATGTTTAGTGTGCCAGCAGGTCAAAGCCGAGAGGCAGAGACCAAGAGGATTGCTATAGCCACTACCGATTCCTGAGTGGAAATAGAAACATATCACGATAGATTTTGTTTTTGGACTTCCACGCACTCCAGGAGGGAAGGATACAATTTGGGTCATTGTTGACAAGTTAACCAAATTAGCCCTCTTTTTTTCTTTCAAAGTGGGATTGTCCACGAAGAAGCTTGCCGATTTAAATGTGAGACAGGTAGTCAGGCTGTATAGAGTTCCAGTAAGCATCGTGTTCGATCGGGATAGCAGATTTATATCCCACTTTTGGAGGAGTTTACAGGCTAGCTTGGGTACCCAACTCAAATTTAGCACTGCTTAAAACCCTCAAACAGATGGACAGTCAGAGAGGACTACTCAGACACTCGAGGATATGCTTCAGACTTGTGTACTAGATTTTGGTGGCTCATGGGAGGATCATCTTCACCTGGTAGAGTTTGCATACAATAATAGCTATCAGGCCAGTATCGAGATATCTTATTTTGAGGCTCTGTACAGTAGGAGATATTAGACTCTATTATCTTAGGACGACATAGGCGAGAGAGTACTATTGGGAACAAAGATGGTAGTTGATGCTATAGAAAAAGTGAAGCAGGTTAGAGAGAGACTTTGTGTGGCTCAGGACAGAAATAAGCAGTGGGCCGATAGCCATCGTAGACCGCTAGAGTTTGAGGTTGGCGACTTAGTGTTCTTGAGAATCTCTCCGACACGTGGTACGATTCATTTCGGTGGAGGTGGAAAGCTTAGTCCAAGATTCATCAGACCTTTCAATGGGAGAAGGTCGGGGCCATAGCTTATCGACTAGCCTTACCGCCTATATTGGAAGGAGTACACAACATTTTCCATGTGTCCTAGCTAAGGCGATATGTGGCAGATCCTAGCCATGTATTAGATCATTCGGAGCTTGAGGTTGGACCGAGTCTTCGCTATCCAGAGCAACCGGTGGAGATCCTAGATCACAGAGATAAAGTGCTTCATAACCAAGTAATTCCCTTGGTTCGCGTCGCTTGGAGGTATCACTCTTCCGATGAATCCACTTGGGAGCGGGAAGATGAGATGCGAGAGCGTTACCCCTATATTTTTGCACCATGAGGTAATTTTTCTTCTTGTATTTGTTCTGCCTTAAATTTCGAGAATAATTTTTTTTAGAAAGGTAGACTTGTAACCTCCGTATTCTAAAATTTTACCTTAAATGTTGTTATTAGGTTAATTTGGGGCTATTAAGATTTTTTTACAATTTTTTGTTAATTAAAAACTAGTAACACTAATTTTTTAGGACTTTCAAGAATTTATTTTAGTATCAAATATAATCAAAATTATCCCAACCTTTTATTTTATATTCTAAATAGTTAAATATATTTCCTAGAATTTTTTGAGAATTTTTAGCATTTACTTTTAGTTAATTATGCAAAAACTGATTAAATAACTATTTTCTGTAATTAAAAACCAAATCCCTAACCCTAATACCCAATCAGCCGCTTTAAGGCCTACGGGCCAGTCTCTTGAGCCAGCTCAGGCGAGCCCATCTGTCAACCAGTTCTCAGCGTCGGCGTGAGTCCACTTCGAGCCGAGCACGAATTCGAGCTGAGCTCGAAATCCGAAGCCGAGCCAAGCTTGGTTGAGCCTTTCCTTCTCAACCGCGCGATCTCGAGCGGGAACCACTGGATGGCCGACACATGTTCATTCCAACCACAGTTTCTCCCCCAGTGCCTATATATATATAAAAATATATATGTTAGGGTTATTATATTCGGCCGAAATTATTGAGGAAAGAGAGAGAGAGAGAGAGAGGCTTTGTGGGATTTCATCTAGGGTTCTTCGATCTTCCAAAAGCCATTGCTGATAGCTCCAGACTCCAAACGTGCCCCAGTTTCTTGTGTTAGAACCATATTGAGGTAAATTTACTGAATATGTAATTTTTTTAACGAAATTCAGAGTATTAAATTCTAAAAAATTTGTAGAGCACAGTATGCCCAAAAATAGATGCGTCTCGATGTTTTTGCGATTTCGGGAGAACCATGAATCAGAATCATGAACCGTTTAAAATTTTGGAAATCTTATACGACAAAGTTTAACATGTTTTTCTCAGAATTTAATTCGAAATATTTATGTACTGTAAATTCTGTAGAACTTCTAGGTTAGCAATCAGCCACCGTTGCACAATACGATTTTGTATGTGCAATAGTTTCCAAACAAATTTGAATCCAGATGAGTAGGATAGATTATGGTTATAAGATACATGATTGTTCTGGATTATTATTATTTCTTCGTGACTGGATCGGAATTCATTTCCATCCCTTGGTCTTACTGGACGTGTGAACTACCATTTCCATCCCATGGTCTTACTGGAATAATAGCAGCCATGCACGACACGTGTGGTTTTCCAGATTTTACCCTTAGTTGTTCACATATCAATAAGGTATCTCAAATCACATAGAGTAGTTTGTTCTTATATGTTCTTCCATACATTACAGTTATCTCCTATGTTGCTTGGAGATA